>OZ007592.1:329458922-329924929 GCA_963931845.1 Maratus michaelseni | reverse complement strand
ATAGTGTAACAATAAAAATACTCTGCAAACATTTTCCCCCCATAGACCATTATACAGCCTAATTCTTTTGTGTGACCCTGTAAATGACTGCTAATTGCTTTGCACTCCATTTTCTACAGAAAGCATGTATGAGTGCAACTCAGAAATTCATATCAATTTCATTATGTTTGTAACAGTATAATATCATAAAATATGCCCCAAACGACTTTTTCTCATAGACCATAATGTAACAGAATTCTTTTGAGTGCCCTTGTAAATGAACTACAGTACTCTAATGCATATATGTACGTTTTCTCGGGAACTATTGAAGCTATTTCAATATTTTCTTTTAATATCTTTGCCAATAACTAAAGTATGAATTGATCAGTCTGCGAGAAATATAAACAGAAAGTATAACAATTACGCTACTTTTATAAAAAACTAGTTTTTCTCGAATTTGCATTTTTTTTTCTTTCTTACCGAAGATTTAATTCATTGAATAGATGCTACCAAAACTCTTTAAAAATATATTGAAATGGTTTCAGCAGTATTCGAGAAATGTACATAAATATTAGCTGTTTAAAATGTGATTTTGCAACCGCTGCTGTTTAAAATAAATATACTACCAACTTCATTTTCAATATCGAACATGTTATGGCAAACCTCAATAACATATATCAATTGCATGGCAATCCGAGTATATTTATGCGAGTTAGAGCTCGGGCAGACAGACGGTCAGAGGGCCAGACAAACCGAATTCATAAACACTTTTCAATTATACTGGAAAGTGTTAAAAATGGAATTGCTCGGGTAGATCCTATGCGGGAATTGAAAAGTTAAACAGACCTCTAAACGTAGAGAGTATAAAATGTTTCGCATGAAATGGAAGATAGTTGACTCCCATCTGAACTTTTGATAAGGAAATTTGAAAAGCAATTCTCAAATTGCTCTGGTTCATTATGTCAGCATTATTACAATTTTGAATTTATTTATTGTATAGTTAACGTTTCATATTAAGTTTAAACATTCTTTATTAATTTAAATATAGATTTATTTTTTTAACCAAAAGGTACCATACGTTTTATAAAATTCGTTTGTAATTAAATTGTTTTGTATTTACATGCATAATTGTTGACTTGTGCTCCAAATTTCATAGTTATTTTGTTGATGTTGTTGTTAAAAAGGCTTATTCTGCTGTTGTATCAATTTCAAAATGATACAAAAATGGTAAGTTTGTCTGTCTGTTTCTTTTTAGCTCACGGGCTATTAAAGCCTGAGAACTAATGTGCCCGCAGGTTCTGTATGTAAGTACGTATGTATGTACGTAAGGCGATAACTCTTGATAGAAATATCCGATTTGTGTATAAGTTCATTGTGATAAGGAGTTTTCCTGATTAGTTTGGGGGGGGGGGGTCATTGGTTAAGTATAAAGAGGGGGATGGGAGGCTAATCACACCGTTAATATAGATAAATGGGTTCTTCATGCAGAATTATCCGATTTGCTTCAAATTTTGTATATAGGTTCATTGTGATACGGCACTTTCCTGATTAGTTTTTTAATTTATTGGTCTAGTATAAAGAGGGAGACGGGGGGGGGTAATCACACCCTTAATTTAGATAAATGGGTTTTTCATGCAGAATTATCCGATTAGCTTCAAATTTTGTATATAGGTTCATTGTGATAAGGGGCTTCCTTATTAGTTTTCGGCGTTCATTAGTTAAGTATAAAGGGGGAGCAACGGGGGCTAATACCCCCTTAATTTATTGTCAATTTCTTTATTTTTCGAGGGGCATTATTCTTCTAAATAAGAGTATAATATACAATTAGTGTGAATAGCCTGTGAGCTCAATAACATCGATTTAACTGGGCACTTTTCTTTTAGGTAGCTTTCATTACAAAAAGCTACCTATCGCAGCCGTTCGGAGGAAAGCAATTCCGAAAAGTTTTGGCATATTTTCACCGATCATGACCCCCAGATCCCCAAACCACCCTCCGTTCAAATGTTCAAATGTTGATGTATATATATATATATATATATATATACAACCTCTGACAATATAGTTCGGTGAATAGTCCTGTAACATTAACGTAGAAGATGAAATATTAACGAAAGTTACCTTACTGTCCTTCGAAATAGTCACCTCCTATAACTATGTACCGCTGAGATCTGCTATACATGTCCTGGAAACTTTGCAAGAAGTCTTCTTTTGGAATAGAGTTCAAAAGCTTCGTCACGTTTCGTTGGATGTCAGGAATATCGTCAAATCTCTTTCCTTTCAAAGCGAGTTTGAGTCGTGGAAGTAGGAAGAAGTCTGCAGGATTGAAATCGAGTATGGTGAATGTTTTGCATCACCCCCTTTTTTGCCAGGAACCGTTTGATGATATTGGCTGTTTGAGGGCGAGAATTGTCGGGAACAAAAAAACATGAACCTTGTTGTGTGTACTGATGTCGTACCCTGCGTAGACGTTTATGAAACGGGTCAAAATTTCAATGTACCTTGTAGCATTCATTGTCGTTCCCTCAGGAAGAAATTCCTTGTGGATAATGCCTTGACTATCAAAAAAGGTGATAAGCATCGTTTTGATGCGTGATTTTTCTGCTCTGGTCTTTTTCCGATGAGGTGATGCAAGAGAACGCCATTCCATGCTTTGCCGTTTCGTTTCAGGGTAACACCTGAGACAGCAGGACTCATCCTCAGTGTCAATACAGTTCAAGAAAATTGTGTTGCATCCGCCGTTTCGACAAAATCCTGTGAAGCTTCTAAACGTGCCTGCTTTTGATCGTCAGTCAAGTAATGTGGCACAAGACGAGAAAACGTTTATCTCATCCCTAAATTCTGGGTAACGATTTGTCGCACGGATTCACGGTTAATCTGTAGTTCATCAGCTATCATCCGCACGGTTAATCGACGATCTTTCGTGAGTAATTTTATCACTTTCTCAATGTTTTCGTCACTGACGGATGTTGCCGGTCTTCCGCTACGTGGTTGTCAGAAACACTTTCCCGGCCTTCTCGAAAAGGGGCGAACCACTCGTACACACACTTCATGGACAGTGCTTGATCTTCATAAACACGTACCAGCATCGCATGAGTTTCTTTCGGTGTCTTGCCAAGCTTAAAACAAAACTTTAAATTGATCTTTTGTTCGTTCATTTTCCTGTTCTCAGTTAAGAACCAACAATGTTAAAAATTTTCGTTTATTGACAGGTTGTCTTCCGTGAATTTTGATCAGAAAATTTCCGTTTTGTTAGAAAAATGGAATCTATCCCGTATATCTGTTGCTACCCAGCTAGAAAAAGTTTGCAAAAAAAGTGCAAAAAATTCGAGCGTATTTAGCACGTCAACTTATGAATAAAAACTGCAAACTCAATTGTGCACAAAAAGTTCAAAAACTGTATCCCTAAATTGTACACTTTTTAGACTTTTAAGATTACAGAGTTTCAAATACGGAATTATTAATGTAAAAATCTATCATCCAATGGGATTGCAGTATTTTTGATCGCCACACATGCGCTTCAACTCCTTCGCGTCTGTGTCGCACCATTTATGGACTACAAAGACGGAATATTCCTCAAAAAACGGAAACATTCTCTGCTGCCAGTCCTTTTTCCGTAAATCGACGGAATTTTTTTTTACAGTATACTGTTAAAAATAATCTGAAATTCACGGGTATTTTTTTTCCTGAATTTCACAGGAAAAGTCCCTTTTCATGACAAAAGGGCATTTTGAGTTAAAAGCAGGAAATTTCCTCATGAGTCCTGAAAACAACGGAACGGACGGAGAAAAAAGTAGCCAACGGAGATATTTCGTTATCTGCTGCATGTTATCTTGCTGCACAGAAAAACTAAAAATTCAATAAATTAAAATTTCAAGTTTATTTAAAACAACAACAAGAAAATAGTGCTTTCGAATTTAAAAAAGCAAAAATTATTTTTTTCCATTCTTTTAATATTATTTGCAATTCATTTTTTAAAGTTATAAAAAAGAATTCGCACTTAAAATATATTCTAAACAAACAGATTAATTAATATATATATATAAAATAGCTAAATTAAGTGAAAAAAATCGATTCTATTTAAAAAAGCAACAAACAAAAATAATGATTTCGAATTAAACTCATTCCTTTAAAATTATTCGCAATTTATTTTTTAAAGTTATAAAAAACACTCACACTGAAAATATATTCTAAACGAACACATTTAAAAAATACATAATAGTTGATTAAAAATCGATTTTCGCAAAAAAGCAAAAAAAATTATCGAATTTAATTCAAAATATAATATTTATATTTTACATTCAACAATCAAATTAAGAATATATATAATTCATGTTTTTACGAAATATCCCCGCAATTAACTTCAAAATTACCAGTTTTCGAAACCCCAAATTGTTTAAGTCCCAAGCTGCGATTTGAAGACAACCCGTATCATCGTTTCCTGCTCTTACTCTAGCAAGGACCCGCTGGTCTTACAGTAAAGCACTCGGCTCAAGCCACTAACGTCCCCAGTTCAATTCTCAGGTCTGGCAGAAAATGTTCTTGCATTATATCAAATATTAAATACTCCCGTTATAATCAATAGATGGCAGCTCAAATTGAGATGACATTTTTTTAAATCCGAGTTTATTTATAACGAAAACTTACTGATTCTTCAAACGGAGTTTTTCCCTTCCTTTATCTTTCAAAACGGAAAATGTACTAACGGAACGGAAAAAGTCCGGCAACTTTGCTGCCAGTAGTTTTACCGTGAATTAACGGATTTATTTTTAACAGTGAAGCACTTTGTAAAACAAGTCTTACACAGAACACAGACGACGCTCAACTGAACAGCGGTGGGGGCAGATGGTCAACGCCTGCCGCTACGCAGGTGCAGTGTTTTGTTTCGCCAGCGTTGCCAGATCGGCCGTTCTAAATTCATTCACCGAACTTTTTTGTCAGAGGATGTATATATATATATATATATATATGAGGGAAAATTATAGAAATCAAACTTTTACTTTTACAAATACTTTTTAATGAATCGCCCCTCACTTTGGATACGGGCCGGATGGCACATAATCACGAGTTTAGCAGGATAGCCAATTTTATCGGCTTAATTAATAGAACCACATGGCCTTTTGAACTGGCAACCATTCGGAGATGAGATTTTTCTAATATACTTCTACCTTCACTTGCTGTGTGGAACCCATCATGGTAGCAGCCATGAAACTCTACTGCCGTAGCAAATTTTCTTCTAATAAAGGATATTATATTTAAATCATTAGAATGCTGTCATTTTATTAAAAATGCGACATATGTATATACAGTAGAACCTCCATAAGTTGACCACCCAAGGGACTGTAACTAAGTGGTCAACATACGGAGGTGGTCAACTTAGGGAATTTTTAGAAAATATTTAGTACAATATTAGAAAAAATTTAGTAAACTTTTTTAGTATTTTTTAAGGAAAAATTTAGAAAAAATTAGCACTTACCCATTTTTATTTTTTACTGAAGGTACAGCACACTTTTATAATTTTTGAAAGAATAATTCAATTTTTGTTTGAGTCCTCTTTTTGTTCATTAGGTAACTGCAAAAAGCACTTTCACAGTTTACAAGTTCATTAGGCATGCTTGGGCATTTTTCTGCAGCAAAATCTTTAAGTTGCTCCATCATGCGCTTTACATCGTCTTCCTTCAGAGTTGGGAGCTTTTCAGTTTCGTCGATACTTGGATCATCATCCTCTTCGCTGTCAATTCCTTGTACCTTAGAGTCCTCGCTGTGCTTAGATGCAGAGAGTATCTCATTGAAGATTGCCTCTGGGTCTGGTTCAACACATGTTACTAACTCATCGTCCATGGTAACATAATCTTCATAATCAACTCCATCAAAAACTGTGAAGGGAGATAGAAGAAGCGCACCCTCTTGCACCGATGTTGTAGCTGTAACAAATCCAGCTTTCTTGAAGCAGTTCTTAATCGTGGTTTGCGTAACTTCATTCCAAGCAGAATTAATCCAATGAACAGCATTCAAAGCATTTACTGATGCAGCTGTTGACGATGTCAATATAGAAGGACCACTGGTTTGTGCTTATTCCCATTCCAGAAGTTGAGCTCTGTAGTGCACTTTGAAGGACTGAATAATAATCTAAAGGTTGGGTTTTCGAAGTTGTGTTTAGAGGCAAAAATTTTAGCTTCACATTTGCGAGATTATTCACTTTCGGCTGGCTGAGGCAGTTGTCCACGGTAAGTAGAACAGACTACTTCTTTTTCTTCATTTCTACGTCAATTCCTCTAACCCACTGTACGAACAAATCACTGGTCATCCAAGCGGATCTATTTGCTCTCCAAAAAACAGAAGGTCTTCAGGTTTTACATTTTTAAATGCACGAGGTTTTGTGGATTTGTCGATCACCGTAGGCTTCAATTTGTCCCCAGTCATACTAGCACATACTAGAACAGTAAAACGCTGTATTGAAAGTATTCCTCTTTTGCAAGTGTCACCTTTCATTACTAGACTTCTATCAGGCATTGCTATAAAGAAGAGACCGCACTCATCAGCATTAAAGATGTCCTCATCTTTAAAACCTTTAGCAAACTCTGGGAATTTTTCAATAAACTTCTCCACCACTTCAGCTGAAACCTCATTCAATTCCCCACACAAAACTTTTTGAGAAATTTCGTATCGTAGTTTGAATTTTTCAAGCCAACCTGCTGACGCTTGGAAGTCCTCTATTTCAAATTCTTTTGCAAATTTTTTGCTACTTCCTGAAGCACAGATCCTGATATTCTTCCATTGATTGACCTCATCTCTTTAAATCAACGAAACGTGGCTTCGTTCACAGCGTCGAGACGCGTTTTCTGCGTTTTCTTTGGAGTCCTCCGTTTTCGGAAGAATATCTGGAAAGATATTCTTCCTTGAGTTTTAAACTGTTGCTCACACCAAAATTTTCACACCTGTCTTTGTTTGGCTGCTGCTTTCCAGAAAATTAAGAAGATCCACTTTCTCCTTTAATTTAAGTTCTTTTAGAGCTTTTCTTTGCGCCATTTTTAATGAAAATCCACAAATAAGCGACTGGTCCCGTCACGACGCAACATCCAGAAAAAAAGAACGGAATGTGTTTTACATGTGAGCGATACACGTTGTTTTCCAATTCTGCGTATAGCTACACCGCTACGCACATCCCCCACTCCCCTGACATTTTTCGACAGATTCCAGGAATTCAGGCATTTCCCTCCCATTGTATCATACTGGAAGTGAACAATGAATGGAGCACCACAAAGTGGGCGAGTGTTGCTCAGATAAACCGATAAAGACTGATAAAGAAATTCCTGGAAACCAGATGGAAAACAAACGGAGGAAAAAGCAAATCCAAGAAAACATCAGTGGTCAAGTTACAGAGAGTAAAACCTACTGAAAAGTGGTCAACATACAACTTACGGAGGTGGTCAACATAGAGAGGTAAATCTCCATTGAAAATGTATTGTGACCATTTAAACTAATAAATTTCGGTCAACATAGAGAGAAGGTCAACGTAGAGAGGTGGTCAACTTTGGAGGTTTTACTGTATATATATATATATATATGTATGACGTATGTCATGCTGTAACTCTCTTATTTATGAATATCTCTTATTTATGTTTATAGAACATACCAAGGTCTCGACCGAGTTCGTTGGCCAGCTTCATCCGCCATCTTGTTTCAAAATGGCGGCGAATTAAAATTTTTAAAATTTTTAAAAATTCAAAAAGATGTGCAAAAGAATATAAATTGAAAAAATTGTTTCTGTTAAGTGGTAGAAAGTGATACAAGGAATCTGGAACATTTTTTGTTTTGGCTTGTATATCTGAAAAAATGGCTGAGATATGGCAGTTTGAAATTTTAGGGTGCCTGAGATTTTAAAACAACCTGATATTTGTTATGCTGTAACTCTCTTATTTAACAACCAATTCGGATATGACTGAGTATGTGTATAGGACATACCAAGGTCTCAACCGAGTTCGTTGGCCAGCTTCATGCGCCATCTTGTTTCAAAATGGCGGCAAGTTAAATTTCTTTGATTTTTTTACAAAGTCAAAAAGATGTATAAAAAATATAAATTAAAAAAGTTGTTTCCGTTATGTGTTAGATCGTGATAGAAAGATTCCGGAACATTTTTTGTTTGGGCTTTATCTTTAAAAATGGCTAAGATATGGCAGTTTGAAATTCTAGGGTGGTTTACATTTTGAAACAATCTGATTTCTGTTATACTGTAACTCTCACGTTGAAATTCGCATTCAAATTCAGTATTAACGAAAACCAGGACTGAATCTTCTATAATCGGATTCCAAGCATTTTAGCTTCGGATGTTTGAGTAACATGAGTTGAATTTTTAAAAACATGACTATGAAAGCTACCTTTTCCTCCCGATACAGGCCGGAAGGACTTTTTTATTTATATTATTGAGATTTTAGACTCCTTTTATTTTTGTAAGCATGTGCCAATTACCATTAAATTCTAATATGTTGCTGAGGTACTCGATAATATTTTATGTCGTTAAATGAGCAGTCATATCGTGTATAATTTATTTTTCAGATGCATGTCAGATATTATTTTAATACTAGCAGACTATGCCAGCTGCGCTGGTCGGTTTCTCCAAAAGAACCTTGAATCAAACGAAATATATCGGTGAATTTAACTTTGTATTTTAAAGTAATCTGTACCTTTACTTGGCATATCCTAAAAAAACATAAAAACGGATACTTATTTTGCTAGGTTATGTTTTTTTTTTAATACGGTTTATTATTACGTTTACAATTTATTACCTACCGTTTTCTATTAATTCATATGTTTTCTAGCTACATTTTTTAATAACGGGAATAAACCTATATTATTCACAACAAAAAAGAAATGACGCATCTAGTATTTGTCGAGAATTAAATAAAAATCATGCACTCGTGACATCATAATTCACTTCATATTTTAACAGTAATTAATACGGTTACTATAATTTCTGACTCGTGCTGACACATTGCTGTTATTATTATTTTTTTACGAGTGAAGTTTTCGCTATGGAACTCCATTGTGAAATTTGGTAACTTTTGAAATTCCATATTTGAAAAACGGCCTAATCATTAGATTTGAAATTTATATCAATAAAAATACAATTTTTTACCTTTCTAACGCAGTTTGTCTAACAATTTTCTGACAAATACTTTTCGAGCAATTAATTTTTTCAGATACTTCAAATGTTTCATTTTCCGAGATTAATCTGTGGCAACGATTAGCGAAAATCCCAGTCGTCAGCAACGCATACCTTTTTATTAAAGAGGATTATTATTATTTGTTTACGCGTGAAGTTTTCGCTATGGTACTCCATTGTGAAATTTGGTAACTTTTGAAATTCAATATTTGAAAAACGGCCTAATCATTATATTTGAAATTTATACCAATAAAAATACAATTTTTTACCTTTCTAACGCAGTTTGTCTAACAATTTTCTGACAACTACTTTTCGAGCAATTAATTTTTTCAGATACTTCAAATGTTTCATTTTCCGAGATTAATCTGTGGCAACGATTAGCGAAAATCCCAGTCGTCAGCAACTCATACCTTTTTATTAAAGAGGATATGACCATCTAATGCACGTGAACATGAACTGTGGGATTTAAATTCAAAGAGGACAACAATAAAGTGTTGCCACAAGACATTCTACAGTGCCAAGCCGCTTTTGCCATAATACGCCAACTGCTGTGAAATAAGTAATTATCAGTGTAATATGTTAATAAACAAACCTTTGAGGTCGGTTTTATATTGTTCTAATTTTTATATATATATAATTACATTCTTGAAAATGCAATGTAGCATATGTTAATTGACACATATTTCGTAGAATCTAAAAGAATTTTATTTCATTTTTAAAAGTCCATAAATAATTATGAGTTATTCGTTTTTTTACTGATTTTGCTTCAAATATTGTCAATAAAAAATCTCTTTTTATTTATTAAATTTTTAAGCCGTGCAAAAACTTTTTTTTCTCCTTCCAATCATTTTTTAAATTACATTCCTTTAATCTTTTTAATATGCGTTCTTTTTAATTATAAATTTTTCGTTTAACGAAAAAAAATTGCTTTGTCTTTCAGTTAATTGACAATTATTTTTAAACACAGTAATATTTCACTGCATAGAGTTTTTTTTTAATGTAGCGAATTTGTCATTTTAATGAAAGAACAAATCCCTTTGCGTGCCACTTTATAACACATTATTATTAAAGCGTAAAAACATCAACATGTCGAGTAAGCAATGCATGTCTAAGAAATTTTAAGTAAAATATTTTTAATAACTTATCTTTCCAAACAAATAATTTGATTTATCTTTAAAAATTTAATGAACAAATTATTTAATATACTAGCAAGGTACGCCCGCTACGCTGGTCAATTTCTCTTAACGCACCTTTTTAATCAAGTGAAATATTGACTTTGAATTTGACCTTGTATTTTAAAACCCTATGGATGGATATTTACTTGGAATGTCCTTCTGCATTTCTGAAACGATACGAACGCTATTGCGTTAATACATTTTTGATGTGTCAGACAAAATTTGGGCTGTTAAGGACAAATTAGGCCAATTCTCTGTAGACTTTATTATAGAATAGGTCAACAATAAAAAAATTGAATAATTGTGTTAAATTATGGGGTCTATGGGGTTTACTTTATGGAGTCTATGGAGAAAAATAATTTCATTTGGATTTTAATGAAGAAACAATACTTCAAATATAATGAAATTGATATGCCTCACTGAGGTGGACAAAAATATGCTACTCGTTGAGAATTAAATAAAAATCATGAACTCGCGACATCATAATTCACTTTTATATTTTAACAGAATAATAAGGTTACTATAATTTGCGACTCGTGCTATAGTCATATTTTGCGGAAACAAAATATATCAAAATATTTTTTATCGCGCCTTGTGTCGGTAACTTTTAGCTAAAAGTAGGCACATGGTAAGAAAAAGCGCACTAAAACCACAGCAAACATCTACACTTTACCTTTAATTTGTAGTAAAAAAGGCTAACAATCAGATTGACCATAGATTATGTTGTGATTTTCACAATTTTACACTATATATTAAGTTCTGACTTTACCGCAGCTATGTATTAGCTTTATTATTTAGTATAAAATTTAGTATTAAATATTTAGTAATGAACGTTAATATTCAAAGCGGCATCAGAATTTGCCCGACATGGGGTAGCGGTTTTCCCGATGAAGGAGGGGAGGCAAATTGATTACATTATCTGTGTATAGTGTATATTTAGGATATTTCAGATCTTATGATCATAATTGTAAGGGATAATAAAACATACAACAAACAATTGTTGTATAAAAAATCAGCATCGCAATCTAGTACTTATTTAATAAAAATACATTGTACATAACTACCAATCGCCCTTTTTTTTTCAAGGTAAATAAACATATCCTGAATCTAGTACATTACTTAATAAATAAAGACAAATAAGCACCACATATGAACAAGGCGCATATTATTAAATAATTATTCTAGTTCAAAGCATGTTTGACTCGAAAGTTTGGCAGGTGTGAACTAGTTACTGTGTACGGGCAAATAGCACAGAGCTAAGGCTGAAAATAAGAAATTTTAGTAGATACCGGGCTGTGGATAAGATTTTCTTAGTAACTAATTTCTGGCTGTTTAGTTACTTTTACTTACCCATCATACATAGTAGGGTAAATCTTGTAATAGTTTTGAAAATTGTTTTTTTTTTTTGGACGAATTTACACGTTTTAGACACTGGAGATTCCGAAAAACATATTTTTAGAAAAAAAAAATTGCCGTCCGTCTGTCTGTGTGTCTGTGAACGCTCTATCTCCCGAACAAATTCAGATAGAGACTTGAAATTTGGTATGTACTTAGTATGTAATAATGGGAAGAAGCTTATTGAATTTCAGTAACCTCGATTATACGGAACTATTTTTTTCCAAGCTCTCGAAATATTCGTTCTGATAAAAGATACATAAAAATTTTCGAAATTGTTTATTTTAAGAAGTAAATATAAAAGACAACAACAAAACATAAATTTTGCATAACGAATGGAGTCGATCAGATAATTAGTTGCCGAGATATTTTTAATTATATTTATCACACTCTTCGATTTTTCATGAAACTGTATTTCATTCAAATTTCAATTCAAAGATATATTTAATTGGAAATGAGACGCTTAATTCGACGCAGTAAACCGTTAGTTAATATGCTTATCAATTTTTGAGTTATAAGGATGTTTCTTTTACGCAATTCAATAATAGAACATTTAAAGTTTATGACGTTATCAAGCCACGGTATTATTCGAATTGCAATGCATTTTATAAATAGTTTACACATGTTTTATTTTCATATTTTATATTATGCATATCCATGATGGATAAGTATTACGGTGGCCCCCAACGACAAGTTTATTTAGTATCCATCTACTGGTGAGTAGGAATATTTCCATTGACAAAGAAATCGTGTGTAAGCAGCATTTGAAAATTGCAAAAGCATTGTACAGAAATTTCGTAAAATTATTTGTGCTTAAATCTAACAATAAAGAAAGTGTATTAATAAATATGTAGAATAACCATTAAAGATTATTTTTTATGAGCCAACTTTGTCCTTAATTAAATATTATGATAATTAATGATTTAACTTATTTAAATGTAGCTTTATTTAATGGATTCAGTTTTCTGTTTCCCAGACACAGAGTATTATATCTGATTATATATTTAAAAAAAAAAAAACAGATCATTTAAAATGCTTCTACTTATTACTGGTATAGAATGATAGAAGAGGCAGGTAAAAAGTTATATGTGAAATGTGAACTATCTCTCAGTTTAAGAAGATTGCTGAATCGAAACGAAATCGAGTGGAAAAAAAAGAAAGAAAACTATTTAGCCTGTTAAAATTTTTAGTCGCCATACTTCAAAGTTTAATCGCCTACTGACGACTGGTGAGTAGTTACGGATGTTTAGCTTTCACTGAGCTAGACAGACGGATAAATCTTTAGTGCCGGAAATCTCAGAAATATTATGAACATAACTTGGTGAGTTTTGGTCATAGAAGAAGGAAATTTTACTGTTTTGCTTGTCAGATTATGGAGAAAAATTTTCTAAATATAACTTATACGACCCAATAACCGTATAAATTTTTTTAAATGGTAACTTTTAAAACATTAGTAGTAAGACTATTTTATCATCATAATCTTAATTCTTGTCTTTTTCCAAAAAGTAGAAAATCGTTTTAATTTAAATTACCTACATATCAACAGTTAAAATTTTAAAGCATGTTTTAATATTTTTGAGATACCTGTATATTTATTGTTCAACATAAAAAGTAAAATCGATATTAAATGTGTAACTATAAAATATTTTTCCATAATTGTATTAAAATAAAAGAATTGATTTTCTTTTCCTTTCGGGTTTTAGATTTAAGTGTCTCGAGATTTGGAAAGTCTATTTTTTTTTTTTGGTTTAAAGATCAAGGAAATATATTTTTTTTTGGATTCTGGTTGTCTTCATTTTTATTTTTTTAGTTTCTAGTGGCGTTCGTGCAAGACTCTAGCCTGCCACTCAGTGCGTTTCTGTGTGTATCAGTTACATTTCAGGACTGAGGAACCAAACGAGTAATAAACCAAATAGCTGTCAGACTCACGACAGACTCATATGAATATATTCAACTTAGAAAATCGATTAACTGAAAAAAATGTTTATTTTACAGTATAATACTAGCACCCCAGCTGCCAGTATTATACCGTAAAATTAACAGTAAAAAACAGTAAAATAAGCAGTTATACACTGCCGCGCATGCAGAGAATATGCACTCGTGTGCAGGGCAGACACAGGCCCTTTCACAAGGGAAACTGGTGAAGTTTCAATGTACACTCTTGGAATACCCACCGTATAGCCCGGATTTTTCGGCATGTGACTATCCAAGCTTTGATCCGCTGAAAAAGGCACTGAAGGGTCGCCTTTACAACTCGGACAGAGAAGTCGTGGATAATGTTCGAAACAGGTTCCGATATCAGCCAAAGGACTTCTATGACCAAGGTATTTACCATTTGGTGTAACAGTGGAGCAAGTGCTTGTGTATATCTGAAGATTTTGTTTGAAATAAACTAAGTCATTTCATTCTGTGGCCCTTGTTTCGTTTTCATTCGATCCGCTCTAATAGTATTTTAGAAATTTAAGGAAATATTTTTAAAAGCAAAATCTCTTTTGCTGCTACTGATCTTTTAAAATGTTTCCGAGTAGATTTTATAGTGTAGTGTTAATTAGTTTTCTCAAACCACAATATCGAATGTTAGGATGGTATTAATTCTCATTTAAGAATTTTCAGCTACGTAATTAAATTTATACATGCAAGAATAACAAAATAATATGAATTTAAATGTTATTGTTAATGTTGGTAATTTATCATGTTTGTCTGTGAAATGTGTCTGTTGAACATGAAAATGTTTACTTGAGAATTGATAGCATCCCAAAAACCTATATTGAATATATATAAACCTATCCATCAGTCGTGTGTGTTCCTTTCACTGCATCGAACAGGAGAGCCCGGTTGTTGTGGAGAATAGCCCAACAAGAATAGGGTTGTGTTCTTTTCAGTGATGAGTCACGATTCCCCACACAAAGTGATTCTCGTCGAATCTTCATCTGGAGAGAACATGGAGCTGGCTATCATCCCTCCTACGTCAAAGAAATCGACAGATTTGATGGCAAAGGAATCCTTGTCTGTGGCGGCATAATGTTGGGCGGCCGTACCCCACTGCACGTCTTCGATGCGGGTACTGTTAATGCACATCGCTATAGGGATGAGGTCCTTAGTGCCTATGTGAGGTTGTTCCGGGGTGCTGTAGGCCCAGACTTCATTTTTATAGACGATAATGCGAGGCCACAGGTCACACAGAGCTCACATTGTTTATGATTTTCTTGAAGAAGAGGATATTTGTCGTAAGAATTGTCCCTCGAGGTCTCTGGACCTCAATCCTATTGAACATGTTTGGGATGGTCTAGGAAGAGCCATTGCACAACGTAACCCCGTTACCAGGACCAGCCAGAAGTTAAAAGCCGCGCTTTGGGAAGAATGGCTTTGTTGCCACAAACATTTATTGATACCCTCATAAAGAGTATGAGAGCTCGTTGTGAGGCTTGTATAGCAGTGCATGGTGGTCACACTCCATATCAGACAGACTTTTCCCGAGATAATTGCTTTATCTCTGATTCATGATTTAACACTTTTTGATATGTCCTATATCTTAATTTACAATTAAAATCTTTTCCATATTGTTATGTTGCTATATTTTTTCTCCCATTGTAATATACCTCTGTGGCAAATTTCGTGGCAACACAGTGAATAGTACATCAGTTTTCACAGATTTTATGTTTATGACATTTAATTTTGGACGTGAGTGTATTTTCGTTCGTGGTTATATTATACTTTTCTAGATTAAAGTACATTTTTCTAATTTTTATAGTGTATGCTTATATATATATTTTTTTCAAATATCACATTTCTGGGCCGTTGGACACGGGTGAAGACTTCTATTTTTCAACTAGTATGATTGATTGCATTTAAACTTTTCAAAATTGGACTTAAATTTAAAAAAAATAATATTAATATTAATAAATGTATTTCAATAACTATTAGCATAATTTGCATAGGTTGTATTGAGAGATTTCTATATATTTCACACAAAAACTATAATGCAATATTTAGATTCAAATTGAATGCAAAGATAATAATTATTAAATGCTGTGAAGTATAAATTAAAACAAATGTGTTTTAGAATTCGGAACAACAGTATGGAGTACAACTGCATAGTTATTACTCAATATGTACATTATATGTATAATAAATCTATATTAGAACTTGTTCTAAAGATATACTGTAAGTTTATTCTGGGGATCTCCTTAAGCTATCAAATGAAATTACAAGTGTGGTTGAGGCAAAGAGGCTTTAGTTATAAAATTTGTCTTCCGTAGTTATGAAAATATTCGCCACCTTGTAAATTTTGAATGTGAGATATTATTAACATATCGAGGAGAAGTAAGCCAGTGGCCATGTCAGATAAACTATTCTAATCCAGAACTTTTATTTATAAAACTAATAAAATTTAGCCGACAATAAATAAGTTACATTTTATTATATAAAATCTCTGGTGAAAACTCTATGTGTATGGTTTAGTTCAGTGGTTCCCAACAAGGGGTGTTTTAAAGGGAGCATTTCCAAATTAGTTATTAATCCAGTTTGTGACAGTTTTTGTTTCGGAAAAGCCATATTGTAGATTTTAATAAAAATTATACATAAAAATCTCTAAAATTAAATGAAAAGTAATTTTGTTATTCAAATTTTAAATTAGTTCATTCAAAAGTGCAAAATATGGCTGTTACTGTAAAATTATACTATGACATTTATAAAATAAATCGCACCTGAAAGTAATTTTTTATTGAATTTTTAAATCGTTTTGTTCAAAAGTGCAAAATATGACTATTACTGTAAAATGATACTATGACATATATGAAATACAGTAATCCCGTAACTTTCGCGGATTTAACATTCGCGAGTTTTGATTATTCGCGAAATATAAAATGAAGAACATTTCAACATTCGCGAATACTTAACTTGGTTATTCGCGGATTTCGTTTTATAAAGAATATTTTTTATTTTAAGTAAACTTCCTTTGTTTTACCCGAAACATGATTTTATACTAAAAATAGATTATCCCCCTTTTTTTGTTCGAGCTTGGGATTTCTCCAATTTATATTGAAAGACCAAAACGCAAATTTTCTCTTCGAAGTATTTAATGCGCATGCTCCTTCTTAGTTTTTTTTATCGTTTGAACTACGTAAGTCCCCGTAGAATACATTTATTCTTTCTATTCGCCTGTCTATTTTTTCTTCTCAGTGTTTAGCAAAACTAAAAAAGAGAAACTTCATCATGTCGCTTACAGCTAAAAGAGTGAAAAAAAGTTTTGAACCTTTCCGTAAAAGTTAAAGTTTTAGATAAATTGCGAATGAGAGAAAGAGCGTGCGCGGTCGGTCGTTATTTTAATATTAATGAATCTACGGTTCGATCAATTTTAAAAAAACGGAAAGGCTATAAGAGACAGCGTCTCAGCAAGTGCACCGACTAGTGCAAAAACCGTATCACAAGTATGGAACAAGCCATTGGAAGAAACTGAAAATGCCTTAAGTATTTGGATAGAAGATATGAACAAGAAGCAAGTGCCGCTAAGTTCAGCTTTAATACAAGCCAAGGCTAAAAAAATATTTGACGCGATAAAAGTAAAAGATGATACTTTATTTTACTTCTAGGCAAGTAAAGGGTGGTTTGAAAATTTCAAACATAGGCATAGTTTACACAACATAAAGTTAGTTGGCGAATCGGCTTCTGCGGATCATGTAAGTGTACAAAAATTTCCTGAAGAACTTACAAAAATTATTGAAAGAGGCGGATATGTTCCAGAACAAGAGTTTAATGCCGACGAGACAGGCTTGTTCTGGAAGAAAATGCCGAAGTGAACTTTCCTTGCCAAAACAGAAAGCACAGCTCCAGGTTTTAAGGCAGCAAAATATAGGGTATATCTTCTGTTGTATACCAATGCTAGAAGCGATTTTAAATTTAAGCCGATGTTAATTTATAGATCGCAAAATCAACGTGCTCTCAAAGGTAAAGATAAATGAAAGTTGCCTGTTTTCTAGCGAGCAAATACCAAAGTATGGGAAACCAGCGTTTTGTTTCTGGATTGGTTTAATGATTGCTTTATTCATGAGGTGGAGAAATACCTTTCATCTAAAAATCTGTCATCTAAAGTTCTACTCCTCATTGACAATGCTATTGGAAGGTCTTCATAAGCGCATAATCAGAAAATTTTGGAAAAATTACAGAATATTCTTCTGATGAGTACATACGTTTACACAAAAATGCTGCGGAACTTCGATATAACATCTGTAAAAAAAAAAAAAATATGAAAATTTCGTGTTTTTGGCGATTTATCGCTTGCTGGCGACACAATGAAATAAAAATAAAAACGATGTTATGATAAATATTTTTTTAGGAAAAACTTTTTGTATTCTTTATACTGAACTAGTTTGAGTAGGTTTAACTTAAATAAATACACTTTTATATCTACGATTTTGCCATATATATTTATATGTATATAAAAAAAATTATGTTCTACGGTTTAGAACAAAATTTAAATTCATTAAAAATGCTTCAAATTAAAAATTAATGTCCGATTCTGATTACTTTCAATTTCACGTCAATATTGTTAGTATCGGTGACAACAAGAGAAAAGTATTCTTTCCACGGAAACAACGACGCGTTCAAAAAGGGACATTGGCATCAGAAGAAATATACATGATTAATAAAAGCGAAATATGATTAATAAATTATGTACTATTAAATAAATTACTATAAATTCTTTATATTATATTATATAAGATTGGCAAATTATCGATTATCATTTATTATTTATTAATATGATTAATAAATCTTTAGTTAAACAATTTCTAACTTGAAGAAATGCGGTTTTGAAGAACATTCGAAGACTTATTATGCTGAAGAATTGTTTTCATATTGTCGCTAACAATGAAGGTTGGCGGATTAAAAAAATCTTCAGAATCCTATATATGATGGTAATTATCGCACCTGTGTCAGAAACTGTTGTTTAATACTTTTCTTGAATATATTAGAAACGCAGATGTTTCAAACTTTTTAAAAAATATCTTATAATCTCTTTTTCTTCAATTCATAGTCACTCGTTAATTTATAGTGAACTTATTTGTGTGACATATTTTTATGAAAATGGAAAACAATTATCTATTAATAAATAAAAGTTTTTTTTTAAGAAAATTAAACTCTTATGCAAGTTCTTTTATTAATTTAACATATATATAGGTGTGACATTTAAAAGATTTTTTTTTTCTGATAAAGTTTCTATAATTTTTTATAATATAATGTAAATAAAGCAAACATATTCTGAACAAGATTATACAACATTTGTTTTAAGCCCTTAACAGTTTCAATATTTTGTTTCACACAATAAACTAAAAATAGGGTCAAAAATCACTTTTTCTGTACTAAAATATTTGCCTTATATAATCAAGATATATAACATAGTCAAGAAATGTCTGTCAATTAATAAATCGAAGATTATGGTTAAAAGTTAGTGCTATCCAAAAGCTTTTAGTAACGAAGCAAGCGAACTTTTCTTGCGCGATCGGCGTTCATGCAAAGCTGTTAAGTGGTTAATCATCTTAAGTCTTTTTTTTTTCTTTTTTTACAAAAAATTAAAAAAAGATTTTTTTTAACATTTTTTTTTTCAAAAGAGGGAAAAACCATTTTAAAACATGAAAGAAAATCTGATTTGATAAATTCTAATAACAATATTAATATGAAACACTCTGGGTATGTTTTAATTTTATGTTTATACATGAGAACTTCAGAGAGCTACGATTCCAATAATATTATAAATCCGATTGTGTGCGTAAATGTTTGGCTTAAGTAAACTTCAAAAAGAAGGATTTAATGGCCCTGTATCTTTGCATATAGATGAAGTATAACTCCGAAATGAATATAGGATAGATTTATTTTTATTATATTCAAATATTTTTCTTAATAATTCAAAATTTATTATTTCCATAGAGAATCAATGAATACTTTTCCTGTAAAATTTAATTAATTATTTTACGTTGCTAAGCATTAGCGTTGCCAATAAATACGAAACCTGGAATAATATTTTTTCCTCAACAATTATTTTGCACTTGAAAAATTTTCACGTGAAAAATGAAAATAAAAGGAAAAAAAAGAATTGCAAATAAGATGAAATGACGTAATATCCATATATATATATAAGCCGTTCTTGGTATGTATGTTCCTTACACAAATCTACAGTTTATATCCGATTTGAATGAAACTTGATGTACGTACTTGAACACGAGTAAAAGTACTGTCAAGTTTAACATGTTCTCAGACCATTTTTGCATTTTTTTTTTCAAATATCTCCCATAGTTAATCATTATAGAAATCCACTTTTTTTTCAATTTATAATGCAATTTTTCGAGTCGACATAAAAAGAAACTGTGTATGGATAGTATATTTATAAACAAATAAAAAAGTCAAATTCTCTCACTATAATTTGAAATCCGAAACTGACGTCATTTCTGGGCAGATAATGTGATTTTTTTTTTTAATATTACAAAGATAGGTGCTTATAAACGGTATACTACATTTATTTAAATGTGTTGGGAGATAAAAATAAATAACTTAGCTCCTAATTTTACAAAGGTAAAATATTTCCATGGGTTTTTTAATATTAAAGTAAATTTTCAAAAAAAATAGAAACATATTTTTGCGTATTCAAACTGCAAGATTTAATTTATTCTACATGATCAAAAATCGTCTGTCAAATATTGACTTTTGGGAATCATTACAAGTAACTTTTTTAAGCTTGAGCTTCGACAATATTTATGATCCTTGGATTTAAGTGGATAATAATTTGCCCACTATTAATATAAATTAGATTTAAAGAAAACAATACAGTATTTTCGCATAATTATTCTATAAAACTGGGAGTTAAAACAAAACAGATTAATAGTAAAACGGTTTATCGGAAAAAATGACGTAATTTTTTAAATGTAAAACATTCATTTAAATTTTAAAAAGTAATATATTTTTTATAAGTTCGACAATGTGGCGACATTTTTATTTTACCAGCTTTGAAATTGTTATCCAATTCGTAAAAGAACAACATATTTTTTAGCAATAATGTTTTGCATCAAAAACCACATAATTTCAAAACGCAATTTTAGCAAATGCTGTTTAAATTACATTGTAAATATAATTTCGGAGTTAAATTTAGTATTTAATAATATTATTTTTTAAAATTTTTCTATGAGTACAGTAGTATTGGATTTCTTTAAACGCTTTCATGTTTTAAATAGATAATGTGCATATGACAACACCCACTCAAGTAAAGGCGTTTTTCTTAGCTTATTGTTGGGCGAAAAGTAAGAAATCTTACAGAGTTAGTAATTCATAATATATTATTTCCTACACATATTATAATGTATTCTAACTACTTGAAAATTAGCGAAACTTCAAGCAATTTAGCTCAACGTTTTGCCTACGTTAAGTTGACAAACATGCACATTATCTATAAATATTAACGTACGCAAAACGTTATCTATATTTGTACATGATTCATGAAGTGAAATATTTTTTTTAACTAGACTGATGGTGAGAAATACCACCACCTATATCTAATCTAGCACACACTATAAAAAAAAAGAAATTGGTTTTTTCTGCATATTAGCAAAGTATTTGGTATCATTCTAATCGGTGAACAGTGAACAATACAAATTAAAGATCCATTTTAGGATCAGCGCATACAGGTAGATAATTGTGGAACAAAGTGAACCACGGCAGTCAAGAAAATATTTGTTTTTCTGTTCCCACGAAAGATTTAACTACACCTAATAAAAATGTCATGGAGAAAATTGTCAGAACAATAATATGACACATTTATTTATGAGAGCTTAAATAGGCACGAAGACCTCCCAAGTCAGAGCATCTTTACCTCCCAGACACAGCATGGCGTCAAGAGGAATCGCTATTGTACCGATTGGCCTATGAAACACTCAAGGGGAGTACTAAATTTCTCCCGCCTGCCAATGGTCATCTCTCTAAAATTAGAGGTATGGCTGAAACATGCAAATTTTCAAGAAGTTAAAATGTATAAGGCCTTAATTTTATGTGAAAAGGGAAAAATGATTCCATCCCTTTTCTCTCCACGAAAAAGAATGATTTTTTTTTTAGAGTTCAGATTTAAAAAAGATGGAAAAGTAGAAGGTTGACTGCTCTCTAACTAAACAGATTTTGATTGTGTGTGCCAATAGATGGAAGTGTGTGCGCTAAGAAAAAGCGAAAACGCGTCAGCCATTACCTCATGCTGTCAACGTTATCTAGTAATATAAGGTAACAAACAATCTTCCTTCACCATTGTTCCATTTTATTTAATTAAGCTATATTCTTTTAATAATATGAACTTACGTGTATATGAAGAACCTTCCCCGATCTAAACATAAAAAGGCTAATTAAAAATGTACTTCTAGGATATGGAACTCTGCCTTTCAAAATTAAATTTGTTAATTCAGAAAGATAAACTGAAATGCTCAGAAAATAAATGTTGAGAATACAGTTTTCAACTAGGATTGAATATGTTTTTTTTTAAACATTTATGTTTGTTTTCTAATTAAATGCTTATAAGTATCTTGTAAATAAACTCAATATTATATTCAATTAATTTTAGTCAGTTTTCCTTTCGTTTGCTTAATTTATTGAATTAATATTAATTCTTTTATTTTAGGAAATGTTTTCTTTAATATTACAATCTAGGTTTTAAAATAAGCCATTATTTGTGTTATACAGCTCTCTACAGGTAACCTTTGATGATTGTAATTGGCTCAAAGAGGAGCCGAACTTCAAAAATAATTCACAACGCAACTTTTTCTTTTCTATAATTAATTGATAATTTGTCTAATAAAATTTTCTAAATATAAATCATTATATCAGATCCTTAGAGTCATAGGTGCTAAATAAATACTATACGTCTCGGATAATTTAAAATACTCATATTCATAAATAAACAGAAATATAGTGGTAAATCCTATGCAGTCAGACTTAAATTCAAATAATTTAATTGATCACTCTGTAGCATTCCATCATAGACAAATATCGGTTCATAGGAAAATTTATACCCGGTAAAATTGTCGTCATATTTTAAATCATGTACCGGTTTTCATTCAGAAAATATTAATACTTTATAGCAGTTACACAAAGTAGCATAATTTGAACAGAATGCATTAGTCACCAAAGCGTAAGTTTAACATCCTTTTACTGTACAATCTTCCAGAATATTAAATTTCGCTAAAATTTAATAAATATATTACAGTCGATGCAAAAGTTATTAGCATATGCAATTTTCATTGGAGAATGGAAATTGCATTTGACATCGTTCATGTGAAATTTAAAGAAGAGTTGATACAACTAATTAAACAAGAAAATCCCCCTTCTATTTTTAAAGGCATCATGATTATGAAAAAGAGCAAGAGAAAAACCAATTAAAAATCCAGGTATTATTAGTTATCTTTCTCTGATACTTATCTAATTCCTTATAATTTTAAAATATCTAAATCTTTAGTTTAAAATATCTCTGCGGGGTAATTTTTGCCCCTCATTGGAATACATTCCTGTCAAATTTCGAAACTCCCATAATCCTAAACTGCAACACAATCAATATGAAAATGCTCCATAATTGGGGGCTTTTTTGAGATTGTTTTCGCCATTTACATAAATAAGCAACTTTATTGCTTAAAAAACAAGCATTTAGGCTTTGAAAGTTTTTGGAGCCTTATAAACATTTTGATTTTGTTGGTAGATTTACAGCTGTTAAAAGTGTGGCACTGTTAAACAAAATTACCACAAATATATGACGGTTAAAGGTACTTATCTACCTATTTTAATTATTTTTAAACTTTATAGTCCACACACATTTAATTTCTTTTTTAAATATCATATAAATTTTAATATCATATAATATCATATCATAAACTGTTTTGAAAAAGAAATATAATTTATGTTGATTTTTAGATTATTCTAATCAAATATAAAAATGATATCTAAAGTGACATGTTAATTGACATATTTCCTCAAAAATATTTACTAACATGATCATTTTAAAAAATATTCTTTGGCATGAAAACTTAAATTAAATTAATTTCTATGAATGGAATAAACGTAAAATAGAATAAATGGAAATGCTAAAATAGAATAACAAAGAAAAAAAATGTGTTTCACACTTAAGCTTAGATGTAATCTTAGATTAAATGAAATTTCAAGTTCATGAAATAAATTTAAGTGATCACATATAGAAAAACAAAAATACGTTAATTGTGATTATCAGAAGTATTATCTGCTATAAAATATGATAAAGAGTTTGTTAATTGTATATGTTGCTTAATTAATGCATTAATGTTCTTTAAATGTTGAATGACTCCACTCAACTTTCCGAACATTTTACATAATACATTTCGTTGAAATAAATGCAATATAAAAAAAGGGAAAAACTTTTATCCTAATCTTACAAAGTTTCCACTGATGAAAAATTTTTTTAAAAAAAAGTACAGTTTCCTTAATAAAGCTGAAACATTTTTCTAAAATCATGACATAATTTTTAAATTTCCGTCCCTTTCTGAGATTAATGCCAATAAATTTAATTAAATATTGAAACTGAATTTACATAGTCATGCTGGTGGGATTTTTAAGTTGATTTAAATGTAGATATTTTAGCTTAATGTACATATTTTACCTAAACAAATTGAAATACTTAAATATCCATACGCTGTTATCATTATTAAAATAATTCAATATTTTTTTCTGTCTTTGTCTTATTAAGAGAAAGAACGTTTTACTAAATAAGGTCATTTTCTGATGAAACATAATTTTTGTATCAATATAAAATGAGCGTGGGCAATAAAAATGTTTAGTTGAATAATTGAATTTAAAAAAATACTTATTGGTTTTATATGGTCATAAAATCGGTGGACTACGGTTTGAAAATGATTTAGATACCAAATTCGATGTACGATTTCTACGAAAATCAATGTAGTTCTTGTCATTGGGATCTGGAATCTATTCGCCATATAGGTTCTCAATTGCAAATACAGTTAACGATAGCATGCTGTTTGTATGCTATCGTCTTAACACACACACACACACACACACACACACACACACACACACACACACACGAATACATTATCATAAAAACAACAAAAATGAGCAGTGTGTGAGGGCAGGGAGATATAAACGTAAATATACATGCATACATATCTACATACATACAAAACCATTTAAAAAATACAGAAAATAGATTCAGGGAGCCTGAAAATATAAAATACCACTATTTTCATAATACGGATATCAGCATTATTACAATCCTTGCCTTGCACTAAATATGTCCGGGATGTAAAGAGAGGCTTTACAAAACTCCCAATGTCTTTCAAAATGCATTGACGGATAGAAAAAGAAAACCATCATTAAATAAGCTCTCTTTTCAAGAGTGATTTATATTTTAATTAAGTACATTATGAAAGACTCGAAGCTTAAAATGAGAAAAAACCAACCCCTTTTTTTAAGTGGCGTGTATTTTACTTTATAAAGCCGCTTTCAGAAAAACATTTTTCTCAAGTATTTTCTAAGTATGAATAAAAAATTATACTAAACATTTTTTTTTTTTTGAAAGCTCAAAATTGCCATGTAAAAAACTACGTTCGAATACATTGTTTAATGAAAACAAAGTAATGAAATATGAATGAAAGAACGAAAATAATGAATTGAGATTTAAAAAAAGAAAAATCTTATAACTTTTTCTCTTTACATAAATTGATTGAAAAATGATTTGAAAATAATTTAGATACTAAATCCGTTGTCCGCTTTGTATGAAAATGAATATAGTTTTTGCGATTAGAACCTACAATCTATTCACCAAATAGGAGCTCAAACGCAAATACTGTTGGACGCTAACGTATTCACACACACAAGTTATCGTAAAAACATCAAAATTGACCAGTGGGTGCCTAAAACGAGAATAAATACTAATATACACACATACATAATCCCATACATAAAAATCGCTAAAAAAGGAGCAAAAGTGGATTCGAGGAACCTGAAAATGTAAAATACCAAAATAATCATAATAGTGTTTTCAGCATTACTATAATATTTTTCTTACACTAAACATGCCTGAAGTGTAAGAAGAAGCGTTTTAAAACTCCGAATTTATAAAAAATACATTTACGGATAAAAAATTAAAGCCTTCATTAAATAACCTGTCTTTTCAAGAGTTATTTATTTTTTTAATTAAATACATTATGAAAGTCTCAAAGCTCAAAGTAAGATAAAATTCCCTTTTTTTGAAGTGGAATGTCTTTTACTTTATGAAGCTGCTTTCTGGAATTTTTTTAATTACTTGCTAAATATAAATAAAAAAGTGCATAAAACTTTGTTTATGTAAATGCTTTAAATTATTTTGAACGCTCAAGACAGGCGAAAAAAAACTGCCATATAAAGAACTGCACTCGATTGTAATGTTTAAAATAAAGCAATGTTTCACTTCAAAAAAGTTTTATCGGCGCCTTAAAAATGTCTTCAGTTAGAGCAATTGAACAAATTAATTTATTTCATAAAATTTTTGAAAGTTAACAAATAACGCAACACCGTTGCTTAAGGCTCCATCAGTGAGATTTCAAATTCCCCTCGCTCATGTTAAACCTATGGGCATTCGTATTTTTAAAATATCTCCTCAGTAAATTGATATTTCAAATTTCTTTTTTCTGTGTACTATTCTTAAAGAATGTCTCTTTCTTTCTTAGTTATCAAAATATTTCTAAAATATATACTAAATTTATAATTTTATGTGTTAAAATCTTAGCGAAACTGAGTAAGATTTTAACATTTCACATAAAATTAAGTATATATTTTGGAAATATTTTAACAACTAAAAAATATGAAGACATTCTTCAAGAAGAGTAAACAGAGAAAAAAAAGTTAAGGATATTAATTTACTGAGGAGATATTTTATAAATACGAATGCATCACGGGGCCATAGGTTTAACATTAGTGAGGGAAATTTGAAATCTCACTGATGAGAAGCCTTGAGAATAGTTTTTATATTGAGTGTTCTGTTCAACGAATACGTCGCAAAAAAAAAAAAAAAAAATGTATGCAAAAGAAAAGAAGAAAGAAAAAAGAAAAGAAAAGAAGAGAACGGAAGGCAGGAACAAAAAAAAAAGCTGTCTTATTGGAAAATTTTGTTTATTATATTACAAAATGACTAAAATTTTAAAATATTTTTCAATGTTTCTAACAGTATATTTTACCCTTCTATCTCGCTGGTTCGTAAGTAAAATATGAAAAGAGGCAGATTTTTAAATGTTTTCAATTGACAGTCTCTTAGTAATTTACTTTTTCCTCTTCCTTCCACATGGAAAGAAAAACGTTTTATTAAGTCACGTTCTGTTGAAACATGATTGTTGTATCAGAGCAATAAAAATATTTAACTGAGTAATTGTGTTAAAAAAAGAAAATATTTATTGTTTTTTTTTTTTCTTTTCATAAAATGTCCAAAATATAATATAAATACCAAACTCGTTATTCCATTTGTACGAAAATGAATATAGTTCTTGAGGATGGGATCTACATAATATAATGAGGATGGGATCTACATAATATAATGAGGATGGGATCTACATAATCTGTGTGTATATATTCGTCATATACACACACATTGTCGTATAGATAAAAAATATGAGCTGTAGGGTATGGGGCTAAAATACGTGAATAAAATTCAATATACACGCATGCATGATCACATACATACAAAATCTTAAAAAAAACAGCAAAAATAGATTCAAGGAACCTGAAAATGTAAAAATCTAACAAAAATTCCATAATAATGTTTTTATTATGATTAGAATACTTTCTTTACATTATATGCGTCCGGAGCGTAAAAAGAGGCAATAGAAAATCCCCAATTTGTACAAAATGCATTTACGGATGAAAAATTAAAAACCATTAAATATTCTTTCTTTTGAAGGTTTTTTGTGTTTTAATTAAATACATTATGAGCATCTCAAAGCTTAAAATGGAAGAAATTTTGAAAGAAAAAAAGTGGCATGTTTTTCATTATATGCAGAAGTTTTCCAAAACATTTTTGGGAATTTCTTTATAAATATGAATAAAAAATTATATTAAACATTTTTTCATGCAAATGCTTAAATAAAAAGTTGAAGGCTCAAGACAGCGGATAAAAACTGCCATATAAAAATTACGCTCGAAGATATCGTTTACAATAAAGCATTGTTTATTTTTTTTTTTTTTTTAAGTTTAATTCGCGCCTTTAAAATAGGACCAGTTAGAAGCGCAAGTCCAAGTTACTTTTCATAAAAGTTCAAAAAATTAACAAATAGCGCAACAAATAGTGCTCTTAAAAGTGATTTTTTTATTGTGTATTGTGTTCTATTAATACTTTGGAGAAAATTTTTTAAAAAAAAAGAAAGAAAGAAAAGAAAGAAAAACAAGAAACCTGAAAAGATGAAAGAAAAATTATTTGTCTTGTTGTCACATTACATTTCTTATGTTCCAGATTAAATAAGATAAATGAAATTAATAAAAAATTGTTTTAACCGTATATTTTACCGTTTTCTCTCGCTGGTTAAACAATATAAGAAAATGAGATAGATTTTAAAATATATTTTGAATTGACAATCACTCAGAAATTTACCTCGTTTTCATTCCACATTCGCATCACACAGGAATAGAAATGCCGTGTTTTTTTTTTTTTTTTTACATATTTGATATCTAGTTTTTCAAACTATATTCTTCATAGTAGATTCCTATTGCACACATTAAAGAAATCTACCACGAATATTATAGTTTGGAAAAAGAAGTAGCGAGTAACAAAAATATATTACGACGCTGCGATCTCGGGGAAACTCTCCCATTTTCCATGATCAGTGTTTCGTTTCCATCTTGCAAAATATGCAAAGTATACCTTATAAAATATTTTTTTTAATTCCAATTCATGTAAAGTTTAGCATATATACATTTAAATTAAGAAATTTTTAGAATCGGAATAACATATAATTTTTGGTAAAAACAAACACTATTTTATTCTTTCGAAAGAAAATACAAGTACAGTAGAGCGCCGATTATATCCGAACCTGTCGGGACCGGCCCCCGTTCGGATTTTAGGGATGTTCCTGGCCATGTCAAAATGGTTAAAATGCATTTTTATGTGCAATAGTTTTTTTTTATTATGGAACAAATGTATGTTTTTAAAAAATTAGTAAAGGATAAGTAGAATAAAAAGAATATTTTGTGTGTACACAATTTTCCTTCATGTTTTAACCAGGCTTAGGATATGCAGCTATTAGTGCTGGATGTTTAATTTTTTTTATCGTTTATTTATTTACTTATTTTAATACTTATTTGTCATTTTTATATCCTTTTAATTTTTAAAAAAATCATTTTCTGAAAAACAAAATTTGAAATTTAAGCAAACAAGCTTTGGATTGTTTTTTGCTTTAAAAAAGACATTTATTCGCAATGCTGCCATATCACGAAGTAATTTTTTAAATATATAAGTTGAATAAGTTCTGGCCGACGTAAACAAATACGAGATAAATTGGTGCGGAAAGCTGCAAGGATTACACTTTGCTCTCAACGTTTTGAAAAAAAGTTTTCGATTTCATGGGCTGTCCTGAAAAAAATTTCAGACAAAAAAAGGGGGTTTTGGATAATTGGGCAGTTTGGTCAATTGGACTTCGGATAATTGGCACTCTACTGTAATAAAAAATATAACCGATATAAGGAAGTTGTTTATTACCTCATTGTACTGAACATTACCTTATTGTAATGCATTGTATGACATTTGAGATATTTTAATGACAGTATTTTGCTACAACAGAGGTCTTAGCAAGCCTTTATTGTTATCCACATTCACTTTAACCGTACAGAAAGGTTTGAAATGACGAAACTTGACTGAAGTTTGATCGTTGATTATGAAGCCTGTAATTAATTTATACCAGTGGTTCCCAAGTTTTTAGATTGCCGTACCACTAAATCCAAATTCATATTTTTGGCGTATTATACTTAATAACTGCAATGCTAACATTTAAAATGCATTTATTGTATCACTACATTAATACCCCGATTATCTCCTTTTAGGGATATTCAACTAAAAAGTAACATCATGATTATATTTTAAACAAGATTCATACAACAAATAACAAGAAAAAAATTATAAAAAGTTAAATAAAACTAAACCGAAAAAGTTTCGTAAAATATTTTATAAAGATTTATTAATATTATTTTTTTTAGCAGTTACCTTTTTCCAAGTACCTGAGCATTTTTATTGGATCGTACATTGAGAGCCTGAACTGCGATATAATCAATATTGGTGACTTTTCGCTTTTTGAGCATAAAACGTTGACCTGAATGCAACATCTTTTCAATGTCCATGAGAGTGATTTTACTTCGGAATACACAACAAAATCTTTATGAATATATTAACATTTCATATGTGTTGCAACTAATACTTTAATTTCTTATGTTTAATGTAATGTAAAATTAAACAATGAATGGCAGCACAATCAAAATAAATCAAAAATGCTTTTTTTATATAATATTAGGTAGTTTGCTGAACTCATCACGTCTTGGTTCGGCCGTTGTTGTCTAGCAATCTCAAAAATTCGTTAAAGTAGCAATCACTAACTCGTATATAAGCGCTTCGTGCCCATGAAAACCAAAAGAGAAAATTCTTCGTCTGCAGCAACCTCGTTGTGTAACAATCTCAAAAATGCCTCAAATTTGTTAAAAGAGTAAACTTTAACGCATGTATGAGCGCTTCGCACATATAACAATATCACTATATGCAGCAACCTCGTTGTGTAGCATTGATAAAAATGGCAAGGGTTTGTAAATTTTGTAAATTGGCACTTTTTGAATGATTCTGGATCATCCTTAAACTGTCAAATTATTTTTTAATTTAATATATTAGTTGCGCTAATAAGATATTTTTAAGTTAGTTATAACATGTAAATATTTTTAATGTAATTTAATTAGATATCCTTATTGCAGTTAAATATATGTCTCATTTTAAATATTAAAATATAGCTCTATAAAAATAATAAATATTTAAACTTAGATTCATTATCAAAATAGGACGTCTCTTAAACTGTTATAACCACGAACCCCTTTCCTTGTATGCCCAGTCTTCGCAGACCCCCAAGATTTAAGATTCAAATTATTGATATTCTTCAAATTATTGAGTACACGATATGTAAACTCATTTTACTGTTACAAAAGTCATCAAACAATAATACAATAAAAATTATGTCCAAAAAGGGAAAAGAGAAGCATATGAACAATAGAGCCCATGTACTGCGCTATTGACTGGTCATCTTGGCGACCAACTTGGCAGCTCTCTTGAGGACGACTTTGGACGCCAAACACTTATCTAGAAATTTTGAGAAACTTCACTCTATGGAGAAAATTAGCGGAATTATCCAGAAGATGTTGGAAAGCCATACGTAATCATCATCAAAGGAAACTATATAATCAATAATGCTCCTGAAAGAGAGATTTAAGTTTGGTGATAAGAGATGCTAGTTTCAAAGCGAGATGTGACCGGTGTTATTTGTGTTTTGCTTATTTTATCATGCTACTTTCTTAGTTTTTGTTATACATATTGTAAAAAGTTATAAATAAAATTTAATCATAATGTTAAATGCGTTTGTAAATTTTTAATATTTTTCTGATAAATCTAATAAAATTTTAATATTTGTTATTATTTGATTATAATCGTTATTTTATTGATAACATTTTGAGATTCAACTTTACACATATGTAACTCTGTGTTATTATTAAAACTCTGTGAGCTGTACTGTACGAATATATAATATTTTTGTCATGTAAGTTATGAAGTTTGTAAACCCCCAAAAAATTTTATGGACGAGCTATACTAATAAGAATTTTTGAGGTTGTACATACAATAAAGAATACTTTATGCATGGTTCATATTTTATAATTATTAGTAATACACCTAGCAAAAAAGGGTCCACCTGCAATAACTGTCTTACTAAATTTATATATTAAAAAAAAGTTACATGTCAAAATCGAAAACACTGTAAAAGATCACAGGAATTTTTTTAATGTTTTAAATTCATTAAAAAATAATTCCATCATATATGATATTCTGTACGTGTTAAAGTTTATATAAATAAAAAAAAGTCTAATATAAATTTATCGCGTGCCAGATAAACTATCATATGTGCCTACTCAGGCATGCGTGCCACCCCTGGTCTAGAGTAATTTCCATTTATCTTTTCGAATTTTTGAACAAAACCGTGAGTAAGATGTGAAATTGGCTTCCAATATTGGAAAGTGTTCCATAATCTAAGTCGCTGCTTAATTGTCCTTTTCTCATTCGATTATCCCCAGTTAAATGGTGAAATAGTTAGAAAATTATATATTTGTATGTTTATTAGGTGCGTTTGTAATTATATAAATACGTAGCACCTATAGTCGTTGTCTGGTCCGTCCGTTCGTCCACGTATAACGTCGCAAAAACTACCCAACCGAATGGTTTGAAATTTAATACATATAATCGTTGCAGAATTCTGTCGAATCATTTCAAAGTTTATGAAAATCGAATCAAAACTGAAAAAGATATTAATAACAACATTTATTAAGTAACTTGAATTTTTTTTAAAATCGGTACTTCCTTGTTATAGCAGCTTCCGAGGATTAATCGTCAAGCGACCGAGATGCATCGGCGACTAAGTCGATGCATGTATGATATGATGAGTATGATGTTGTAGTCATATATGACGTATATGACATTTTATATATAACCAAGTTATAGTCATATTCTTCATTGTATTAAATCCTATCCTATGCATTAATTCAATGATATCCCATGATAGGTAAGGATTTTAGGTTGCCATGGTGATAACGTCCTATTTAAGATGGAGTCATATTATTTCCGTATTACTGAATTTAAAAACCGAATTTGTATACCAAAATTGTTTAATTATTGCAATTATATAATCTACCGACAGTGTTTCGTATAGATGTTTCTGGAGAAATAGGTATTAAAGGGAAAAATAGTCTAAATATAGATTTCAAGTTCTGAAATTTTCCAAGCTAGGTTTAAGTTTCCCATTGAAATTTTCAATAAATGTCAACTAAAGATAAAATATTGCCAACTTAAAATGTACTTATTTTATTACGGAAATGAATCATATCATAATAACAGACGATATAATTGATTTCACTGAAAATAGTTATAGTACGAACGCACTTCATTGTCACGTTTGACGTACATTTTCCAAATCGACGTACAATTTGTTGGCTTTTATTGTATATACATAATGATATTAATTTTCTATTAATATTCATTTAAAACTCTTTTTTTCGGTTAGATTCCCTTGAATCGGGATTCGCAATGCATTCGAATCAGTACAATATAAAGGTTGCATTTTCTCTCTTCTGTTTCACAAACTGTCATTAAACACAGCTCTACGTAAATGAAAAAAAAATGGATCACTGCATACAACAATTTTAAATTTTATTTATTATAAATTTTACTTATATACTTTTTTTGGTACAAATATTATAAAAATTAAATTGAAAATGTATATTATTTTTACTTATAGCATTATCGTTTAAAAATCCAGCATAAAAGTAATTTACAGTTCTAGGAAAAGTCCTCTGCCAGTCCTCTTACTGTCCTCTGCCACAAATCATCCCATAAAAATGTGATCGATAGAAATTGATTAGTAATACCGTACAAAATTTTTAAGTGGAGTAACAATCCTTTAATGAAAAGATCAATAATTTATTTCGATTCTGAGGTCAGACTTGTGGTCTTTCTGTCAATCAGTGCTTCACGCACTTCAACTAGCGCTCGGTAGAACTTAGAATTAAGAATTACGCACACCAGTAGATTACTTCTACAAACTCGTTAAAAAATTCTGGTTACTTATTCATATTCAGGATAGACCAGTACAATATAAAAAAAGACAAATGTTTCTTAATCTAAAAGAAAATATACAATAACCTTTACCGAGTTATCCATGATTCCGAAAAGCGTTCTTTATCCTAAGAAACCCAAGAAACCAATATATTTACTAAATTTAAAGAAGCGTTTACAGAAATAAAGTTTAGTTTGCTGCCACTGATTTTCGGAAACGTTTCCGAATAGTTTTTAGCTCACAAGCTATCAAAGCCTGAGAGCTAATGTGCCCGCCCGTTCTGTATGTATGTATGTATGTACGTATGTACGTAACGCGATAACTCTTGATAGAAACATACGTTTGGCTTCAGATTTTGTTTATAGGTTCATTGTGATAAAGCGCTTCCCTGATTTGTTTTGGGGGTTCATTGGTTAAATATAAAGGGGGAACGGTGGGGCTAATGCCTCCTTAATTTAGATAAATGGTTTTTTCATGCAGAATTATCCGATTTGATTCAAATTTTGTTTATAGGTTCATTGTGATAAGGCCCTCCCCTGATTTTTTTTCGGGGTTCATTGGTTAAGCATAAAGGGGAGGGGGCGAGGGCTGATACCCCCCTTAATTTAGATAAATGGGTTTTTCAGACAGAATTATCCGATGTGCTTCAAATTTTGTTTATAGGTTCATTGTGATAAAGCGCTTTCCTGATTAGTTTTGGGGGTTCATTGTTTAAGTATAAAGAGGGGGAACGGGGGGGGGCTAAATACCCCTTAATTTATTATCGGTTTCTTTATTTTTCGAGGGCATTATTCTTTGAAATAAGATTATAATATACAATCAGTGTGAATAGCCTGTGAGCTCAATGCCATCAGTATAATAACTGAGCACTTTTCTTTTTATTATAGTGTATTAATCATTTTTCTCAAGCTGGAATATCGGCTCTATTCTCAATTAAACATTTTCAGCTGCGTAATTGAATTTATATATGCAAGAGCAACAAAACAATATTAATTTTGATGTTAATTTTATTACTGTTAATTTTTCATGATTTTCTGTAAAACATGTTAGCTTAACATCAAAATACTTAGCTGAAAATTGATAGTATGCAAAAAAACTATATTCCGGGTTAAGAAAACTTTTTAATACACTATAACAACTACTCGGAAACGTTCTGAAAATCATTGGCAGCAAAATAAACTTTGTTTTTATAAATACTTCTGTAACTCTGGAAAATAGATTGGTTTCTGCGGTTTCTAAAGAAAAAGAGCTTTTTTTTCTTAATAATGCGTAACTTGGAAGAGGTTATTGTATATTTTCGTTCAAGTTTACATTATATTTTCCTAGATTAAAGAACATTTATTTTTCTTTAAATTGTAAGAAAGCTAAGCTGAAAATTCAATTAATCAAAAATATCAACTGTCTTCGAAAAACATGATCAACACAACACCTTTAAATCTTAATAATCCGGTTGAGAAACATTTTCAATCGATTCATGAAAGAAAGATTACAAGAAAAAAAAAAGATTTCTGGTGTAGTTTGTTTTTCTGAACTTGTCGGCAAACACAATTTCTTTAACAGCACTTTCCTTCGAGAAAATCCGATAAATGAAGAATTTTATGATTATTGGATACTGACTTTTGATAAAGAAAGTTCTAAGTTTGTATGTAGACGAAAAAAGTAATTGCTTCGAAGGGTAACAGGTGAGCTTGAAATATTTCTCTCAATAAGTTTTTGAAGAACTCTTTTTGTAATACCAAAGTTCTAATCCTTCATAATTTTCATAAAATAATCTTATAAATTCTTGAATTTTAATCTTATGAATTCTCTAGGAAAAACACTTTGAATTTTAGTGTTCTTACTAAGGGGTAACGAGTAAGCTTGAAATAATTATCTTTATATGCTTTTGAAGAAAACTTTTTGTAATACCTACATTCTAATTCTTTATCATTTTTATCTAATAGTCTTATGAATTCTCTAACAGAAACATTTTGAATTTCAGTGTCCTTACAAAAGTGTAACAGGTGATCATGAAATACTTCTCCTAATAAGTTTTTGAAGAAAACTTTTTGTAATACCTGAATTTAATTCTTTATAATTTTCCTCTAACAAGCGTAAATCTAATGATCTAAATGATCATCTAATGATCGTAATCTTATGAATTTTCTAAGAGACACTATTTGAATTTTAGTGTTCTTAATGAAGGGTAACAGGTGAGCTTAAAATATTTCTCTTAATAAGTTTTTGAAGAAAACATTTTTTTTTAATATCTACATTCTAATCCTTTATAATTTTCATCTAATAGTCTCATGAAATTTGGATATTATTCTTGTGAATTATCTAAGAGAAATATTTTGAATTTTAGTGTTCTTACTAAAGTGTAACAGATGAGCATGAAATATTTCTCTAAATTCATTCCTTTATAATTTTCCCCTAATAATCTGAAATCTAATGATCTAAATGATCATCTAATGTACTTAATCTCATGAATTCTCTAAGAGAAATATTTTGAATTTTAGTGTTTTCACCAAAGAGTAACAGGTGCGCTTGAAATATTCCTCTTAAAAAGTTTTTGAAGAAAACTTTTGTAATACCTAAACACTTTTTGTAATACCTACATTCTAGTCCTTTATAATTTGTATCTAATAATCTTATGAATTCTTGGATCTTATTCTTATGAATTCTCTAGAAGAAACATTTTGAATTTTTCTGTTCTTGCTAAAGTGTAACAGCTTGTGTGAGATTTAAATATTTATCTTAATAAGTTTTTGAAGAAAACTTTTTGTAATACCTACATTCTAATCCTTTATAATTTTTATCTAATAATCTTATATCTAACGATCTAAATGATCATCTAATGATCTAAGTCTTATGAATTCTCTAAAAGAAACATTTTGAATTTTAGTGTTCTTACTAAAGGGTAACAGGCGAGCTTGAAACATTTCTCTTAGTATATTTTTGAAGGAAACTTTTTATAATATATACATTCTAATCCTTTATCATTTTCATATAATAATCTTAAGAATTCTTGGATCTTAATTGTATGATTTCCCTAATAGAAACATTTTAAAATATAGTGTTCTTACTTATGCTATGAATTTAACGTCTTTCATCATTTGCACTAACTTGTCGAATTTGATTCGACAACGCTTGTCACTATTGCTACTACAGAATTAGGCTTTGGCTACTATCAATTCAAACATTAACTAAAAATCATGTATCCGGCATAGATTATGAAACACTTTCCAACACTAAAATTATGTAATGTGTGTGAAATCTGTGTGTAGCCCAGAATCCGATCTATAGAATTTATACACAGCAGCTAATACGCTAAAAATTAGATATGTTTAAAATGCATAGCCACAGATGAAAAGCACTTCCAGCAATTATCGATCTTAATCAGTCATTTATCCAAATAATTTTGCGTGTCTCTGTAAATGAACGATAAATGCTATGCACCCATTATTTATCGAAAGCATGCAGTGCATTTCAGTGATTTCGTTATGCTTGAAGTATCATCATAACATCGTTAAAATGCACCACAAACGGTTTTTTACATAAATCATAATCTAATGCAATCCTTTTGAATTTCCCTGTAAATGAACTAAATATAAGTGCTACTTATTCTATACTCCTGAGAAAACATGTTGTAAGTCATTTCAGTGATGTAGATAAATCTCATTATGTTTCAAATATCGTAAAATCAATAAAATGCACCCTAGGCGATTTTTTCCCATAGACTCTAATGTAATGGATTTTTTCTGTGTGTCCCTGTAAACAAACTATAAATGGTACACACTTTATTTCCATACCAAGCATTCCATAGTAAACCTCAAACCCATATTAAAATTCCATGGCAATCCGCGTATATTTACCGGAGTTTGGACATGGACAGACAGAAGGCAGACAGACAAACCGAATTTATAAACACTTTTCAACCATCTTGAAAAGTGTTAAAAAGCAATCTTCGTAGTATATTTCTACAAAATTTGTAATGGGAATTTACCACGAAGATTTTAGTATAGCAATAGTGATAGCAAAGTGATGATCGCTTATTCAAAACAATCATTTTCAGTGGAAAGCGTTAAATAATTAAAGAATAGGAAGGGTTAAAATTGCATTATTCTTAAAACTTTAATAGTTTTGAAATTTTTTAAAAAGGGAAAAAAAAGGAAATTTAAAATATATATATTGTTTTAATTTACCCTTCCTCAGAAATTTATTCTATCATACAATTAGTATTCTTTTTCCTTTCGTTTTAAAATTAAAATTTGTTGTATTGCTTGGGTTTTATGTAGATACTAACTTTTGTGCGCGGATACACTCACGTAGAATGTAAGTTTTACATTATAAAATGCAAACTTTACATTTACTTTTTACTTTTACCTTTTTACTTTTACCTTTTTACTTTTTAACTTTTTACTTTTTTTAATAGTTTTAGTTAGTTACTAATCGTGCAACTTCATTTAAAATCCATACTGTAGAACATTTAAAAAAAGTCATCTTTCATAATCGTGTTCACCTAATTATAGAAATTCCTTCCCAGTGTAAGTCCAATAAAAATCCGTTTAGCAGAATGTGAGTTATAGGCATTCGGAATGAAATTCCCATTTGCATTTTATATATAAAATAGATAGAACATTCTCCCAATTTCTATAACTAAGCAACACAGTACGATGTATTATACATTAAAACTTTTCTCAAAACATTACCTAACTGACAATGTAAGTACAATAATAATTCATTTAGCATAATGGAAGTTACAAGCGTTTGAAATGAAATTCTCTTTCATAATCGCGTTGGCCTAATTATAGAACTGTTTCCCATAGCTCTATAACTAAGCAACGTTGGAAGACGTATTATTCACTAAACCCTCACCCCTCCAAAATTATCTAACTAACAGTGCAAGATCCATCAAAATCCATCCAGCAGAATATTTTAAAAAAGATCTTTCGTAATCGGGTTTATCTGATTATAGAACTTTCCGCCATAATTATATAACTAAGCAACGTAGAAGGATACGCTACATATTGCAACCTGCCCTGTAAAACTAGTTAACTATCAGTGCAAGTTCCATCACAATCCATTCAGCAGATTCTTTTAAAAAGGCTAATCTTTCGTAATCGGGTACATCTGATTATAGAATTTTTCCTCATAACTCCATAACTAGGTAACGTAAAAATATGTGTTATACACTAAAACTTTCATCTAAATTTATCTAGCTAACAGTGCAAGTTTAATCAAAATCCATTAAGCAGAATATTTTTAAAAGGTTAATCTTTTGTAAGCGGGTTCATCTGTTTATCGAACTTCCCCCATAATTCTATAACTAAACAACGTAGAATAATATGTTACATACTCAAACCTACCTGTAAAAGTACCTAACTAACAGTGCACGTTCCATCGAAATCCATTCAGCATAATATTTTAAAAAGGTACTCGGATACATCTGATTATAGAACTTTCCACCACAATTCTATAACTGAGCAACGTGGAATGATATGTCATATACCTTCTTCCATGTAAAATTATCTAACTAACAGTGACATCCCCATCAAAATCCATTCAGCAGAACTCGGGTTATAAGCAACCGCCTGAACGAAATTCCCATTGAAATTTCATATATATATATATAGTACAAATAGATAAAATATTCGGCTAAATGACATAAAACTGATTATTCCACACTGTTGCTGTTACCTCTATCCTAACAAAAGGTAAAAATTCTAGAAAAATATCGAATTATTTTTATTGAATATGGTAGATTAGCGAGGTAAAATTCTAATACTTACCTATACAATGTTCCCATAGCTTGTATTCTGCGCATTATGCATTTGCTTACAGCCTATAAATATTGATGTTGATATCTGGGAGATCTGGAAGGAATAACAAAAATACACCATGAACTGGCGACAGATATATACATCAGTAAATTTTGTTGAGATAACCATTAAAAAATAACAAAATAGCCGCGACAACGCTGCTTCAGACATATAAAATTGATCCTTTTACTTACCCATCATACGTAGTATAGGGTAAGTCTTGTAATCGTGTTGAGAATCGAAAAAAAAAATTGACGGATTTGCACGTTTCAGACATTGGAGATTCCGAAAAACATACTTTTAGAAAAAAAAATTGCCGTCCGTCTGTTTGCGTGTGTGTCTGTAAACGTTCCATCTACGAAAAAAATTGAGATAGAGACTTGAAATTTGGTGTGTACTTAGTATGTAATAATGGGAAGAAGCTTATTGAATTTCTGTAACCTCAATTATCCGGAACTATTTTTTTCGGACTCTCGAAATATTCATGCTGATAAAAGTTATATAAAAGTTTTCGAAATTTTATTTTTAAGGAGTGAATATAAAAGGCAATAAAAAAGCATAAATTTTGCATTAAGAATGAAGTCGATCGGATGATTAGTTGTCGAAATATTTGTAATCACATTTTCCACACTCTTCGTTTTTTCATGACCCTGTATTTCACCCAAATTTCAATACACGGATATATTTTAATTAGTAAAGAGACGCTTAATCCGACGCAGTAAACTGGTAGTTAATAGGATTATCAGTTTTAGAGTTATAAGGATGTTTCTCTTACGCAATTCAGTAATAGAGCATTTAAAGTTTATGATGTCATCAAGCCAGGATTTTATTCGAATTGCAATGCATTTTATAACTAGTTTACACATGTTTTATTTTCATATTTTATATTCCGCATATTCTGCTAATGAGTAAGTATTACGGTGGCCCCTAACGACTAGTTATCACATTTAATGACAACATATGGTTAGAAGATTAGGCGCAATACGTTTAGTCTTTTTACCACGTGTTGGCTTTACATCTGATAACGGATCAATTATGTATTATCCAAAATGGCACTGTCGTGCTTGTTTTATTGTTTTTATGGCGAGTTCTGCTTCACTTTATCGTGAATATTGGAAGTTTTACTCAAATTAACTTAAAAATCTATATAAAAAATACTTTCTTATCTAACTTCATAATTTTAAAGATTAAATGGGCACAGAGAAAAAAAAGAATGACCTTCGAGAGAAGAAATATCAAATATTCAAATATAGTTTGATAGAACTGGCTTGTGGATATTTGAGTACACATTTCTTGAATTTTTCTGAGCATTTATTCAACATTTTCATTAGTTAAACAGATTCTTATAACTGGAACTTCCTATAACTCTCAAAGCAATTTCGTCAAAAAACATGACAGGGGCAGACAGCAAATTGCCGTAACAACCCTTTGATTGGAAGAGATTTTTTTGTTATTTGAAACCAGTGAACCCTTGCGAAGATTTTGCACAGTACTCTAATATTTTTTAGTAATATCTAATACATATGATGCAGGTGTTTAAACTTCTAAAGAAAAATTAAGGATAAAAATATCTACAAACAACCTTAGTCCAGCTAGAATGTCATCTCATTTATTCCATCAAAGTTACAGTATAAACTGATAGAAGATAGCAAAAGGCACAAGCGAGGTGGGGGAGGGATAATAATCATATTTTAACTGAATTAGAGGATGACGTCATCTGCTTCGAGAAAAATATGGTACAAAGAAAAATAAATTGAATACACATAAAATACAATTTAATTTAATATATTAAAGTATACATTTTAGGCTACATATGAAATAACACTGCTTCGATCGATAGATGGTGTCTTTTTCTTCCAAACATTTGAATTTGAATTTTACTTTTTAATCATAACTATAACATAAACCCGTGCGGAGATGTCACTCTTTATCTTTTTTGTACTATTTTTTTTTTTTAATAATCATTGCTGAGCACGATATAATGCGGTATTGTATGTTTGTAGTAACATTGATTTCAGAAAAATATTTCTTTTCATTTATGAAAACAATGTTGATTTAAATTTTAATTAAGAGCAATTTTTAATGAAAAAACATATTTTTACAAAATGTGAGTGCACTATGTCAGATTCCGGTTAAAAAACCTTTCGAATGATACCTCATTCATTGTTGGGCGTTTTGGAAATGTTTAGAAAGAGAGATGTTGACAACAGAAATTTTATATATGACTTCCGTCTTTTGAATTTCGAATTTCGGAAAGTTTGGGTCTTCGGTTCGCGAAATTTTCTTGCTTTCAGAGAGAAGGTAAACGGACATACGTAAATTTTCCGTTTAAAATACGAAAAAGTAACGCGCACCACAGTTGCCGGATCCATTGCCTGTGATATGACCAAAATGCAGCTTAAGATTGGAGGATTTCAGATAATTTTACATTAGATTGGGGAATTTTCTGTCTTTTTTTCGGTGAAACAGGCTAATCTAATCAAATCGGAGAGTTTTGTGTTTTAAGTAAAACAAAACAACGGAAAATTAATCTCCAATTCACGGATATTTTTGAGAATGTCTGTATAGGAAAGAAGATAAAGGTTGATAGAATGAGTGTCAAATAACAAAAACTTTACAATAATGCGTAACATTTATTTATGTATGAAAAATTATTCGGAATGATGAATTTTTTAATATGTTAATCATATTTTCTTTCAAAATAATAGAACATTGTTTTTAAATCTATCAAAAAGATGACATTTTGAGTTTATTATGTGAGTTATTGAATTACAATTAATTAATTCAAATTTATTATTTTTTATATAGACGTATAATTATATTATTTTTTTCCATATTAAATAACAGTCAATAAAAATTAAATTAAAATTTTTCTGGTGGCATCATAAATTTTTATTAAAAAGGACACATACGTTTCAGAAAATATTCATAGGACCTCTTCAATTGAATAAAATAAAAGTTTTTCTCGCTTCCTACTTCATATAAATCAAAACAAATTAGTATATGAAAATAAATCCTCAATCTGAAAATATATTATCGTCTAAAGTCTAATGTAAGCACTCTGGAAAACACTAATCCCTTAAAATGAAATGTTAACAACAGAATGTAGTTTTTATTGATTTATGATGAAAAACTACATTTTGTTTCTAAGCATTTTTGTTTGATGGAAACACACTGCTGAAACTGATACTTTTTTTATTTGTCTTTTATGCGTTTTGTCCTTCTTTTTTATGTTTGATTGATTCGAAAACATAAATATATTTAAATTATTTTTCCAAAGATAATAGAAATTGTAACCTACGAAATTTTTTAACGGAAATGTACATATTTAGAAGTATATAGAATACGAATCCAAAATTACAACTCATTCCTTCAAGTAGTTTTTTAATTATATTTAGAAAACTATCCGTATTTTAATCTGTTATTAAACGATTAAAATGAATTTAATTGTTGGAGTTGAAAATTTTCAACTAATAATTCTAAAACTAATAATTCCAAAATGCCTCATAATTACAAAAATACTGGTCCGAATGTTTTCCTGTTTGGTATCCGAAAGTAAAATTTACCGAATAATTAATGCTGTCACTGGCGACTATTTTTGAATCCTATATCTATTCCATTCCTCTTCCCTAAGACAAAAATATTTTACATATAAGTTGACAACATGTTCAAGAGAAATAATACTACAAAATATTTTTTTTAATTCGAGGTTCGAATAGAATATAAAAATAGTCGCTAGTGGCAGTCCTGAATAATGCAAATACGTTGTCTAGGTATAACCTAGGTGTTAATATAGAATTTTTTTTAAGTTTGTTACAATTTCTGTATGTATATGAACCCTTAATCACAATTATAGTACAAAATTAATTAGTAGACGTTATTATTAATCTGCTTGTGCACCAGTTCAATTCTTATACGATGATAGGTGTTACAGTTAACATGAGTAATAGATTTTTACCCAAGAACGTATAATTTTATTTTTTTTAAATATATTGGATATCCTATTTCTGGATCTGCATTTCTAGCCCTTTGGCAGTAGTCCCTGTTGACAATCGTTAGATGTGTAGCTGAAAATGTCGTCGGATAAAATTATCTTCTATGACCAACATTTTTCTAGAAAATGCAGAATAAACTATTATTATTCTGTCTGGAACATAAGATGGATTTATTAGAGACTAAACAATGATTTCATAGAAACTAAACAATGAACCATATTAAAATAAATGCTACGATAAAAATACTTTACTTATACCAGAAAAAATTAAAAGTAATAATTTATTAAAATTACAATTTTAACTTTATATGACGTTTCAGTGTACGATATGCAGATTTAGTTGCCTAACTACGTCCTCGAGGCTGTTAGAAGTCAGAAACGTAAGGTAAAATACTTATTTTTTTAGCGTTCCTCTGTGTTCAATATAAATTTATTTCGGACGGTGCCACAGTTGTGTAACCAATTTTATCGAGATTTATTTTGGTATATATGATAAATTAAATGGTGCAGATAGCAAAACTACCAGACAGCTGGCGCACCAGTGGGAAGTGTTTGCATAGCAGCATCCCATAAGCCCACTACAATGTTAAATGAATAGCAACCCGATAATTGACGTTACCGCAAACGATGCTACTATGGCAAACCTTCCCACGCTGGTATGCCAAAAAGCTGGCAGTTTTGTTATCTGCACCGTTTGACCTATCATATATTCTAAAATTATAGACGCTAAAATTGGTTTAAAAAGGTGTGACGCTGTCTCAAAGCTATTAGCTAACTTTTGATTTTAGTTGTAGTTCTTTCAAGCCTACTTTAATGACATTACTTCATTTGAAACCCAACGAAATTGATGCATGTTTCTGTGATGTACTATAACTTGTTTTCTATTGAAAATGGTACTTTTTACAAAGAAACGCAAACAGATTCGCATTTTTTGATTCGCATATATTGCAGTATGTGGAGTAATTGCTGAAAGTGAGTTTTGATTTTTGATATATGTTTTCATCAAAATTAACTCTTAGTATGCGACGTGGAATTTTTACAGTACGTAGTTTTTACAGTTTTATGTAGTACTGCACAAGAATTCAGATGCATTGCCATCTATGTTTGGTTAATACGAATTCTAACTGAGCTATCTTTAATGTGAATGGGGTACGTATATGATCTGGAGTTCTTACACAAGGTTAATCAAAATGAGTTGTGTATATTACCATGTGGTATAACTAGAGCTCAAAGGGTTCCATATATTAAATTTATTAATTAATAAACTTCTACTACCCCTATTTTTTCTTAATTTTAGTTTCAATAGATTTGGAAATAGAAGAGGGGAGGACATATTTTTCCAGTATACTTTCGACGATATCTCTGAAAATATAATACCTAATTAAAACAAATATATTTTTGAGTTCGATGTTACGAGATTTTTCGAACAATACCCAACACGATACATAAAAAGAAACAATAATCAAGTAACTTAATTAATATCTCAGCTAATTACCGACATTGTTTTTCGAAAATCATTATCAAATATCATTGGATGATTCTGCATCGATACATACCTCGAGCGCTCTTTAACACCCCCTATGACGGCCCGAAAAGTAAAGTTTGTGTGTGTAAAAAAATGCGTTTTTCTCATAAACTATGTTACTTAGAAAAATCGCTATAGTTTTCCTGAAAGGTTTAAATAAACTCCTACTACCCCTAATTTTTTTCATAATTTCCCTTTCAGTAGATTCGGAAATAGAGGGGGGGGGGGACATATTTTAGCATTGCATTTGCGACGATATCTCTGAAACTTCAAATTAAAACAAATATATTTTTGAGTTTGGTATTATACGGTCTCTCATATGATACCCCACACAATACACAAAAAAAAAAAAAAAATTAAGTAACTTAATTAGCCTCTTAAATTCTTCCTAAACATATTTGTGAATGGCTAACAATTTGAAAATATGGGGGTAAAATGACTTTATAAATTTCCCAAGTTTGAACTTTCCACGTCGCGTCGCATATTTTACGAGAAAAAGGGCTGTGACAGACACAGAAGTGATCTTATAATGGTTCCGTTTTTACTTTTTAAGTACGGAACCCTAACAATAAGAGTATGTGTGAATAAAATTAAAAGTCGAGCCTTTGACATTTAACAGACTTCTTGTAAAGATTATGCAAAGAATTTCGATTGTTGAAAATGAATTAGTATAAAAAAGTTGGTTAGATAGAAGTTATTGTGACATTTGTGTTCATATACAAATGCGAAATATTGTACGATACATGTATAACAAATTAGGATTGAGGGAATATATTTTAAAATCTTGCTTATTTCATGCCGTGTATATGATAATTTTTTCATTGTAATTCGATTGACATGAATTGTCGGACTCTGCAACAATTGCGATGTATTTCAGATATGATTTAATTTAGCATAATCGATACCTTATGTCACATTTCCAGCAATGGTTATATTTCTATGTTAATGACATGAATTAATGACACTGCAAGGATTACAATGAATTTCAATTATGATTTAATTCAGCATAATCGATTCTTTATGTCACCTTTTCTGAAATGCTTTTTTTTCTACGTTAAAGAATTTTTGTCACGTAGCAGAATATTGAAAAATCATTTAAAATAATATTTTTCAATAAATTTAAATCGTTTTTCGAATAACAAACTTCATTTTTCTCTAAAATCAATGTACTTTCCCATGCAGACAAAAAAAAATTAAATGCTTTTAATGGCAGCATTTGTTACATTGATCTAAAAAGAATACATTTTATGCCTTTTTGAGAAACATATTTAATAAATGCCTGGATAAGATTAAATAATGATATTTCCGTATCTATAGCAAAATAAAGAGTAAATACTTATGACTGATTATTCATAAACAGAATAATATAATATCGTGAATTTTAAATTATATTGATATTTTCTGTGCTGTATTCGTTAAAGACAGGCATTTCTTGCCTGTTATTTTGGATTGGGTTTTGTTTTTAACACATTCGAATATCGTTGAAAAGCGTTTATGAATTAGATTTGTTTGGCCGTCTGCCTGTCTGTCTGTCCCTGCTCTAAGACGTATAACTATACTCGGATTGCCATGTAACTCATAGATACTACTGAAGTTTACCATGACATATTCGTTATTGAAAATGAAGCATTTGTAATACGTATACAAGGGCGCTCAAAAGAATTACGTTATCTTACGGTGTATGGGAAAAATATATTTTAATGATGTTATACTATTTCAAATGTATTGAAATTTATTATAAGCATCGTTGAAGTGCACTACAATATGCTTACTATAGAATATAGCGTGCAGAACATTTATCGTTTATTTACAGGGATACATAAAATAATTCCTACAATATATCAAGTTTCAGCTTGAATTAATACATTCACTGAAACTGTTTGATAATTATTTAATTTCACAGTTTTATAGCCATGTTGTAGATATCTTGTATGTAGTGTTTTAAAAAGGAAGAGAAACAACCGTAATAAAAATTAGTGATGCATATACATGAAATTCGGAAGTTTTCAACGAAAATAGCACTTGTCCATTATTTCTGTTTCCCAAAAAGGGGAGAGACATCTCTATATACAAGTATTGTTTATATGCAACAACCAAACTTTTCTCGACCCATAACGAGTACATGACTTTTTTTTTTCACACTGTTAAAAACTTGCAACAAACTGTCCAGTCATTCGACCGTTTTTAAAGATAACAGTTACTTTACCATATTATTAAGCGTATCTGACCATTTTTTGACCATATATTATGGTTAAAATAAAGTTAAATTACAGTTGTAACCGCTTTCTATAAAAACGGTCAAATGACTGGACAATTTGCTGCAAATTTTTAACAGTGCAGTTTCACAGCGTTGTTAGTACCATTGGAGGACCCTAATATTGCGCTGTTCATTTATATAACGATTGTTTGATAAGTTTTTAATAAGAACCTTTTAATTTCAAGCAAAGGTACCGCTATTTTTTATTAAATTAAAATTAATATATTAAAGTTATTCTGTTTTACTAAACTATTCGTATAAATTAGAATGTTTGATTGTCACATTACATCTTTCATTAAACTTATAAAGATTCAAAATGTGACACTTTATTAGTGCTCCCGATGCGATACGTATTTCAGTTATACGTTTAACCGATATACGTATATACGTATAATACGTATTTAAGAAATACGTATACCTTAAACTATACGTTTAAACGTATCCGGATACGTATAAGCGTATATCGGTTAAACGTATAATTCAAGTATACGTTTAATTCAAGTATACGTATATTTCAAGTATCGTATTCACTTTTAATGCCAATGGATCTCATCAGTGTTACGTCACTGACCGGAGAACAAGTTGGAAATCGGTGGCGTTACTTTAGCAATCTGTATGATATGTTTCATACATAGAATCTTGTCATTTTCCCCTATAAACGATTTTTGTAAATATATAACGAAAGTAAAAAGACTTTTTGAACAAATAAGGAGAATATACACGTTTCGGATTTATTGTTAATCCTTATTAAGTATATTCTTTCGTTTTTAATTTTTTGAAAAATATTTATTTTTCTGTGCGTATACTCAAATTGCACCCGGAGGGTCAAATGTTGTTCTTTCCACGATGCTAATGTTTTCTACTCTGTGTTAATGTATAACGCAATTTCATTTTTTTAACCATGACACTCGTGGTATTTTTTATACAAAGTGTATGTGCATTACAAGATATTACGTTTTAAGAATTGTTGTTAATCTTGACAAATTTCATTTTTTGTGTTAGTACTTATAAATTTCGATTACTTATAGCCTGACAAATAATCGTCTCTGCAGGTTTCAGAACACAATCACACAAGCTTAAAATGACTTGCCTCCTCTTTTCTTTTTTGCTGTAAAACGTATTTTCAAAATATTTTTAATATAGAAAAAGTATTCTTAAATAAAATAAAAGTGTGCTTAGTTAGTTTTTTGTTACGGCCGTCCATCTGCACTAGGGATATAAGCCGATGGAGGGAGTGCCCTCAGTGGGGTTTTTTTAAATAAAAATAAGATTATAAAACTTCCCAGGAGTTGGATTGATCAATGTCAGTATAAAATATGAAGTCAATGTAAGTTTGTGTTCTGCAATACTAATGTTTCGGGCGACATGTCCACGCCATAAATCAAAGTAAGCTATGTGCGTGTGTTACAGATACGTATGCGAAAGGTAAATCATTTCATAGTAAATCATTTCATAATTAATAGTTTCGATTTGAGGGGAAAAAAACAAAATCTAAACTGAAAAAAAAAATATTCCGATTTTTTTTTTTTTTTTAAGTGCCGACTGCACAGGGCACAACGGCTGTTTCTCAAAGTCTCTGATCCGCAGACCAGCAGGAGAAAGGCATAATTTGTTAAGCAATGAACGAAAACCGTTTAAATGTTTTACGTTTAACCGCCGGGGTAAGATCCGTATATACGATGTACCGTATATGCTGTTTCGTATAATACGTATAACCGCCTTGGTCGTAGCATACGTGTCCCAAATCTGCACACCGTATAATACGTATTATACGTATACTCGTATAAACGTTTAATAGGGAGCACTACACTTTATTTTAAATTCAAGTGAGAGAGCATTTATCATTGTTGCAAATTAAATGCTAAAAATTAAACTTGGCTTTAACTGCGAATAATTCACTTCGTAAATTTGTCCTTAACACGCCATAAAGAAGTTTATTCAATTTTTTTCGGATAAAATTATTTTAAAGAGAAAAGTATATTAAATTAGAAAAGCATTTTCCCCTTGAGGGAGTAGTATTTTATGCATAAAATATTTTTCATTGAAAACATATAATTCTAACTACATTGGGAAAATGCATGTTAACCTCAAACTTATTTTTCTAGTTTTTACAGAGCCTAACTGATGATAAATTATTATTTTTATATTTTTGAAAAGCTAAAAATAGAACTATCAAGATTATGACAGTCTATACAGGACGCGGATAATTTTTTTATAATAATATTTATTAATAAATTATTATTAGATTATTTCGGTATTTTACCCATATTTTTCATTATACATTTCACGTATGGTTCTAACACTTTATAAAGATAATATAATTTTCTACAAAAAATAAATGAAAAGAGAGATATATAGATTAGAACGTTTTAAAGATTTTTAACAGTTTCCAACATAGTTGAAACGTGCTTATGAATTCGGTTTGTCTGTCCGTCTATCTGTCTGAGCTCTAACTCACGAAAATATACTCGGAATGCCATGTAATTGATATATATTTTGGAGGTTTACCCTGGCATTTTTGGTACAGAAAATGAAGGATGTAACATTTATTGTTTATTTACAGGGGAACTCAAAAGAATTCCGTTACATCATGCTCTATGGGGAAAAATCGTTTGCAGTGCATTTGGATGATTTTACACTATTTCAAACATAATTAAATTTATGTACATTATTAAGCTGCACTGCAAGATGGTTAATGCAGAATATATTATGTATAACACTTACAGTTCATTTATATAGGAGCACTCAAATGAATTCCATTATATTATGATCTATGGGGCAAAACCGTTTGTGACGAATTTAATTATGTTACATTGTAACAAACATAATGAAATTGATATGAATATCTGACGTGCCTAAAATATGGTATCTGTATAATATGGGGTGTAATGTATTTATCACCCATTTGCAGGGTCACCCTAATGAATTCGGCAAGATAATGTAAAGAGGAAAACTGTTTGCAGCGTATTTTAATTATGTTGCACTGTTTCAAACCTGATGAAATTGATATAAATTACTGGGATTTACTAAAAGATACTTGCTATAGAATATGATGTGCATAGAACTTATAGTTAATTTACAGAGACGCACATAAATTTTTGAATACAGTAGTGTATCCTTATTATCTATTAAATCTGAGTGCTGGAAATGCGTTTTGAGTTATGATATACGTTTTTAACTGTAACTAAATTTTTGCATACTACAGGGTGCGTATAAGTTATAGATCATATACAGGGTACACAAAAAAATTCGTAAAGTTGATCGTAAGTTGCTTTTATATATATATATATATATATATATATATTTTTTTTTTTTTTTTACTTTTGAGTTTTGTGTTTTGCATCTTCAAGCTCAACTTTATTTAGTATGCTAAGAGATGTTTGTAGAAATAAATAAAAGACAGGTCTATGCAAAGAACTGTGTACATGGCCGGCTATGAATAGTAAGTCCTGGAAGTGTATGATTTCAGTAGTTTTCAGCGTGTTTTTGCTTGAAGTAAATTTTAGCTAAATATGTGGCACATATAAAAATATATAGGTGATATGCAGGGCTGTACAAAGTCATTCCAGTAAAATTTTCGTCAAATGCTAAAAATTGCGGAAGGTGAATTTTCAAATATGTTATCCGATTTCTTACTAAAATAAATTTTAGGATACTATGTAGCATATATGTTACCGTGAAAGACCGAAATTGGAGAATGTCGACTTTCTCTTCTGAATGTCAACACATACCAATATACGTCGTTGAAAGACCAAATATTTCGTTATGTTCTTATATATTTGGACCATCACCGATGTATGTCAACAAGCAGAGATATGCTCTGGTGGAGGTCGAAACAAGAAGCCGAAGTCGGAGGCGACAGTCTGTCGCCAAATCCTGTGTTCTGTTGCGACTGAGATCACGTGTCATCTATATTTTTTACTCTGGAAGACTGCTGTTTGTCAGTCTTATGCAAGGTTTGCTGGTGCGTGCAACGTTTTCTTAAATTTTAGTTTTTTATCCGATACCCTAATTTATATTGAATGGATACTGCAGTGAACAGTGATATTTTTCTTTGAAAAGCTACGTGTGTTAATTGCGAGGAAATGAAAAGACAATTGTTTTTATTTTTCTCAAAAAAAAGTTCTCTAAAATACTTTCTGAAGTGATTTCTGCTAAAACTAAGTGCCGCACACCGTCGATTACATACGATTAAAACGTTTTGAAGTTTTAAAAATTATCGATCAAGAGAAATTAATTGTACCCCATTAAAACCAGGAGAAACGAATATACAGTAATATGTTACCAATGATGAATTGTTCAGTATACTACCTGAAACTCACACCAGAACAGACCATAGAGGAAGAACACGTATGCTTAAAGAATTGCAAGTTAAATAAAAATATATTACCTTTGAAATTGTAATGTTGTATTTAAATTTATGTAAACAATTTCAAATGAAACATAGTACACCTAAAAAAGGTACTGTTGTGAAAACAATGGTCAGTTCGGAGTTAAACTCAAGATGTCAAGTCGATCTGATAGACCTGCAGTCACACAGTAATGGCGAATATAAGTTAATAATGGTGTATCAAGCTCATTTAACGAAGTTTGTCCAGCTACGACCTTTGAAAACTAAGACAGCTGTAGAAGTAGCGTATCACCTTCTAATATCTTTAGCATTTGGTTTTCCAACTACATTAGAATCAGATAATGGTAGGGAATTCAGTAATCAAATCATATCCGCACTCTGTGCTATGTGGTAAGATGTTAAGATAGTTCATGGAAAGCCTCATCATAGTCAAACACAAGCCTCAGTTGAAAGGGCCAATCAGGATATAAAGAATATGTTAACTGCATGGATGAACGATAACAATGCAAATAAATGGTCAAATGGTTTGCCCTTTGTTCAATTTGCCAAGAACACTACATACCACGAAGGAATACGCCAAAGCCCTTATGAATCCATGTTTGTTGTTAAGCCAAAAAGAGGCTTAGCATCATTATCTTTGCCTGGCGAACAAATCGCAAATAATGAAACCGAAGAAGAACTCGAAGAAATTATTAATACTTTTGAAGAAATTTTGAGCAGTGACCATTCCGAAAACCATACTCCAAAGGACAATATTTAGCTGCACGACACGAACAACACGAATTCATTCCAATTCATTGAGGCCGCGAAAGGGAATATTCTACTGCAAGCAACGAAAATGTTACGAACCTCAAAAAGAAAATGCTCCTCCTGCTCAAATTGGTTATACCGTACGAATACAAGTCCCTGTTGTCGACCGTGGCCGTACAGATGCCTGAAAGGTGTTGGTAGTTGTTGTTGTAATAGAGGACTCCGACTTTTATGAATTAGCAAACAAAAAAGGTACCCTCAAGCAGCTGCAGACCTGCAATCAGTGCGCTATTTGAAAAGAAAAGTTACTTTCCATAGACGATATTTCTTCTCAAGAAATGTCGCTGAGAGAAGCAGCTGCAGCTAATTCGAGAAGTGGAGGGCAAGGCTATACCCGCTGCCATTGCAAAAAGAAGTGCTAATGCAGTTGTAAAAGCAAGGCACTCTTGTGCAATTCAAAGTGTGATAACAGTTTAAGTTGTATCAATAAATAAGATTGAAAAACGTCAATCACATAATTAGGTAAATTTATTATTGGTATTATTTTCTTTTCTCATCTGCGCAAAGAATTGGAGTACCTTTCTGGCTGTGGGCGGTAATGCCTGAAATATGGTTTTCAAACCCGTTATGCGTTTTCTAAAATATTTACTTAGGTATCTTTTTTACCTTATTTATCGGCGAAGTTTTTTAAATTATTCTGGAAGTGCTAGTAGTGTTTCATAATCTATACTTGACGCATAATTTTTCTTTCTTGTTAATTATATAGTTGATTTTGGTAAATGTAATTTTACTACAGGGTGTCTAAGGTCTTTCCTATGTTCTACCTTTAAATTAAACCGCAAGAGATTTTTCTAATAGAAAGTAATGTAAATGAATGCTTAAGTGTCCCCGCAGAAGAACTGTAAGTGCTACACATTTCATTTTCAATACCAAAAATGCCACAGTAAACCTCAATAATATATACCAATTGCATGACAATCCGAGTATTTGTACGTGAGTTAGAGTACGGACAGATAGACAAACCGAATTCATAAACACTTTTCATCTATGTTGGAAAGTGTTAAAAACGAGCTTAACATTATAAGTTTAAAATTTTAGATTTTCATAATTCCTAAACTACTCGACCAACTGATTTTTTGCTTGGTACCCTAAGGTGAACATGTACCTAAAAATTCAAATATTATGTCAAAGTTAAGCATTCGTATAGAACATTTCAGAGTTCGGTAGAAGTTGAGTTTGAAAACGACCACACCCGCCTTATTGTTTGATAAACACTAATTGAAAAAAAAAACTTAATTCCCAGTGGAATTGTTATTCCTTTTTTTTTTTTCTGGGGCAATTTGGTTATTAAATTACCAGGGTTTCCAACCAGGGCTTCCCTGGACAAAAAATATAGGTAAAAACCCGTTTTTTTTTTACTAATAGATTTTTTTTACATTCCATGTTATTTTTTAAATTGTCCCCTAACAACACTAAAGAGGATTTTTATATAAAATATGTCAATTATATATATATATATACAAATAAAATAATTTTGAAATTTATTAAAAGCGGTAATTTTGTATTGGCCTTGAGTCAGAAGTTGATAACCGAAGAAACTGCTAAAAATTTTTTATTTACAGCAGTTTTTTATTTTATTTTTTTATTCTAATAATTTCAGCGGTTTTAAGCACTTATATCGATTAATGGTTTGTTAAATTCAGGGATGAGATTTCTCCGCTTTTTTGCATACCAGTATAATCTTACAAAATTTTTTTTTTAATTTAATCGGAACATTCTCCGATTTAACAGAACAACGTTTTCTCTAACATTATACTGGTAAGCAAAAAAGCGGAGAAATCTCATCCCTGTAAATTTGTGTTTTATTTATATTATAATATTTTATTAATTGCTTTAATTTCGTTATGGATATTTGCTGGAAGCAAATGATGAACTTTTTATATTGTTTAAAGTATGCAAACGGATTAATAATTTGTAATCGTCTGTAAGCGATAGAGATAGATTTAAAAGAAAAATCATGATTGAAATCTAATTTAAATGCGATAATAAATCTGCCAATTAAGATACAGTTTTCGAATAAATTGCATTTGAAAGTAGATTTTTCCCCCTATATAACGGTGTAAAAATTAAAAATGTGCAATGTTTAGAGATTTAAAAAAATACAGTAGCAGTAATCGCAAAACCGAAATTTCATCGTCAAGTATTGCCATTCGCAAAATGACGTCAGCGTTACGCACGGACACGTTTGTCCTTTATAATATAGATAGATTTGAAAGGTTTTCCATTTTTTTATTTATTTATTTTTTTTTTTTTTTTTGGCCGATTGTACTTATTATCAAAATCTTATGATTTTAGAACCAGTGATTAAAGTTGGAACGTTATGCAGGGTATCCTAAAATGGATTGCGAGTGTTAGAGTGAACAAACTACTCAAAAGCGAAAAATAAACTTTTTAATCAAAAATAGAACCGACTTCAAAAACTACTAAAAAGCGAAAAATAAATTTTTAACCAAAAATAGAACAAATGACTACAAAGTAAAAAATATTTTTTTAGATAATAGTTAATAAGAAATTAAATTAAGAGCATTGTATTTACTATGCATCTACTATATATATAAAACACAAACGGAAATGTTGTTCCGTTCCTTTATAACTCGAGTTCTGCCGAATGGATTTTGATGAAACGTACACTGTTCGAGAGATAATTTTTCAGGGAAGGTTTTAGTGCATAACACAACGTTCTATATACATTAGTTACAGAATTATGATAGAAAGTTCTGTTATTTTGGCCGAAAAGGTTAAAATTGCTAATTTTTTGGCGATCATTACTGTTGCAGAAAGAAATGAAAAGGCTATACATGCCGAAAAAAAAAACTGTTACTAATTTTATTAAAAATGAAAAAATAAATAAATAAGAAAGAAAAAGAAAGAAAGAAAAAAGAAAGAGAAAGAAAAAAAAGAGTTTTGATGAGAGAATATTATAAAACGAACATATTTAAATTAAACATGATTGGGAATGTTCGTAATGCTTAAAAAATTATTCAAAGGGCAAGATTTCTATACTGACACAATATTTGCCGATGTATCTTTTGTTTTTGGCGATTTTGATTTTACTTTTGACCCCAAACAATTTGATTTTAAGCCAAAATGTGTCTTTTTTTTGTTGCAGAAAGAATTGAAATGGCTATACATCTGAAAAAATAAAAGAAAAAACTGTTACTAATTTTATTTATAAAAAGAAAGAAAAGAAAAAAAAGAAAAACAGTTTTGATGAGAGATTTTAAACTAAAAGGTGTTATTTTTTAATTGTACGACTGCATTTTTGTAGTATTTTTTTTTTTTGGTACTTTTCGGTTAGCCGGGCACCAGTGATACATATATACATGTATATATATATATACACAAATAAAACAATATACATAAAAAATATACATACATATATCTACACAAATACATGTATGTACATACATATATATACACTTATATGTATGAATATATACATATTATATATATATATATATAAACATATATCACTGGCGCCCGGCTAACCGAAAAGTACCTTTTTTTATTCAAATACAAACTATATTAATGGCAATATACTTCTATTTACTTCTACGTTTATGAAATTTCGTTCCGGCTACTTATAACTCGAGTTCTGCTGAATGGATTTTCGTAGAACTTAAACTGTAAGATAATTTTTCAGGGAAGGTTTTATTGTATAACATATCGTTCTACGTAGCTTAGTTATAGAATTATTCTGGGAAGTTCTATAATAAGATCAATCCGATTATGAAATATTAGCCTTTTTAAAAGATTTTGCCGAATGGATTTCGATGGAATCTACATTGTTAGATAATTTTCTAGGGAAAGTTTTATTATGTAACATATCCAATCCGATCAATCCAACGTTGCTTAGTTCTAGAATTACAGGGGGAAATTTGAAAATCGGGTGACCATTTTTTTATCAAATATTAATTAGCCTTTTCAATATTTGATTCCGATTATGAAAGATTAGCCTACTGAAAAAGTTCTACTGGACGGATTTTGATGAGAATTGTATTGTTAGTTAGATGCTATTTCAGGAATGGTTTTAATGTACTACATATTGTTCTACGTTGCTTAATCAAACAGTTATGTGTGAAGGTTATATAGTCAGGTGAACCCGATTCTGAAAGATTAGCCTTTTTGAAAGTTTTTAATGGACGTACTTTTTTTAGACTTGCATTGTTAAGTAGATAATTTATAAGGATGGTTTTAGTATATTTTATATCGTTCTGTTAGTTTTAGAATTATGTGGAAAAGTTCTATAATCAGATGAACCCGATTATCAAAGATTAGCCTTTATAAAAAACTTCTACTGAATGGATTTTGTTAGTTAATTTGTTTGCATTGTTAGCTCGACAATTTTTAGTGATGGTTTTAGTATAGTGCATATAGTTTTATCATTCTTTAGCAAACCTTAACTGTAAATGACCAAATAAAAGAGTTGGTCCTTAACAGCTAAAATTTTGACTGCACATTAGAAAATATAATAGCGCAATCACGTCATTTTTCAGTAATGTGGGAGGATATTCCAGGTAAATATACAGATTGCTTTCAAATACAAGGTCAAATTAAACGATATATTTCGTTTGATTCAAGGTTCATTTGTAGAAACCGACCAGCGCAGCGGGCGTAGTTTGCTAGTATTATCATATTTATGTACATTAATTTGATTTTTTGGAGTCGGTGCCAGCCAAGCCAAGTTAAAACCATGTTACCATTTTTAAAATTTCCATCTGATGTTATAAATGTGTATTTTCAAATGAGATTAGCACTGTATGTCGACAAACATTGCTTTGGAAACTAGTTAATCATTTAAATCATTGTATTTTCTACCATTTGATGAGTTATATGTATATTTTTTATTGACTCGTATTTATGTAGATATAATTTATACGCGTGTTACGATTTATATTGGATATTTTGTTTTGAATTTTGTACTTGGCTTGGCTGGCACCGACTCCAAAAAATCGAATTAATGTACATAAATATAATAATATGCATGGTAAATACAATGCTCTTAATTTTAATTTCTTATTAACTATTATCTAAAAAAATATTTTTTACTTTGCAGTCGTTTTTGAAGTCTGTTCTATTTTTGGTTAAAAAAATTATTTTTCGCTTTTTAGTAGTTTTTGAAGTCGGTTCTATTTTTGATGAAAAAGTTTATTTTTCGCTTTTTAGTAGTTTTTGAAGTCGGTTCAATTTTTCGTTAAAAAGTTTATTTTTCGCTTTTTAGTAGTTTTTCCAGTCGGTTCTTTTTTTGGTTAAAAAGTTTATTTATTTATTTATTTATTTATTTATTTATTACTTTAGTGATATCCATATTTACATTAAACCACATTGTTTCTAATATATTTTTATTTCACGCTAACCTTGGCAGTAGACTCGAGTATCGAAGATTAGAAAATTTATCATTATTCTCATCTAATGTCTTTAAAACCTTTAATGATATCTATATTTACATTAAACCATATTGTTGCTTAAATATTTTTTATTTCACGCTAACCTTGGCAGTAGACTCGATTACGGAAGATGAGAAAATTTATCATTATTCTCATCTAATGTCTTTAAAGCCTTTAATGATTTCTATATTTACATTAAACCATATTGTTGCTAATACATTTTTTATTTCAAGCTAACCTTGGCAGTAGACTCGATTACGGAAGATTAGAAATTTTATCATTATTCTCACCTAATTGTCTTGGATAATGTGTCATAATCGGGCTGTATACTACAGTTTTGATAACTGTGTACCTCACTGATTTCGGTGCTTATGCTTAATGTGTACTGACTTTTACGATCTGTACAAGGTACATACACTACGCCAACAATGTCGCATACAATACTATTCGGAGTAACCCCTTTCTTTTTTTCTTTCTATATTGTCAGTCTATAGTTAATATTATATAGTAGAAATATTAAAAGACAATTGCAGAAGCATTTATATACAACTGTATTGTATAATATAATATAGATAATTGAATACTTTAAAGGCAATTTTCGACTAATGCGCCACAGGTGATAAATCGCCAAATATTTTCTGTAACTCGTACATTTGTATGGGAGTTGAAACAACAGTGTATTTAATTATGCACCAATAAACGCTCGTCAAAATATGCCAAACCGCTGTGAAACTGCAACAATGGAACTTTTAAAAGATTCAAAAGTAGATTTGTTGTGGCATGATTTATAGTTCTTATCCGTAAGTTGTATTATATTTATCCAAATCCCAATTTTATGTAATTTTGCTTTTCAAATTTGGCAACACTCAAAAGTTTTAGTTTTTGTTTGGATCTTAAAAAGTTTGTTCTATGAAAATAAATCCGATAAGTTAAAGCTGATTTAAATATGTCAGTCTTTTTATTATTTGCAACCTGAAAGTCGTCTGCCCAACAACTGGTGACCCGAACGTAATAACTCTTGATAATATCCGGTTTTCTTAAAATTGTGTATATACGTTCATTGTGATAAGGCGATCCCTTGATTAGTTTTGTGTGTTCATTGGTTAAGTATAAAGGGGGGGGGGGGCACAGTAGCTAATCCCCCCTTTAATTTATTCATGCAGAATTATAATCCGATAAGTTAAAGCTGATTTAAATATGTCAGTCTTTTTATTTGCAAATTCACGTAATAGAATAATTTAGGATATTGAATGAAAGTCGTCTTCCCAACAAATTAACTATTTTTAAAATGTTTATTTTTTTTCGTGTTTGTTCAATTTCTAAAAAAGTACTGAACCAATTTTCATAAAATTTAAATGGGACCAATTCGAGAGTATTCTCTTCCGAATAACAAAAAAAAATCACATAAATAGGACGCATAGTTCCGGAGTAATAGGTGAAAATACATAAAAAAATACATACACGTCGAATTGATAACCTCCTCCTTTTTTGAGTCGGTTAAAAAGAAAAAGAAAACAAACAGTGACAGATATAGACCGGGAGGCGGCAGCACAGACAATCACCTCATCAAGTTTACGGCTGAAATTACAGAATTAGTTAAAACTTGATTCGCATATTAAAATGAAATCGGTCTGCCAAGTCATATTTTGGTGGAAAACACCTTAAAACACAATTTTAGCGGTTGACTCGTAGGTTTACCATTGTGTTTTCCTGCACTCAAAGGTATGAAAACATGGAGGACTTGGTGCAGGAACACACAATGGTAAACCTACGAGCCAACCGCTAAAATCGGGTTTTCGTGAGTTTTCCACCAAGATATGACTTGGCATACCGATTGCGTTTTAATATGCGAATCAAGTTTTAACTAATTCTGGAATTTCAGTCGTGAACTCGATGAGGTGATTGTCTGTGCTGCCGCCTTCCGGTCTACTATTAAAAATCGAAATGTATCTTTTAGAAGTTTAATGTAGGATATTAACGACATGTTCACTTAAACTCCTCTGTAGCCAGATCCCATTTTAACCTATGGGGAAACTTAAAAGTGCTATTACTCACTATTTAATATAATTAACGAAATATGGTATTCGCCATCAGAAATTAGACGTCAGTTGCCAATGATATGCGTTTTAAAAGTTGTCTCTTTAAATTTCATGTATTTAAAAAATCTCTATAGACTTCGAAATACCCACTTGATGAAATTTTACCATCTTCTTAAACATACTTTAAATTTAACGAGACATTTTTTTAAATGCACCTCGTTAGCATCTGACGTCTACTTTATGATGGGGAAAACCATATTTCAATAATTGAGGGGGTCAGGGCAAGTGAGTGCTAAACTTCATTTTTGAACTTCTGAGATATATCAATTTGAAAATTAGATCATATACTCAAATCAAGATACATAACATAAAGTTTTTTTGCCAATGTCTTAGTAACATTTGAGGTATTCTGAATAACAATATGGCATCATTTGAATGATATTACTATTACATTCTTTGTAAATTAGCTATCTTCATTGGGGTATAAACGTTGGGGGGGAAAACGATATCTAGGACATATGCTCCCACCAAGTGACATTAGAAACAAATAATATGTAGGATATAAACATTTACATTTATAAGCAACAGATTATAGTGTTAGATTTATTTCACCAAAACTGTGGCTTGGCACTTTTTTGCCCCGTCTCCCTCAATTATATAAGGTAATGAATAATCACGATTTTAAGTTATCCCATAGGTTAGAATGGGATTTACCTATCGGAGGGTTTCAATAAAGCGGCCCCTTAATCTGTAAATCAGGAATTTCTTAAGCATTCTTCTCTGTTTTAGCACCAAATTAGACTGCAAGAACTTCAATAACAAAAGAAGCTTCGGTATAACCTTCAAATTTAGAAACGCAAACCCTTTTTATACACGATTCAAAAGCGGGCCCCTAATTTACATCGGTGCCTCGAATCTTGTAAAATCCTCGAACCGAAAGAACCTCCGACGCGGGTCCCCACTGCCTTCAGAACCGTATACCGGTCGTGCTACGCACGCACCGGCTAATCCCTTAATTTGCACATCGAATAGTATAAACCTCTAACCAACCGAACCTCCGACCCGGAACCTCCGACCCGGGTACCCGCTGCCTGCCTGCTGCCTTGCGGATCGGATGATGCAGACGTGCTTTCCAGGAGCTACCATGAAGGGCTAATTTTCTACAGGAACCAGGCGAGTGGCACCCCTAATTATGGTAAATATCTTTCTCTAAACTCTTTCTGAGTTGTTTGGTACAAACCGCGTCCAAATCGGTTAATTAGATCAAGAGTTATGTGCAAAATACTAAAAGTCACTTTCTATGGCATTTTAACATTGGTTTTCAGCCTATAAGGCAGCCATGTTTTTTCACTCACTAGAGATTTGAATTGCTTAATTTCTCAGCTTCCCGTGCTCAGATGTGCTTAAAAATGACATGTATCTTATTATTTTAATGAAATGATCCATTTACACTGTTTTTACATTGTTATAGGCCCTCAAAAGGTATTTGAAAATTTGAAATTTTAACATGTATTGTATGGGATTTTAACATGTTGATTTTTATGTGAATTTTTTAAGTGTACTTCCAGTCTCCAGATCTTTTTAAAAAAATTTACCAGGGGGGGGGAGGCATATTTATACTATGTACATAAAAATTTGTAAGTCATTTGGACATTTCTAACTATTTTTAAAATTTCATAGTTTGTTTTCTGGTTCTGAGTTCTGACGTGCACTGTGTGGATGATCGGCATGTCATTTTGAATTTGAATTTTTTTTTCACATACTTCCCGTCCCCAGATCTTTTCATTTTTTTTTTATTAACGAGGGGGGGGAGGCATATAAATCCTCTGCTCAATAAAAATTTGCAAGTCAATTGGACGATTTTAAGTATTTTAGTAATTCAATGTTTGTTTTCTGGAGCACACTTGCTCCGGGTCTACAATGCTGGTAAGCTGTGCTATCAATTTGTCCTAGTTTTTAATTAATATTAATGTTCAGACTCGTTTAATGGGTCATTTGACTTTTAAAACTTAATTATAAAGGTCTGGAGATTGTTTTTGTTAGGTTTTTTCATTGTTTAAGTACTTAAAAATGTATCCTAGTACAGGCTTCTGAGATTTACATTGCCGAGATTGGCCACTGTTTACTTTTTTGAAAATGCTTTTATTTAATAATTAATTACTTTAAATCTCATAAAAACTATTCTCTTTCATTAAATAGACATACAAGGTGTTCTCCGTCACCTTTTTCAAAAATTTTATGTTTATTTTAGTGGTTTTATGAATATAATTTGTAAACTGTGCTATCATAAATCTTAAGTATGTGTCATAATACTATTCACCCATAGACTTTTTCATAACAAATGGAATTTTGTATTTTTCAATTGGAATTAGTAAAATTATTTAAGATTTGACGTTGAATTTTAATGTAGGATTAAATGCTGTACATAAAAAAGTCTTCATTTTTTTAATTGGTTGGATATGAAGTGTATTATAAATATTTAAAGTTAAAAATTCTTTATGAAATTCTGTGGTATCCAAGATGGATGCCTTTGCAGTATCATCACGCCATTTCTTTTTGGCTGCTACTTTCGGTTCATTTATAAAGTTCCGTAGTGTTGAGTTGTCACTCAGTATTCAATTGTAAATATCTCTAGTGATTAGCTCCAGACCTTAGTTACAGCGCCTAGAATACATAGTGTGGAAACCGGCTACAAAATAGTACTAAAAAATTGTATCCAATAAATGTACAACGTTGCTGAAAATATTAGGATGGGTTCGCAGCGCCATCTGCTAGCTCTTGACATTGTACTAGAATGTTTCGGCTGGTGGTAAGTATTTTAAATACTTAAATTATATCATTTTCTCCTCTGACTGAGTGATTTTTATAAGTTTTTTTTTAAATTATGAAAGCATGGCTAAAAAACGTGATACGCATTTTTTTTTTGTCTCTGGCTGCAACATTATCGTAGGCTTCGTAGGAGCACCGTTGCACATTTATAGGCTACAACTTTTTAGCACTTTTTAAAGCATTACACCATTTGCCGGTTTCCACACTATGTATTCTAGGCGCTGTACCTTAGTGTAGAGTTAGTTTGCCTTATGGTATTAGGGAGTTTAGTTATTAAAATACAGCATTGTTTACAGACCCAAGGTGCATCTAAATAAAGTTAGGATTCTGGGTAAAAATATAGCCCAGTTTCAAAACAGAGATTGGTTTTCAAGGTGGAATTGTGGGAAATATATATTAAAGGAATACAAATAAACATTTGATCAATAAGAAATAATGAATTTTAAGTTCTAGGGTGGACATGGGGTCTAGATTACAGTAGTTACACATTGGTTAATTTGGTGTAGACCAATTGGGACTCATTATAAGGGATTATGGGATTTTAAAGGTTTCTGTTAATATGTTAAGGTCTAGGTTCAGTATTTAGTAATAAATATACAATGTTATGGATTAATATATTTAATTACTGGAGTAACATGGAGTTTGATTAAGAGTATAAACATGGTTGTTATATATTACAAGGGTTCTTGAATAATATGTTTATTAAGGGGGCATTGAAGAATTTCTTGAAAGGAAAGGGAAAGAAAAAACTTTGTTTTTGTAAAACTTTTGGATAGCAAGGGGGTCTATGAGAAATACTCTATCATCAAGAAATGTAGTAATCATAATCTGATTTAACCCTCGGTTTGCCCACAGTATTTTAGGTTTAACATCGTTTTAATAGTATTTCTCTTTTTTACCTATTTTGAATTTGTGTTTTTTTTTTTTTTTTTCAATTTTCTCCCTTCCTATGGGAGATAGAGCTTAGATATTTTTCCAAAATTAGCTCTCCAGCGCCTTGGGAACTTTTTACGCTGCATCTTTTGGCATCATCGGTTTTTCTCTATCTCATATAGGGGACCGGCTATGGGGGCAGGGAGGGGCACTTTATTATTTTCATAAACTTTTCACTGTTCTTAAGTAATAATAGAGTTTTTTTTTGCACATTCCTTCTAGTGACTCCCCCTTACACTGTCCCCGCCGGCAGCAGTTCCCTCCCCCCATTTTTATTTCCATCTAACATTTACAGCTTTTTTACTTTAATTTCTGTTATAGTATTGTAATATATCATTCTTCTAGTCATAATGTTTAGAATTAGTCCTACCAGCTGTTTATTAGCCATTTGGTTTCTTAAAGTTTTAACCCTTGTTGCACAGGTAGCCCATCACTGACTCATTCAATAGTAAACATATAGCAAAATAGAAATACAATGGGGGGGTTATGTGAGGTACTTTATCATTAAGAAATGTAGTACTCATAATCTGTTTTAACCCTTGGTTTGCTCGCAGTAACTTGGGTCTTACATCCAATTATCAGCATTTTTCTTTTTTGTTTTACCAACATCGAAATTTGGTTTTCTCCACTTTTCTCCCTTCCTACGGGAGATAGAGCTTAGAAATTTTTCCAAATTAGCTCCTCGGCGCCTAGGGAACTTTTTACGCTGCATCTTTTGGCATCATCGGTTTTTCTCTATCTCATATAGGGGACCGGCTATGGGGGCAGGGAGGGGCACATTATTATTTTCATTAAACTTTTCATTGTTCTTAAGTAAATAACAGAGTTTCTTTCTGCACATTCCTTCTAGTGACTCCCCCTTACACTGTCCCCGCCGGCAGCAGTTCCCTCCCCCCATTTTTATTTCCCTCTAACATTAACAGCTTTTTTACTTTAATTTCTGTCCTAGTGTTGTAATATATCATTCCTCTAGTCATAATGTTTAGAATTAGTCCTACCAGTTGTTTATTAGCCATATGGTTTTATTAAAGTTTTAACGTAAACATTGCAAAATAGTAATACCATATTTCGTAGGTCCGGTTGTAAGCACTACACTGATATTTTCACTTCCGGCTTAGGCGGGCGTGGTTTTTTTTTTTTTTTTTTTTTTTTTTTTTTTGGGGGGGGGGTGTCAGTGCCATACTCTATTTTATAGCTCTATGTAGTTCAAGCGCAGCGAGGAGTATCTATAGCATAGGCCCACATAGGTAAGTTGTGACCCTGTGTGATTCTTTGGTCTGGAGCAATCATTTTTACTTTTAGTTTAGGGCATTTTGATAACTCTTTATAACAAATAATGTAAATAATTATATATAAAAAGTCCAACATTATAACAACAATAATACATCTCAATTTCTCAATTATTGTTATAGGGGTAATTCTTATACAGTTTTGCATATCATAGCAATTTGTAATTCATGTATAGAATAATTGTACAAACACCTATAGCGTTGTCCTTCCTTATTATTGTAAATTATTGAATATTATTTCTGGCATGAAAATTCCTGGTATGAGCACGGGGAGTTCTTTCCGGTTTGGACGTGGGGGTACCATTTTTCTTTAGCTTATTCTTTTGGCTTTTATTTTGATCTTTCTTCTTCAAAATTTTCTTCAAAATTCAAAATTCTTCCTCATGTGGGGTGCCCGTATTCCTGGTTCTAGATTGATTAGAGGGTGTGAAGAGAAGTTAAGTAATAAATCATTGAACTGGTTATATGTCTGACATTGATACATCAGACATTTCACTTCAGGATTTCCCGGAAAGGGAAATAAAAATAGTTATAAGATAGTCATAGTTTTATAATCATAGAAAGAGGTATATTAATCAGTTTGCAAATAAAAGTTAGAATGGTGGATTCAGATAGACAACAATCCCATGCTGAGATAAAAATGAACTCATATGTCGACACCTCTCATACTTATGCATATGTTGACGTCGTCCCAATCAGTTCAATCTCTAGAACTGTAGACAAAAATCAGACTGAAAAGTTGACTTTCAATGATGCATTCACTAAGAATTTAAATCTTAGCGATATAGCACAACAATACTATATTCATATAAAGAAAAGCAAAAAAGGTGCTATCCAACCAATGGCATTTTTGGAATGGTTTATAGTAAAACTAGAAAAATATACAAGCTATATAAGCTACTACACCAACTCAAAAGAAATCAAAAACAAACTCTCATGCCTAGAAATAGACCTAAAATCAATTTCAAAACATTATGCCACAGAGGACGACCATCTGTCAAAAGGTATAGTCAACATGATAATCGATGAAATTACCGACAAAGGAGAATTTCAAGAATATGACAGCCAAGAGGCAAGTTGTTCACAAGATGTTATTGATCTAATTACGCAGTTGACAAGGGGTGTAAGAAAACGCACTAAAGGAACATCTGCAATAGTCCACCTATACTTAGACGAATTAAAAAGACGACTTAAACTAATACAGACAGATTTCACCAATATCTATATACTAAAGGCACCATCCTCAGAGATATCCCCAAAAATGGCATTAAATATAACTGAATTACAAAATGCCTCTTACAGTCTAACACATATTGAAGATGAAAAACTGATACACAGTGGAAAATCCATACAAGATAAAGACAAAGGAAATGAAGATGGTGATAAAAATGTTTTAAGTAAGAAAGACTGTGGAAAAGAAATGATTCAGGAAGAGTGGAAACAGCCCATCTGAATTTACAGGTACTTTCTGGAGAGAGTTCCACTCTTAGTATACCAATGACATTGCAAGAACTAGCGAGCTTAACACAAGAGAAATCTCTACTACATCAATTGGAAGATATCCTAAATCAAATTGAAAGTAATTCAAAAATTTATGATGAAGACATCCGAACACAAATAGCGAACTCAATACAGCAGATAAAAGAATATCTATACTTTGAACAAGAAGAAAATAACGTCCTGAAAACTACGACAAACGAACAAGAGCATCAAATAAAGGAAATGAAAACTCAAATCACTCAACAATCAAAAATAATTGACAAAATGGAAAAAGAACTTCAGAGCAAAGAGATTGAAATAACCGAAAAAATTAAACAAACATCACTTATAGAAGAAATGTTTCATACCATAAAAAATCAACAAAACTTAGTTAATAATCAAGACCATCTGGAAGATGGAATCGATTCCGAAATATCGAAAAGAGCACAACTCAAGAGTTATAATGCTGCAATTACATCCGATCAACCTATAAAAACACCTTGCTTTAAGTACTCTAAATCAGCAATAATAATAAGAAGAAGTCAATCAACGAATATTCCCATTAATGTAATACGAAACATGTTAAATGACAAAATAAAAGGGAATAAAAAATTTAAATACATCTCATGTTCGTTAGGAAGAGATAAAAACTCGCTCATAGTCCAAACAGAATCGGACGAAAAAATAGCGGTTTTAATTGATTTTATAAATCAAATAGAAGGTTTCAGAGACTTGGCCGAAGCAGATCTTAGAGATGCTAAAAGAAAAAAAGTCATTATACTGGGAATTCCAGTAGATGTGACTGAGACTGAAGTAATTGATAACATGCATCAAGAACTGGGACAGAATTTTCCTCTAGGAATAGCAAAAGTTCTCAAAAAACAAAAAATGAAAACATACCAAATAGTACTTGATGCAGAAGAACATTACGCGAAGGCATTATTTTCAAGAAGAAAATTACCTATTCATTTTAATTTATGCCGTATAGAATATTACAATCCAGTGGTTAGGTGTAATAAATGTCAACGTTATGGCCATACAGTTGATAATTGTTGAAGTTATTATTTAACATGCGCATATTGCACAGGTAACCACAAAACAGACACATGCAAAATAAAAGAAAATTATGAACGTCGTCGTTGCATCAACTGTGAAAGAGAATATAAAACCGCAGTAAAACCTGAAAAGATTGAAAGGCATAGTGCAAATTCTAGATTCTGCCCAATTTTTCAAAGATTGTTGCAACGAAAACAAAATATTACTATCTCCTATGATCCTTCAAAAGTATGTTCTCAGAACTAAAATCACTCAAAATCTCTGATGACTCTATAGAAGATTCAACTGTAGAACCTCCAACCAATGCTACATATGTAATAAATCAGACTATCCCATTGGACAATAGATATTATTTCGGAGAATCCATGACCCCACCAAATCATTTAAAAATAGTTCAACTAAACCTTAATAATTGTAAGGCTGCAAATCTCCAATTGCTGAAGTACATACATGAAAATAAAGTAGATTTAGCTTTAGTTCAGGATTATCACAAAAGTAATAACACCTTCACGGGAATCCCAATTTCATGTTCCTTCTACCATTCAATAAATCAGACATCGGGAATACTCGTATCCAATCCTTTATTAATTCATATTCAGACTCTACAGACAAATAACAGTGTATTTATAAACCTATCACTGTCATCAAAATTCATTAAAGTCGGATCACAATATTCAAAACCTAGTGGAAATCTTGATGAAGACTTCCGAGAATGGACTAGAGTCATAGAAGATACATCGAACCTTATCCTTGGGGGTGATTTCAATGCACACCTCCAGGCGTGGGGTTATAAAAGAAATAATGCTAGAGGATATATCCTACTTGACTATCTAGCAATGAGCAGATTAACTATTATTAATGATCCTGATTCAGAATGTTCTTTTGCGCGAGACAAGTTTAAAGGCAAACCAGATTTGACCCTCTGCGGTGAACATTCAAAAAATATTATAGATTCATGGAAAATAGACTCGACATTTAAATCACTAAGTGACCATCGATATATTACTTTTACTCTGAATGTCACACCCACAATAAGAAATTTATACCGTTTCAAAACCAAATATGAAACGTTTAAAAAATTCAATAAACTGTTTCAAAAACATGAAGAAACATTACTTTCAACACTTAAAGCAGTCAATTCTGTTCCAGAGTTAGAGAAGTGGACAGAGGAATTTAATGTTATCCTTTTAAACATCATGCAAAAATCACTTAAAAAGAAAAAGTTGTCTCATGAAATTAATGTATCCTGGTATACTGACAAACTTAAAGTACAGCGAAGACACCTAAATGCTATATATAAACTACATAAAAGAAATCCAGATTCTGTAGAACTCAAGATTAAATATAAAAAAGCCAAAGCAAAATACAAATTAGATATTAAAAAGGCTAAAATTGATTCTTGGATAACATTTTGTTCGGAAACAAACAGTAAGTATGGTACTGCTTTTAAAATTCTGAAGCAGAAATATTTAAAAAATACAGATCTCATCCACTCTGTCATGGAATCTTCAACTCAAAATGATACATACAAAGAGATTCAAGAAACGTTACTTCATTACCATTACAATACAAGCCCAGAATTCGAATCATCATTTCAAAACACAAACACACTATCAATAAAAGAATATAACAATTTTAAATTTACCCATAGAGAAATACAATATGCAATTAACCAACAAAATAAAAAGAAAGCCCCAGGATATGATCGGGTAGATGGCAGAATTTTAGAAAATTTGATAAAAAATAATATGAAGCTTATAAAGTTATTATATAACAAATGTCTCTACCTTGGACACTTTCCTGAAACGTGGAAGAAAGGAGTAGTCATCTATTTTAGAAAGAAAAACAAAGATCCATCAAAACCTGATTCATACCGTCCAATTACACTACTACCCATGATTGGTAAAATCCTAGAAAGATTAATAAAAAATAGAACTTTAACTTATCTTGAAGCAATAAACTATCTAAAAGATGAACAGTTCGGCTTCCGTGAAAACAGAAGCACTATATCAGCTCTGGAGAGACTTAAAATTGCACAATTATTACAAAAACATACTTATGTGGGCATCATATCATTTGATATTACAGGTGCTTTCGATTCAATAAACTGGCACCAATTATCAGAAATAATTGATGACTCGCCGTTACCCAGATACCTCAAAACCTTACTAAAAAATTATATAAGCAAAAGAAGTATAGGCTTAAATCAATATGAATATATAGGGTGGTTCAGGGTATTTAAAGGATGCTCTCAGGGATCCTGTCTTGGACCACTCTTATGGCTTCTTATAGCTAACTACATAATAAAAAATTATAAAAATCTATATGAAGATATTATTGTTTACGCAGATGATTTTTTGATTCCAATAGAGGGAAATACCGTAATAGACCTGGAAGTTACAACCAACAACAAAATAGTCCATTTTAAGAATATCTGTGATGAACTCGGTTTAAAAATATCAACTCAGAAAACGCAATCAATGCTTTTCGGTAGCAATCTCCTCGAAAGAAGACTTCCGAGATTTAAATTAGAAAATATAAAAATAAAAGTAGTAAAAAATATTAAATATCTTGGCGTATTGTTAGATTCTAAATTCAATTTTACAGATCACATGAAAGACCTTCGAACAAAGATTGCAAACTTTGTAAACGGATTTAGAGGATTTCGATTCTTTAATAAAGGTATCAAACCAGACATCCTGAAAATATGGTATCAAACAGTCATAGAACGCCAAATACTATATGCTTACGAAATTTGGTATCCAAACTTGAATACTGATGGCCGCAAATTACTACGTTCAACTCAGCGTTTGGCATTATTAAACTTAATACGGACCTATAGGACTATCTCTCACGAAGCTCTGTATCTTCTTACAGGAACTCCACCAATCCTAATAAAAATACAGAATGAATTTCAGTACTACCAACTGAAAATAGGAAATAGAAATTTGTTAATCAATAACACACAGCTAAACATTAACAATATAATGCAGAAAGAAAAATCGTATCGATTCCTCAATTACTACAGAGTCCAAAATATCAGAATTATAGAAGATAGAAAATCCATCCATCCAAAAGAATACGATGTGGAAGCCTACACAGATGGTTCTGTCATGCCAGGGGGTGTAGCCAGTGCTTTCACCATATATAAAGATGGAAATAATATACATGATGAAGCAATACGACATCATCCACTGAATAACATATATTAAGCAGAATTAATGGCAATTTATAAAGCAATAAAATGGTTCTCTACCTCCGACTACAATAAACTACTAATTATTACAGATAGTTACTCTTCTATGGAAGTATTAAAAGTTGCTTTTCCTAGAAACTACATTATCAAAAACATTTACAATCAATTACTTCAAATTCCTGATAAATCCATTATAATAACATGGACTAAATCTCATGTGGGTGATACTGGCAACGAAAGAGCTGATCTCCTAGCAAAGCAAGCCATCTTACAAGACCAATATCAATCAAGAAAAGATCTGTTGTTCCCCATTTCAATAGCAAAATTGTATTTTAAAAAGAAAACCATCTCTGACTGGCAAGCCATTTGGGACTCATGTAATAAGGGCAGAGATACCTATAAAATTATAAATAAAGTCGATCCAAATTATCTCTGCAAACAGCCAATACTGCCGTATTATCTGAGTAACCATGGCAGTTTCCCACAATACTTACATAAAATAAGAAAAAGAGCCTCACCTAGATGTCCATGCGATAAAGCAGAAGGAGATGCAGTTCACTACATATTCGGATGCTGCCCTTTTATGATCCATCACTTCCCTTTTGATAAGAACGAAACTCTCAGATATAACCTTCGTAATATCATTTTCAATCCTTCAAACTCTCAAAAGTTAAAAGAGAATTATAATATTCTCAATAAAAATTTCTCTTTCATTACGAAAAAATTAAAAAAAAAAATTGACTGAACTGACCATTGCCTTTCTGAACTAAAATACCATAAATTTAGGAGATCATGAACTTAGTGTACTTCGAAAATATTTTATATTTGACTTTCAATTTACAAAAAATTTTTACTTTTTACATTATTTATAACCTTTTATATTTTATTATTGTTATGTAATTATATTCATTGTTTAAAATCTAATAAACAGGCGCCTCCTGCGGTGGGGGTTGGAACGGATGGGTGCTATCGGTGTCGGGTAGCGTTTATTTTTCCCCTCGTGGACTTATTGTTCCTATACCTCACGGGTGGCTGTCCACGAGTGGGTGATTTCGGTCCCCGCTGTCTGCGGCACCGTATAGCAGTCGTGCTGCATAATATGATTAAGCGGTCACCGACCTTTTCACCGATATATCACATGAGGGGTGTGGGGAAAATTTAGAAAAGAGCCCCTTTGGGGGGCAAAGTGGGGTGATGGACACCGGAGATGCGTAATATGATTAAGCAGTTACAGACCTTTCCAACAATATATCACACGAGGGGTACTGGCAAAATTTGGTCACAGACCTTTCCAACGATATATCACATGAGTGGTGTGTTCAAAATTTAGAAAAGAACCCCCCCTTGGGGGGGGGGGCAAGGCGCTCCCCTCTCCCCATATTTTTCGACGCGGCCTCATTTTTAAAATTTATGTTATGTGTTATAAAATATCTTAAAGTTTCAAAAGATCGCATTATTATATTTCTTTTAATCTGGGGATAGAGTGGCCTTAATATCTGGCATTGAATTTTAAGCTGTCTGATAATTAAAATAAAACATTATTTGTAAATTCCTTCCTAATTATCGGAGGAAAACCAAATTTACATATTTAGAATCGTCGTAAAAATCTAAATATGGATGCATAAATTTAAAATCGATAAATCCAAAAATAATAATTAAAAAAATAACAGGGCCTAAAATTTCTTAGTATAAAGAAAATGCGGTTTTTTAGCGAAATGTTTCATTCTCTGAAATATCAGATCACGTGTCAATTTTTTAGAAATGAATTGCTTTGTTAAAGGGTTTTTTATTGATATTTCCCTTCCTAATTATCGGTGAAAAACCAAACTTACGTATTTAGAATCCTTGTTCCAAAATACACTTGGATGCATACATTTCAAATCGATAAATGCAATAATTAAAAAAAAATAATAACGACGCCTAAAAGCCCTAGTGCGTTTGTTTATCCTGTCTTTCGGAAATAAAGTATTTGCCAGACGATCTGTCACAGAGAAAAACATCCGTCGCAGTATCGAAATTAAAACTCGTCTTTTTTCCACACAAAATTAAAACTTTTTTAATTGATATCTTCAGGAATTATTATCCGATTTTTACGAAAATTAATTTTTTGGACTCGGCATTTCATATTACGAAGGGATACATAATTAACATTCATTAAGATACAACTGAATGTAAATATATTGCTTGAAGGTGCGTAAAAACATACATAAAAAACATTTAAAAGCACATTAAAGTCCTTTTAAAAATTCCAAAACGTTTTCAACCGAAAGCCGGTCCTCATCAGTGATACATAATTTTCAAGTCCTTAAATTCAATATTTTAATAATTTTATATAGCCTTAATAACCCCACTTAAACTGGTTTCATATCTTTCATCCTTCTAGACAACTAGACGTTCCAATGTCTGGCTCTGAAAGAAGCAAGTTAAAAGGAATAATTTTTATGCAATCAAATTAAAGAAATAATAATTAATATCTTTGGTTCTAATGGATGGATTTCCTAAATTTTTACAATCTTTTAATGTGGAGAGAGAGATGATTCACGTGGTGTTATTTTCAAAACTGTAGGTGAATTAGATCTTATAATTTGCATGCCCATTTTAAAACCCTACTTCCGTATTTTTAGCCGCAGACACTTTGTCTCTTTCTTGCTTGGAAATAATTTTTATCAAACGCAGCTGCAAATTGGATAAAAATTGTTCTTTTCGCGCAATTTTTAATGAGTTTTTGATGTTTTTAATTAATATATTTTCTAATTACCGGCAGATTTTTTCGAAACCTGAAATAATGGAATTCTCGAATTTTCCTGCGTATTTTGATAACTTTAGTGCCTTTCTACTCCGTCTGTGAGAAAAGTTTTTAGAGTTACAGACAGAAACAATAGACAGACAGAGAGGCGTCGTTTTCGAACATTAATAATATAGTAGAAGATTAACTAACGGTTTACTGCAGCGGATTAAGCGTCTCAATTCCAATTAAAATATATCTTTGAATTGAAATTTGAATGAAATACAGGGTCATGAAAAATCGAAGAGTGTCGAAAATATAATTACAAATATCTCGGCAACTAATTATCCGATCGACTTCATTCTTCATGCAAAATTTGTGTTTTTTTTTTTATTGTCTTTTATATTCATTCCTTAAAATAAACGATTTCGAAAATTTTTATATAACTTTTATCAGAACGACTATTTCGAGAGTCCGAAAAAAGTAGTTCCGGATAATCGAGGTTACTGAAATTCAATAAGCTTCTTTCCATTATTACATACTAAGTACATACTAAATTTCAAGTATCTATCTCAATTTGTTTGGGAGATAGAGCGTTTACACACACACACACAGACAAGCGGACGGCAAAAAAAATTCTAGAAATATGTTTTTTGGAATCTCCAGTGTCTGAAACGTGTAAATCTGTCAAAAAAAATGTTTCGATTTTCAAAACGATTACCAGACTTACCCTATACTACGTATGATGGGTAAGTAATAATCGCTATAAATCTTACACTAAATACATTTCATTCATTCTAAATGCTTAGATAAATTAGCTATATTGCATATTTATGTTGATTTGTATTTATTTTTTTTTATTTCTTGGCAACATCCATCTCTTTTTGAATTGTTTTTCAACGCGTATTGAACAAACTTCTCAGGGGAAATGTCACGAGTAGCATAAATTAAATGAGAAAAGCGATATTTTTACTTTTCTCAACATCTGCCACATTTTTGACAATAGTTTGACAGCATATTCTTTTTCCTTTGCGATTCTACGAATTGCGTTTAGGTTCAATTTATTTTTTACGATCTACGATGACGTATAATCCTAAGGACATAAAATTCCGAATGTTTGAAAGATAAAAATACTATACAGACATTTTCCTATATATCATAGCCATAAAACAATATTCAATCAATTTATTTTTTAAAAGATTCTGTAAAAATTAATCTTGTGATCAAAATTAAATAAAAAATATTTGTCAAAACAACTTGGTTTATCTACAGTTGTTTTAGATGTTCTGTAAATTAGAGAACTGAACCATATAAAAAGTTCTGAAATTAGCGCTTATTTTGTTTATTCTAAAATTCTCACACTGTTAAGTTATAGTATATAATTATATTAATAAAATCATACTTATTTACGCCCAGAAAATGGAATTAATTAAAACTACAAAGCATGTTTTGTTGAGTACATTTTGGTTGTTTTAGCAAGATTCAAGGAAAATTGAACCATTTTACTTAAAATAACAAAACATTTTTTTCTGACGATACAAACATTTTTTTTGGAATGGCAAAAAATATTTTTTTTGTTGATTCAAACAAAATTTCCATTGACCTTTATTTAAACAAAAAGTTTTGTTGGGTCAACCAAATTTTTGTTGATTCAACACAATTTTTTTCTGGGTGTACTAATTTCATAGAGAATATTTTTATTTTCGAAATTTCATAGCAGTATATTTTTATTTGCGAATTCCCTTTCTTAAACGAATTCTTTTCATAAATCCGAATGAAAAAATCCTTCAGTAAATTTGAGTATGGTGATCGTGGTTTACAATGTCATTAGCACACCTGGCCAGTCATGGTCAACACTTCATGCAACAATCAGCAGTACTAAACAAAAAGAAACAAGAAAAGAAATCATTCGTCGAGCATAGATTATGAAACACTTTCCAAAACTTCAGAAAACTGTAACAAAACTTTAGCGTTGGATAAGATGTCTGAGTAGACAATTTCGAAAACTCATTAGACATTTGAAAGCTCAATTTCAGCAATTACCATATATATAATTTAAAAAAATAGCCGACTTTGTTTGTGCAGTCCTGTATATTAGCTGTAGATTTGTATATATACTGCATAGGGTGAAAAACAAACACAGTAAAGTAAGTAAAAGCATAACACAGATGAAAATTCTCCTTCTGTAATTTCAGTCAATAAGTGGAAATGTGCTCGAATTTTTTGTGAGGCACTGCATATGATTTATATAATTTATATATATTAAGTAATAGGTAAAAAATTAGTTACATTTTAAAACGCATACCATAATCGAAACCACACTTCCAACAATTAAAGCTCACAGCCTCATACCGCTTATAACCGAATTCTTTTGCGTGTCCTTGTAAATGAACGATAAATGCTATGCACACCATATTCTGAAGTAAGCATCTTGCAGTCCACCTATGTAATTTATATCAATTTCAATATGTTTAAAACAGTGTAACATCACTCAAATGCACTGCAAATGATTTTTCCCTATAGAGCATAATGTAACAAAATTCTTTTGAGTGTCCCTGTAAACGAACTATAAATACTACACACTTCATTGTCAATACCGAACATGCCATAGTAAACACGTATAACATAAATTAATTGCTTGCAATCCGAACATACTTACGTGGGTTAAAGCGGACAGACAGACGATCAGATAAACCGAATTTATAAACACTTTTAGGTAGATTTCGTAAGAAATACTACCTATTACATTCTCACCTAAGTTGGAAATTTTGAAAATTTTTTGCAGATCTACGCCGATCATGACTCCCAGAACCCAAAACCACCCCCAGTTCAAAACTTTATATATCTATCTATCTATCTATCTATCTATCTATCTGTGTCACTTTTTTCTGACCACGATAACTGGAAAAATTCTGCATAAATCTCTTCCAAACTGATACATAAAATCAAGGGTCATAAAATCTCGGTCAAGTTCGTTAATGGGCAAAATCGAACCAAGTGGGGGGAAATGGGGGGGCTTTTTGCGAAAACAGAAAAACCATCACAATTGCTTTATTTTTATACGTATCGAATCCGTTTAAAGTTATTATTACTTCTAGGAAAAGGGCCGAAAATTTATGTATGACAGATTTTTGATATAATTAAAAATGGCCCCAAGGGGGGGGTGGAAAAGGGGGTTTTTAGAAGAAAAAAAATCATAGCTTCGTCAATTCACAAGATATCAAATCCGCGTAAATTTATTATGGTACTCTTAGTATTATCTAAAACTTTTATATTGACAAGTTTTTTATAGGACCAACCGTTATAGCAAAAAAAAATTACAAACAAAAAAAATTCCTGCCGGCTCCGCCTGCAAACAAGTTATTTTTCGAAGTAGGCGGTTCCAACTCCCGCATCTTTTCGAAACTGATACATAAAATCAAGGGGCATAAAATCTTGGTCAAGTTTGTTAATGGGCAAAATCGAACCAAGGGGGGGGGATGGGGGTGCTTTTTGTGAAAACAGAAAAAAACACATAATTTCTTAATTATGATACGTATCGAATCCGTTTAAAGTTATTATTACTTCTAGGAACAGGGGCAAAAACTTATGTATGACAGATTTTTGATATAATTAAAAATTGCCTTAAGGGGGGAAGGGGGTTTTAGAAGAAAAAATCAGAACTTCGTCAATTCCCAAGATTTCAAATCCGCTTAAATTTATTATAAATCCTCTTAATATTATCTAAAACTTTAATATTGACAAGTTTTTTATAGGACAAACCGTTTTAGCAAAAAAAAAATTAAAAACAAAAAAGTCCCTGCCGGCTCCGCCTGCAAACAAGTTATTTTTCGAAGTAGGCGGTTCCAACTCCCGCTTCTTTTCGAAACTGATACATAAAATCAAGGGGCATAAAATCTCGGTCAAGTTCGTTAATGGGCAAAATCGAACCAGGGGGGGAATGGGGGGGGGACTTTTTGTGTAAACAGACAAACCCCCATAATTTCTTAATTATGATACGTATCGAATCCGTTTGAAGTTATTATTACTTCTAGGAGAAGGGCCGAAAATTTATGTATGACAGATTTTTGATATAATTAAAAATTGCCTTAAGGGGGGGGGGGGGGAGGGAGGTTTTTGAAGAAAAAAACTCATAACTTCGTCAATTCCCAAGATTTCAAATCCGCTTAAATTTATTATAAATCCTCTTAATATTATCTAAAACTTTTATATTGGCATGTTTTTTATAGGACCAACTCTTATAGCAAAAAAAAAAAAAAAAAAAAAAAATTCCTTGCTGTCTCCGCCTGCAAACAAGTTTGGTTTCGAAGTAGGCGGTTCCAACTGCAGAATCATCGCAAAAAGGTCATTTCTTCCGCAATTCCCGACAAACAGGCGCCCCACGGTTTGCGTCTTCGAAATCTGCCTGTGCCTGTAGGCCGAGCCGTCAGGGAATTATGTTGGTTTTTTAATTATGTTGGAAAGTGTTAAAAATAACAAGTTGGAAATTGTACGTCAAACGTTACAAACGAGGTGTGTTCGTACTATAGCTAGTTATATAAATATTCAGATCTTGATGATTTTTAATTCTGTGAAATGAATTATATCGTCTGCGGATTAATTTCTGTCATAAAATAAGTATCTCGGTTGCTTGACGATTAAACTTCGAAAGCTCCTATAAAAAAAAGCACCGATTTAAAAAAAAAATCAAATTTCTTAATAAATGTTTTTATTAATATTTTCTAAAGTTTTGATTCGATTTTTAAAAAAAATGAAATGTCTCGACAAAATTCTGCAAGGATAATATATCTTAAATTTAAAACCATTCGGTTGGGTAGTTTTTGCGTTGTTATATGCGGACGGACGGACAGACAGACGGACGGACCAGACGACGACAATAGGTGCTACGTATTTATATAATTACGAACGCACCTAAAAATGATAAATCCGGCATGATATTGATTAGTATGCCACTATTTAAAATAAACCGTTTTCTTTCTTTTACGAAAAAAAAAGTTAAAATATTATAATATTATTTTTAATTACCACAATATTTTATAGACATTTCATGACATATATTTAAAAAAAACATTAATATTCAAAAAAAGGCACTTTTTGACCATATTTTCCAAATTCTGTAAATATCGTCCGTAAATTTAAAACTAAATGCAGCTCATTCATTTTTAAATACTTAGGCCATAATGTTTCATTACATGTTTATATTTATTGATTTATATTTATTTGTTGATTTCTTGACAGAATCCATCCCTTTTCGATTTTCTTTTCAACTCATGTTCAACAAACTTCCAAAGGGAAAACGCCACTAGTAGCATGAATTAAATGAGAAAAGCTATATTATCTACTTCAATCAGTATCTGTCGCATTTTTTGAAAGAATTTTACAGCATAATGTTTTCCCTTTGCTATACTACACATTACTTACAGATTCAATATATGCTGAAGTATATACTAAGGACCTTTAATTTTAAGTATTTGGTACAATAAATGCTCGAAGAACTTTTGGTACATCACATTAAAAAAATTCAATATTGATATATATATAGACATAATACTGTTATACACTGCCATTGTATTAATTCCTTTTATTTTATTTTATTAATTGTTTACATAATATCAATTTAAATAATGTTTTCACATTACGCTTAACTTTTCATTCATTACTTACATTAATTTTCTTAATTTATGAATTTTTCACCAAGTACTTCCTTTACATTTTAAAATTTCACTTTAAATAACTAATTTATTTTATAGTTACTTATACTAACACTGTATGGCATATCCATAAAAATATTAAACCATGGAGATAATCATTCGCAAAGCAAGATCTTCAGGGTGAATTTTGCAGCGCTGTCTGGTGTAGAAAAAAAAATTGCATTTGTGAACGTGGCATACATCAGAAGAAAAAAAGGCATGCTCATTTCGTTCATAGCAAACGATATAATTAATTTCACTGAAATAATAAGGATGATTTTTTTTTCACATTGCGTAACTAGTTATAAAAAGAACTCGCCTCATTTGTCACGTTTAGCGTACAATTTCCAACTTGTTCTATAGTAAGCATCAAGAAGTGCACGTCAGTGAGATATGTATAGCAATTTCAGTATGTTTGAAATAGTGTAACATTATTAAAGTACGCAACAAACGATTATTCCCCATAGACCGTAAAGAAACGGAAATATTTTGCGTGTCTCTGTAAATGAACTATAAATGCTATACCCTTCATTTTCAATACCGAACAAGCCATAGTTAACTTCAATAACATATACCAATTGCATGGTAGTCGAGTATTTTTACGCGAGTTAGAACGCGGACAGACGGCAGACAGACGGTAGACATACAGCAGACATTGCGGCAGACAGAAAAATCGAATTCAACTTAGACAAAAATCGAATTCAACGAATTCAGATAAACACTTTTCAACTCTGTTGGAAAGTGTTAAAGAGATTATAATATTATTTTTACTTTGCAAAATATTTTATAGACCATTCCTTTTCTCACAATTCAAAACAAATTTAATTCTTTAAAAAATAATAACATTTGAAACTTAGGATTTTTCGAACCTTATTTTTACGAATTCAACAAATATGAAGAATTTTTCTACGAAAATATGGAATTTATTAATCGATTTTGATCCAATTTCTGATACGCTAGAATTCTAGAAATCATTTGCAGTTGTGCGTTTTCAGTTGGCAAAACAATTTTTTGTATTTTCAGAACTTAATCAGTGTTTTTTACGCCTCGGAGAATATAAAAAACAATTTTTGTTTAAAAAGTAATGGTCGCTATATTTAAACTCAGAATTTCTTCATCAAACAAGACAAATATTTCTTTTCGAAAAAAACTAGTAATCAAATTTCCTTAGGAACACTGTTAGTTATAAATTAAAAGATAAATTTTAAGATAATTTTCCAGTATGAATTTTTTTAATCTGTTACCACGCGAGTCAACAATAAATGTTTGTTTTGTTACAATAACGTAATGTAACATTTGCAGTAACATAAAAATGCTTTTTGTTATTTCATGTTGCCATATCTTAAAATGAACTAATTAAAAATCTTAAAAAATAAATATATAACAATACATTAATATTGAACCATAAATATATGGTTTATACTTTGAAATGCAACAGCATGTAAAAAAGCGTGAATTTTGAAATTAAAATTAAAATCCTAATAATATTATAAATCTGATTGTGTGCAAATGTTAGGCTGAAGCCAGCGTCAAAATGAAGCATTTAATTATCCTGTATCTTTGCATATAAGTTGATTATAACCCTCAAATGAACATAGAATGGTTTTTGTTTATTTTATTTCAATATTTTTCTTAATAATTCAAAATTTCATTATTTTCATAGAGAATAAATAGACATTTTTTCGTATATTTTAAAATGGTTGGTTGGTTTGGTTGGTTTGGCCCAAAGGGCCCGGTTTTGCAGCTTTTTTTAAAATGGTTAAATTTATTTTACCGTTGCTAATACTTTATCGTTACCAATATTAAAAAAAAACCCTGAGTAATAATTTTTAATCAACAATTTAATTTCAAGTGAAAAATTTCCACGTGAAAAATGAAAAGGAAATGAATTATTTAAGAATTAAACAGAATATGAAATGATGTCATATTAGAAACAAAACGTGCGTTTTCAAATATTTGATAATAATACAAAGTGCATAAATACGAGTAAGTATGGAAAGCAAGCGAATATGATGTCATATATAGAAAAATAAAACAGATTTGTTTTGATGTTGAAATAAAATGATCTTGGGTTATCAAATTATTTGTGATTAATTTCTCTTTTTTTTTTCTTTTTCTTTTTGACATGAAAGGAATAATTTTAAATGTACGTAATATATGTATTTTAAATGTATGTGTTGTAAATTAAAGTTCTGTGTTTTAAATGAAATGAGTGAAAGATTTATATTTTTAATGAATTCAATACGAATGATGGGATAGGTTGGCGATTTATCGTCTGCACACGGCTAACATAAAGATAAAAAAATTTTTAATTTAAATTTTAAAAAGTAATATATATATATATATATATATATATATATATATATATATATATATATATATATATATATATATATATATATAATATATATATATATATATATATATATTGGATGGCAAATGTCAATGATATGCATCGCAAAATTATCCGTATCGAAAATCAGAAAATCTTAATAAAAATAACTATATTTTTTAAAAGAAAGTTGCTTTTCTCATTAAAAGCTAAAGATTTAATATGATTGTGTCGGAGTAACAGCATTTTTCCTCTATCATTTTCCCACAATCGAAACACGTTTGTAAATCGTCGTTTCGAACCGGAATTTAATTTTACATTTCTTTTAGTTTTAAAATAGGAAAAACTTTGTTGTCGTTTTTAAATATAGCTTTTTTTAAAGTTGTTTCATAATATATTTTTGTAAAGTCTTTTAGGATATGAAAAATTGCATAGATTTTAAAGCAATGTTTAAGTAAAATTACAATATTTTTTAAACTTAAAAAACAACGTTATCGAAAAGAAAATCGATTTTACCAACAAATTCGCGTAATGCAAAAGCAAAGCGTCAAATCAAAAAAATCAGAAATCAAAAAGTAATGAATATTTTCTTCCAGCCGAATTGTGTAAACTTGAACAAGCCGATCGTGCCAATTCATAACATTATAAACGTGAAAGCGCGTTCTATATAGTAGATTTTTTTTTACATATAGGTAGAAAATGTCCGAGAATAACAAGGTTAGGGGTCTGTAATTAAGTCCATAGTCAATTTGCTTTTTTTTTTTTATCAAGTGAAATTTGGCGCAAAATTAAATACATTGTTGTAACCAGATTTGTTTTTTGCGTGGTAAACACTTAATAGTATTTTAGATGATCATTTCCCCCGCTCACCTTTGATGCCAACTATGACTGTAAAACATATTAAAAACTATTAGCCGATAATTTTCTAATTTTCTTATTGCTTCATGATGGTTCATACTTTAAACCTGAATCGGTCATGCCATTGTCGTTCAATTTTTATTCCTAATCCTAACCCTAATCGTATCCTATCCTAATCCTGATAATAACTTTAAAGAATATTCTTTGACACGAATACGTAAATTAAATCAATATCCATAAATGGAATGAATGGAAAATAGAATAAATAGAAATGACAAAATAAAATAACAAGAAAGTACATTTATTCGACACCTAACCCTAGAGAAAGCGTAAAAAATTTCAAGCGCATGAAATAAATTAAAATAATCCTATATATACTAACAAAATTATGTAAATTTAGATAATCAGATTTGTGTCGTCGGTATTTATTTGCTAATAGTGTTCTTGACGCGATAGAGAAAATATCGAGGTTAAATTGGGCAGAATTTAAAGTACTTTCTAGCAACCTTTATTTACGTTTTAGAATCGCATCAGATTGTTATATCTTTGTGAAATATCTATCAATGTATAAAATCCACAAGCAGTTTGTTCACTATTTACACCACTTAGCGTGAAACACTTAATTTAATATATACATAAACAAGATAATGTAGTAAGAAATATATAACATATGTCTATGCAAATAAACAGTATAATAATGCCCATTTAGCAATGCACTAATATACATTGTATATGTGTCCCCATATAGAAGAATTCTGCCAGTGTTGTTTTTCGTTTTACGAAAAGGAATTCCTCGATTTTCACGATTTTACTGGGTCCTCCTTTTTTCATTAGTTGCAGTTTCATTTTCGCGATTGTATATATTATTTGGCATGAAATTTCACTTTTTTAAGACTGGGTTATGTCAAGGCCCCTATAGCAAACAAATACCGTATGGTCTCCTATAAAATGTGATAAAGCTTTGGTTAATTATATATCTTGTTCATTATCAAGTGAAATGTTTTGCTAAATTAATGCATTTATTCTTTTTTTAATGTTACGTGAACGAAGTCACGGGTAACAGCTAGTTATTTTATAATTTTATACGTTAAATTTTTTTTCTTTAAAATACACTAATTTAAGCGTGTTTCTTTTTCTTAGCAATTTTAAATTTTATCATTAAATACTTAGGTCATAACGTTATATTACATATTTATATTTATTTGCTGATTTCATGGCAGTATCCATTCCTTTGACAGCTTTTTGATCGCGTGTTGAACGATCTTCTCAAGGGAAATGTCACTACTAGCATAAATTAAATCGGAAAATAGATATTTTTTACTTCACTCAGCATCTGTCACGTTTTTTTGGAAATGGTTTGACAGCATCGTTTTTTACCTTTTGCGATTCTACGTATTGCGTACAGATTCAATTTATTTTTTACGATCTACGATGACGTATATTCTTAGGACAGAAAATAGTGAGTGTTTGAAAAAAAAATACCAAAGGAACGTTTTCATATCGCACACCGTAAAACAAATTACAGGATGTGCTTATTTTTAAATATTCTGCGCATATTACCGTTACGATCATTATTTAATACTCAGAGTGTTCCAAAATTTGACCGACAAATTAAGAGGGGTGATAGAAGGCATGAAGAGGATGAAAACTTACCAACATGGCGTCGCAAACCACGTTTAGTGTGTGAAAATCGCAAAATTATTTATGAAGGGTGTGACGTCGAGTGGAACAAAAAGGGCCAATAATAAATAGAAAAAACATTTATTTGACGTAAAGCGTGATTACAATGCATTACAGTTCAACGTCAAAAAGGAGTATAGAAGCTCTAGCCATTGGTTATTCGCGTTTGTCGCATTGCAGATATTGTAGGCATGCGCAGGCAGTATTTAACAATTGCATCAGCATCAGAGACAAACATTCATGCTATTTTGAGATTTTAACATTTACGTACGTCATCTGAAGTAAGTGTCTTGATTAACAGTATGGAATATTTCTCTTAACATCGTTTAATCCTGTAAAGTTCGATTGATCATTAGCGTGCAGTTAAAAATCGCTAAAATTTCGTAGTGAATAATAAAACCTTCATGTGGCAGATGTTCTTCAGATGCATAATGTTCTGCATCTGCGAACTGTTTATTGGAATAATAATTTTTTTGTCCTTCACGGTTATCTGTCTGTGAGTTATTTTTCTGGAAAACACAATAGATTCCTCGATCCTTTGCTATTGTTAACGTCGGCGATTGCAATTTACTTAATATTATCCTAGTAAAAATTTCACTAGTGATGCCTTTTATTTTTATTAAATATCTACTGGCTGGGAGATCGGAGTATGAAAATTATACTGCTAAATATTTATTATCGAATGATGAATTGTGCTTAAATAGAGTTTTCAGTATAGATAACATGTGTTTTCGTGACAACTAGAAAGCCATACAAACACGTCGATAACCGATTGCTCAGAGAATATCACACACACATTTATAACTAGTTTATTTACAGTTATTTTAGCAATTCTGTAATTGATTTACATATTTTTTTTTAATCAGCACCCATTTTATTCACTCTGAAATGCTGGACTGTAACGTTATATCATATACACTGCTCAAAACAATTAAAGGATATTGCAGTTTTAGGTGGATTTTGTATCTGGGAAACTTTTTAGCTGATTGATACATGGTCGACAGACATAGTAGGTTATATGAGAATAAATTACACATGTTTGGCAGAAAAAAATGCATTTTATTGCGCATTTGTGTACAAAAGGAAAAAAACACAATTTGTGCATATGAGAAAAAAAGAATAAGAAAAGGTGTTTTCTTCAAAGAAAATCATTTTCAGTAGGGGGTATGGTTTCCACGGGCGGCCAGCAACGTTGAACATCTTTGAGGCATGCACTCAATGAGGCTATTAATGACGAGTTGGGGTATTCTGCCCCACTCTTCCAGAAGAGCTCTTTCCAGTTCTTGGAGAGTTTGTGTGGGTTGTTGGCGGCCAGAAACTCGTCTTCCTAGAGCGTCCCAAACGTGCTCGATTGGATTCATGTCTGGAGAACACGCTGGCCATTCCATTCGAACGATTCCTTCCTCGAAAAGGAAATCCTCCACCAGGTTTGCACGATATGGCCTGCAGTTATCGTCCATTAAAATGAAGTTATCTCCGAGTGCTGCTGCGTAAGGGACTACAATAGGTCTGAGGATCTCATCCCTATATCGGCGACCAGTCAGAGCTCCATCTCGAATGATGTAGAGGTCAGTGCGCCCGTCAATGGAGATGCCACCATACACCAACACTCCTCCACCGCCAAATCTGACACTTTCGTGCACGAACGCAGGATTACTCCTACTGCCACGGTCCCTCCAGATGAAAATACGCCTATTATCCGGATGCACAGAAAAACGGGACTCGTCAGAAAACAGAATATTGCTCCATTCATTTCTCCTCCAGTTGACATGCTCGGTTGCCCACTCCCTGCGGTCGCGACGATGCCTTGATGTTAATCTAACACATACCATCGGTCGGCGAGCATACAGACCTACAGCATGGAGCCGGTTTCGGACAGTCTGAGTTGAAATCGTGGTGCCTGTAGCCGAGCGAAGGTGTTGTTGGAGAAGAGTAGCGTTCATGTTTCGGTGTCTCCGAGCTGTTAACGCTAAATACCGATTTTCATTGGGCGTTGTTGCCTGTCTACGACCTTGCCCTGGTCTTCGGCCTGCACATCCACTCTCCAAAAAACGGTTCCAGATTCTGGAAATGACACTTTGTGACACTCCAATGGCTTGCGCTAATTTGGCTTGAGTTTGGCCCCCTTCTAACCTACCAACAATTCTCCAAGCTTCTGAATCTGTCAAATGACTTCGCTGAGACATCGTACTCATCGAAACAAAGCAATCACTGAATGCCGATCATCCTTGTCTTCATTCTCTTTTATCCAGTTGAAAGTCAAATTTCATTCGCTGCCGCTGAAGCGACGTTTTTGACGTCGAACTCAAAATTTGCATACTCCACAGTTTGAAAACCAGAAAAATTTGCATTTGTGATTCTCTTCTTCTATTTTCGGCAAAAAAAATTTCGTTTATATCATTATTTTATATAAAACTTCAAATATCCTTTAATTGTTTTGAGCAGTATATTTACAGCTCCTAATCAATTACTGAATTTCCACAGGAAAACTGAGTAAGCGCACAGGGTCTCAGTTGAAATGGGTCACTAAATGAATTCAAGTAACTGAAAAAAATTTAAATTATAATATACTAGGGGGTTCTGCCCCCTGCTCGCTACGCTCAAAAACCCCCGTTCTGATTTCACAGCCTCTTAAAACCTGGTAATGTATCCTGTTTTAAAAAGATGATGATGATGATGATGATATCACGAACGGCGACTATCTTCTCTAATCAGGTTATAATGCTTTTTCATTTAACTGGTTATAATGCTTTTTCATTTAATTCATCTTTTTTATTTTTAATATTCATGTGTAAACACAATTTTTATGACGTAATTTTCTTTATTTCCTGCTTTCAACACGTGATCATTTAATTATTATTTTAAACGTTCATTATTGTTTTTAATAGTCTCGCGCAAATACATTTTTTATTTGAGATAAAACATAATCCTTTGCGCTTATTTAGAAATTGGCAACAATATAAACTTTTTCAATAAAAGATTTTTTACTCGTTTTTTAAGAATTGTTTGAGTTTTTATTGTCCGACCGTGATAATTGTTTTAATTTCTGAAAGCTTGTTATATTTTGCGTCTGGTGGTATGATTTTCGAATCCGTAGGAGGGCTAGAAAAAAAGTAATAGCTCCTCAAAAAATTCCCTAGTAAAAAAGCGATGAGAATAACCCGGAATATCTACGCAGAATTTGATTAGTCCATTTCTAAATCGTTTTTGGCTCAGTTCCATATTACTTGTTTTTTAATATAGAAGGATATATATATATTTTTTAATTTAATTTGTAATATATAAAGTTCTATGCAATACAGGTACTTGATGTTACATAACACGTTTGACTGGTGCAGATATACGTGTTCTGCTTGTATATAAATTAATAATTGCATATGGAATTGCGTGTAATTCTCTGTTCAATAAAATTTAACTAATGCTTCCACTGCCGCTGTCGCCGCCATAAATGAATATATTGTGACTTTTTGACTTTCTAGGTTAATAATTAAAAAACTGTTGCATATAACAATATGAAAAAAGTACTTTTATAGAGACATGTATGATGAACACGCTGAAGTAGACAGTTTTTAAATCGAAGAATTATTTAAGATCTATTAAATGCTAATGTCGGACATAATAGTTCAGTTAAAAAATTATTTTAAAAAATCTTTCACAGCCACATACTTGACTATTTTGTGGTCTGCAGATAGCAATCATTCTTTTCATTTGTCTATATTTTTCTTTCTTTTTTGTTGTTGTTGTTGTTCAAAATTTCATTATCGTAATAGCAAATTATTTTATATTTCGAAAACAGTCATTTTTTACCTATTACTGCCAAATTTTTAAAAAGCGCAAATAATAATGTTTCCAAAAATCTTACAATTGAAAAATGTATTTACGCGTGAATATTAAAAGAGAATAAAAACTTTAAAATTATTAAATTATTCCGTGCAAAAATCATTAATTGTGCGTTAGATGTAAAACAATGTATTTAAAACGGTTCTCTTATAAGCGTCTAAGACAAAATCAATCTTTAGAGAGACAACATTAAAAAACTAGTCGTTGGGGGGGGGGGGGGGGGGCACAGTAATACTTACCCATCATGGATATGCATAATATACAATATGAAAATAAAATATCTGTAAACTATTTATAAAATGCATTACAAGTCGAATAAAATCGTGGCTTGATGACGTCATAAACTTTAAATGCTCTATTACTGAATTGCGTAAAAGAAACATCCTTATAACTCCAAAATTGATAATCATATTAACTAACAGTTTACTGCGTCGGATTAAGCGTCTCATTTCCTATTAAACTATATATTAGAATTGAAATTTGAATGAAATACAGGGTCATGAAAAATCGAAGAGTGTGAAAAATATGATTACAAATATCTCGGCAATTCATTATCCGATCGACTTCATTCTTTATGCAAAATTTATGTTTTTGTATTGTCTTTTATATTCACTCCTTAAAATAAACAATTTCGAAAATTTTTATATACCTTTTATCAGAACGAATATTTCGAGAGTTCGAAAAAAATAGTTCCGGATAATCGAGGTTACTGAAATTCAATAAGCTTCTTCCCACTATTACATCCTAAGTACGTACCAAATTTCCAATCTCTATATCAATTTTTTCGGGAGATACAACGCACACACACACAGACACGAACACAGACAGACGGATGGCAAATTTCTTTTTCTAAAAATATGTTTTTCGGAATCTCCAGTGTCTGAAACGTGTAAATCCGTCAATAAAATAAACCTTTTCTCAATTTTCAAAACGATTACAAGACTTACCCTATACTACATATGGTGGGTAAGTAATATGCATGAAGTTGAATTGAAATGGAGAACAGAATTCATTTATAATCTATACCTGTTCCTGAAAGTATACAAAACTCAATCTAAATTTAAAATATGAGAGTAATTTTTATAAACATAGTGATGTTGAATGGCATAGTTCTGAATATATATTCTCAAGCAGGCAAATTTTAGTTGCATCTAAACCAAAATAAGAACATATCGTCGTTGTAAAAATTCGGGATAAGCGACATATTTTACCTAACCAATTTAGACAAGATAATTTCGGAATGTATAATTGGATTTTCTTAATCTATCACGAAAACAGTCGTCAGCTGCCACGAAAACAGTGTTTGCGGCCTTGGGCACCGACAAACCCCCCTGTCAAAGGAAAATGGATGGCAATTCCATTAAAGAAGATCGCTCCTGTTCCCGATAATATGATTAAATCTTACATAATAGGGTAATTTTTATAAAATAGAGAAAATTAGCGTGTGTTTACAGCCTGCAGGGTCTGGGCGGGGATTGGTGAGCGTAGCTCATAGGGGCTGAGTCCCGTAGTATTGACAAAAATACAGGCGAAAATTCATTTAGAAAGACCTATGCTCAATACACATCTCTATTGCAGTCATTAAAATATTCAATTCAACATTAAGTCCCGATCGATTAAATAAAAAATGTACCTATTATATTAAAATTTGACTGTATATTTGTATTACTCAGTTTTTTCTCCTAGAGTATCGGATACATTGCATGAAAATTAACACCAATTATCGGCATAGATTCAACAATGTCAAATAAATGGTCAGAAATGTAAAGTTTGAATTCGTTTCCGATATATAATGTTTAATCTTTTAACGAAGATTCTCTAAAGATGTTCCATTTTTGAGGATAAAATAAGAAAAATACATTATCATAAAGCACATTATTATAATTTTATTTACGTCATTTTCTCATTAAAACTGAAAAGAGAATTTATTTTCAATTTCAACAGATGGTTTTTAAAAAATATTGATTAAATTAAATTTTCCAAGAAAAGTCTTCCTCCGTTAACACAGTTTTTATCCGAGCTTGTGGAATAAAACACTATTCTTTTCTGACTGATTTACAGTTGCTGTCACTATTCGTTTTCGAAATAAATTTCAAGATATTTATTCTTTGTCATTCGCTGTAAACGGTCGTAAATTTTAACCATTTAAACTCAAATTCAAAGAAAGACGTATACGAAAGATAGTATTTGTTATTGTTACGCCAGTTCAGAATATAAAATGAGCCGTTTATTTTCTTTTTAACCGTTTTTCAGAAAAGGATGTTCAACGTTATATAATTCGTTAGTTTCCTTTTTTTTTCTATGTATGACTACGCACTCGATTACGGGTTCGATTTTCATACTTTATGTATATGTACTAGCAATACCCGTGGCTTTGCTCGCGTAATTGTTGAAATATGCCAAGTGTATTCGTGTTAATATTTTTCTTAGAGGAAATTATACCTACAAATAATTCAAAAATTAGTAATTAAGCAACATTTTGAGTACACTGTCAGAAAACTCGTCTTTATACACTAAGTTATTTCTCATTTTTCAACAAATATCTTCCGTACTCCTAGAAAACATGTTTTTTTTTTTTTTTTTTTTTTTTTTTTTTTTTTTTGTTGTTGTTGTTGTTGTTGTTTTATGAAAAACTAAAAATGCAATAAATTAAAATTTCAAATTTATTTTTAAAAGAAAAAGTTTTTTGGGATTTAAAAAAGGTAGCAATGAATTTTCCCATTCATTTAAAATTATTTGTAATTTATTTTTAAATTTATAAAAAATGTTCGCACTTAAAATATATTCTAAAAAAACAGATTAATATATATATATATATATGCTTTCGAGTTTAAATAAATCGAATTTAAAGCTTTCGAATGCTTTCGAATTTAATTAAATCGGTCAAGTTCGAGTATAACTCTCACTCAAAGGGTTCCGTACATTAAATTTGCTAATTAATAAACTCCTAATAGCCTTAATTTTTTCACAATTTTACTTTCAATAGATCCAAAAATAGGAGAGGGGGGGACATATTTTTCCAGTATACTTTCGACGCTATCTCTGAAAATATAATAATTAAAATTAAAGCAAACATATTCTTTAATTGATGTTACGAGATCTTTCGAACAATACCCTGCGCGATACATAAAAAGAATTGTTTTCAAGTAACTTAATTAATATCTCGGCTAATTACCGACATTTTTTTCGAAAATCATTATCAAATATTCTTGAATGATTCTGCGTCGATACATACCTCGAGTTCCCGTCAACTCACCTTCTGGCAGTCTGAAAAGTAAAATTTGTGTGTAACGAAAAAATGCGGTTATCTAGGAAATCCTGGTTTCCTGGACACAAAATTATCCGTCTTGATGTCTATTATCACCTGTGAAAGATTTTTTCCATTTTGTTTAGAAAAATGATGGTTGAAAAAATCAAGAAATGGGTTATTTATTAGATAATATTCCAGGTACTTGCATTTATTTCTACATCAACAATTCCTATGAAGGTCATCATTAATGGCTAATTCTTAAGTAACACTTTTAAAACAGCAAATAAATAACTTAAAAGCATTCTCTTTCATTTAAATATTATTCTATTTCTAATTAATAAATTCCTACCATTAGCTCACACTCTCTCTATATATATCTTGTTCAAATTTTCAATCGTTAATAAAATATTTTCTATTCATCCACCCAAGTTCAAATAATCTATATATTTAAAACGCTAAGCGATTTCTTTCGACAATCCGTGAGATTAAACTACTGCATCAAATTACATCATTCTTTTTTTAAATGAAAGATATTTGGACACAGATTTGTTATCGTGCATTCGTTTGTTCGAAAATTTAATTAATTAGACGTAATTTTCAATTAAACTTTTACTTCTGCTAATGACGTCATAATCGGATAACGCCCACAGTTGCAAGGCATAGAGTTTATTCTCTGAAATCTCTGGATTGCGAGGATATTAACAGAAATAATGAATATTAAAAGCACGCGGTTTTTAGACCGAATTTTTTAATTTGCAAGTTAAGTTTCCGTAAAATTATTTATCCGCGTGTTTTAAAAGCGAATAAAAATTATATTTATTGTGACGTCACGGGAATATTGTCCATTGGGTTTATTTTATCATTATGCATTATAACTTTGTTGATGCCATTTTTTCATTCCAATTAAATGCAAAATATATTTTTATTTGTATGCATGGTGTTTAAGCATTAAAGTAACGGATATAAAGTAAGTGTGAAAAGTTTGCGCCGGTGAAAATCACGTTATGCTTACCTTGAAATTCATTTTAACATTGATAAAACTAAAGAGAAAAATGTATATGATTATGATTGTGTCAACATGACTTAATTTTAACTGATTTTTCCACTCATAATTATAAAGATTAGAATTGGAGCTGTCATTGATTTCTTCATCTTGATTGCATACCTTGATTACATATTACCAATTACTTTTTTTAATTATAGGTTAGAAGATCTCCTTTTTTAATTAAAAAAATCACAAAAGTAAAGCATTTCACGAAATTTAAAATTAATAAAAATAGAGTTAGGGTAGAAAAAAAAACTTGAAATAATGATTGTATTTTTAGCTAGAATAAATAATGTAAGAATAATATTTCATAAGACTTATTTTGGTAGGTTTATTCTAAGTTCATTTAACAGTTCCTTATTAGCGCAAAGTCCTATTTCTTTCACTGTGAATTTCTCTTTCGATGTCAACAAATAGTTTTCGACTTTTGGACGCCAGCCAAAATACAGTGGCAATTTTTAGAAATGTACAACGGTTGTGACAACAAACGGCGGTATCGCTTTAGCTTTCATCACGGTTACATCACTTCTAAATACTACAAATTTCTATTTTTAAATACATTTTACAATTTTAATTCTTACATCATCAATTAGAAAAAAAAATAGCTTTCGATTGAAATTTATTTGAAAACTGCCGCTTAATTTAACGACTTTTTAAATAATTTTCAAGCATGAAGAGTTTTTCAATTCTATCTTATCAATGACCACCAGTTTGCTTCAGTAATGTAAAATAGCCCTTGGGAAAGTTGCCACAATTGAATTTCCAAACCATCATAAAAAGTGAATAATATCATAATAATCATGAGATCAGATTATCCATAAGATAGAGCATTTTAGCGCTAAACGAAAATCTGTCAAAAAGAAAAACTATTTTTAGTTTATGAATAGCATAAAATTGATATGTTGAATTCGTTGATGTATATGTTCCATCAGATATCAGAATATGCTAGGAATTGAATTTTTATATTTTATTACATTTGCCAACTGTATATAAGAGGGAAAATATCCCCGACTCTGATGGAAAAGGGATAATCATCCTGATTATGTAAAGGAACCGAAGAAAAAATACAAATAAATTACACTTGAAAACATTAAAAATCTCAATCATCGGCCGATTGATTTATTACTGTAAAAAAATTACATAAAAACTGATTAGCTTAAAACAATGGATGCGTTTTAAAAGATATGGATTTGAAACAAACAATGATTAAAGAGGACATTTTAAAACTTTTAATTTAAACATTTTAAAACTTTTTTAACGTCGAATTTCGACGGTGCTTTTGGGCAAATGCAATGCACATGCTCATAGAAGCTCATTCGGTTGCATTATCACAGGTGTGGGGGGAGGGAGATGTGTGCTTTATTTACTATGTTCTTTTATTTACTGAATATGACATAACCGTAGGAATATACTATTTGTATATACTTCCTAGGTCCATGAAATTTTTTTCTGGCCGTGGGGAGTATGGCGGTTTTGTCAAACTGATTTGCATTACACAGTTGTTTACGGATTGTTTATTTGGAGTTTGCATCGGAAATAGTACTGTATTTGACTGAGGAAAAAAACTTTTAAAATAAAATATTTGAAAGACTGTTTCATACGCACCCCCCTTTTTAAATAATAAAGAAGCTTATTTTACTGATATTGTTATAGTATTTTTTCCGTCAAATTCTGACGAGTTCCATCTAGTTTTGTTTAAACTTGTAGTGGATGACACTTAATGTTAATACAGTTTTTTTCAAATATTAATTCATTAATTAAATTCAATTAATTAGTTTTAGTTTTAAATGGGAGAAAAAAAATTCCTCCCATTCTTTTCATAAATGAAATGAAAGGTTTGTCTCAAATTAGTGATGCCACAGAAATAAAATACCGCAACGATGATTATAAAATAATGTTCAATAAAGATAACGTGGGACATTAATGCTGCACGGGTTTATTTTATATATTTATGATTAAAAAGTAGGAATTGACTTTTAAAAAAAAATATATTACTTGTTTTTAATATATTTTTTAATTGACAGTTAAAATAAGAAATTGGGGGATTTTAAAAATATTAAAAAAAAAAAATTAAGTATTAGCCGAATATTTCGATATTCGACAGGCCGAATAGTTTGATATTTGGAAGTCCGAATAGATTGATATTCGGCCTAACCGAATATTCGGTAATATGGCCGAATAGGCCGAATACCGAATAAATACCGAATATTCGATACATCCCTAATCTCGACCCCGAGACACCATCGGTAATCGGATTGCTATACATTTCACACTGAATATGGCTATGCAAGTTTGTTAAAACCACGCACCCCACCCAGTGCGTCAGCTGAGTGGCAGTTTCGTTATATGCACTGTCTTACCCAATCAAGCAGGGCGGTCGCTCTGCCAAGCCAAGCTTAAAAAAAACGCCACACAAACAACGCCAAGAACTGAACTTGACCGCTACTGCTTATTTACAGGAATCAACTTCGCAATGTTAAATCGACAAAACATGCCAAATTAAAGTATCAGATATCAAATAAACCAAGCGTCGCAGAAAAAAAAAACGAAAACTAGAAGAATCTAATGAAGAATTTCTTCAATTTAAGACCAAACTCATCTTCATAAGTGATTTATAAACAGAGATATAGATTTTTTTTAAAAACGTCGAGATACTTAAAATGATCACTTTTTTCTTCGTCAAACTTTTTTTTTCAAACAACCTACAGACCTTAATATTCGGCAGAATAAAAAAAGGATTGCATTTTTGGACAAGTAATTACATAATCTATGTGCTTTTATAAAATTCAGTGTAAAAAAATATTATTTTCTATCCTTAATTAGCAAAAAACTGTTAATTAACTTGGCGATTAAAAAATTATGCCAAAACAGAGATAAAACATGCCAACGACCATGTACCATCGTAAGTCATGTGACTGTCATCAACAGTTCCGGAATGTCCGTTTCACTTTTTCATATGCCAGGCGGCCATTTTTATTAAAAATAATTTTTTCGAATAAAACTTCATAAATGTGACATTTTTAGAAAGATCGTTCAAAATAAATTAATATTTGAGAGATGACTTACGTTCAATTATGTATATATTCTCCAATAACTTCAGTTCAAATTAGCTTCGCAGTTCAAATTCTCTATCCATGAAAGTAAACAAAAAAAAAAAGATTCATTCGTCGTGAAGGTTTAAAATATTAAACCATTAAACCATGGAGATATCGTTCGTAAAGTTAGTTTTCCATGAAAGATTTTTTGGAGCGCTGCCTGGTGTCAAAAAAATAATTCGTACCAGTGACACAATCAAAGTTTACCATAATTATGTGCTATACAACTCAACTTCATTCTTTATCTTTTCTTGATGTAAGCTGAATGTAAACAAATACAACTCATGTAATGATATTTAATGAATCAAATTTCGAAACAAATTGTCAGTTAATTTGGTATTTATGTATTATACGTGAAAGGAAAAGAGACCACCGAAAATGATTGTTAATCACCAATCATATTTACCATTATTAATGACCAATCGCTTTCAAAACATTAATTTAATATACATTTACAAAATACATAACATCATTAAGTACTTTTGTGTTATTTGGGCGCAAATCTCGCCAATAGAATTTTTAAAATCGCCAATACCAGCTTTTATTTTTCGCGTGTGCCAATTAGAAACGATACTTTTATTTTGAAATCAAATGTTCTGATGGAACAGCTGTCGTAGACGCACCGGGGCACTATATTAACTATAGAGTTGCAATATAGAGAGAAAAAACGGGTTGCTGTAATTAGAATTAAAGGCGGTAATGTTGGTGTGACATATTTACGTGATTATCAAAACTGGCTTCCAAAAGTTAATGTTTCACCAAACCATACTCGAAAATTACGTGTTATAATATGCACTCCGATTATGTCACATTATTCAAGACGTTTTAAATGAGAATAATGATAGATTTTCTTCTTGATTCTCCCGTAATCAAGTCTACAGCCAAAGCTAGCGAGAAACAAACAAACAAACAAAAAATATTGGCAACAATATGGTTCAGTGTAAATGGTGGATATCATTAAAGACTTTCACAAAATAGACTTCATTGCACCAAATCGTATTAACTAAAATAGGCCATTTGACAATGGATCCAATTACGGAAAACTACTTAATATGTTTAAGAATCTCCTCATTAGCAAGCATATTGCAACTGATAAGCAAACGGATATGGAGCATAAATGCTTAAGTTGGTTAAGCGGTTTTTGTCAAGAAAGATGAAATACATAACAACAAAAAATATGCGAAATGCTACCATGATCGAAAAAGTTTTTGATTTGTCTATTAGAATCTTCCGGTTTGGCGAAGGATTACGGAAAAAAAATAAATTATGAATAAAAGTAACGTGTTACAGTGCTTAACATACATTTAATGGAGAACAAACTGGTCGCCAGTGGCGGCTAGTCTGTATTATAATAGCACAAATCAGTTACAAGTTATAACAACATCAAATTTCATCTGCAAGTCAGCCATTTTCTTCTGAAGATATTTTTTTTTAAATAAAACTTCATAATTATAAGAACACACATTTTATCAAACAATTGACTGCAAACTGTGGCAGATGACTGTTTCCAACATGAATAAGTATGAGAAATTCCCGTCAAGCGTATCAATCTGGGTGGCTCAGTCGCAGAGCGTCGGCATGGTATGCGGAAGGTCCCAGGTTCGAGTTCTGGCCCAGGTCAATTTTTCACTCGTGTTTGTTTAGTGCATTTAATTGTCTGATAAAATGCGTGTTCTTAAAATATTGTAAAATAAAGTAATCAGACGTAGTGTTTATGCTTTAAAAAATATTTTAAATATATAATATACGTTTTTGAAAGATCTTTAAAGATAAATTAGTTTTTGAGGGAAGATGTACCTTCTAAAATGTATACATTAAGAGTTATCGGCATTTAAAATTTCTTTCCAAACGTAAACAAAAAATTTTAAATGAATTAAAAGTGATTCATTTATTTCTAAAAAAAAAAAAAAGGTAAAGGACAAGCATTTTGTTCGCAGGAATACCTTTCACGTCATTTTTCTATAAATTAATGAAATCCAGTTGTTAAATTATTTTTGTTTTAGAAGTGAAGTTTCCATTTAAATTTATTGTAACAGTACAATGTTTAATTGAATAAAATAATGTAAATCTAAGAAATTGCTAAGAAATTCCAAACATGCACAGGGCAATGAAAAAAAAAATATATACAAAAAATAAATAAATAGATAAATAAATAAATAAATAAAAATCAGCTTTCATAAATTCTACAAATTGTTCATATATCTCAATTACAATCTAAAAGATGGTTTATTTCTATATTATTCTACATATAATAGTAATTTCAGCAAATATATTAAATTCCAATGCGATCTGTTTTAAACTTTAAGATGGTTTATAACACATGATAAAAAAATTATAAAAAAGAATGGCGCGTCACAGTTCGGGGAGAGGATGGGGAGGAGCGTGAACAAAATTAGGAAGTATAATAAGGCTATCTGTTTGAAACTTTACGATATTTTATAACACATAACATAAATTTTAAAAATAAAGCTACGTCAAAAATTATAGGGAGGGGCGGAGCGCGTTTTGCCTACAAAAGGGGGGGGGGCACTTTCCTAAATTTTAACGATATCCGTCATGTCACATATAGTTACAAAGGGCTGTGACCACTTATTCATTTTATGCACCACAGGTGAAACCCCCACATATTGAGCCCCCCCCCCGACACTACTCATGTGATATATTGTTCGAAAGGCCTGTGGCCGCTTATTCATATTATGTATCTTTGGGGTCCATCCTCCCGCTTTCACTCCCCCCCCCCAAATGAGGCACTTTTCTAAATTTTGCCGACACCTCTCATGTGATATATCGTTGGAAAGGTCTGTGAACGCTTAATCAAATTATGCAGGTGGGGGGGGGGTATTTTCTGAATTTTGCACGTATCCCTCATGTGATACATCGTTGGAAAAGTCTGTGACCGCCTAATCTTATTATGCATCTCCGGTGTTCATCCCCCCACTTTGCCCCCCAAACGAGATTAGCTTTCCCCACCAGTGGGCGCTTTGCTATCTCTGTTTCTGTGGGTCGGATCACGACTGGGTATGGCTCATTCGACTCGACATCTATAGAGCTTTCCGATTTTAGTTCGTTTTTTCACCACCAGGGGGCACTTTCTTATCTCTGGTTCTATGGGCTAGATCATGACGGGGTATAGCTCATTCGACTCGACATCTATAGCCTTAATGATTTCAGTGCCCGAGGTTCGTATAGAACAGATTGCGCTACCTGGTGGTGGAAGATAGAACTTGAGCGTGCGCAGCACGACTGCTATACGGTGCCGAAGGCAGCGGGGACCCGTGTCGGAAGTTCGTTTGTTTACAGGTTTATACAATTCGATGTGCAAATTAAGGGATTATCCGGTGCCGAAGGCAGCGTGGAAACAGGTCGGAGGTTCGTGGTTTATCTTATTCGAGGTTTAAAAGGATTGAGACCCCGGTGTAAATTAGGGGCCCGCTAGCGGGCGAAGCCAGCTAGTGCTAATAATAAAAGAGCGTGATATCACGTTTGATTTCAAATGCAGCGCTGACACGCTATGTACATATTCCATTTTTATTCATTTAATGGATTAGTCAGTGATATTTTTTAACGGAGGATAACAAGTATTATAACAAGCCACATTTAGTATGTTGTTTTTAAGGGTGTAATTAATTTAATTGAAAAATCTACTGATATTTCTAGTTAACCCTTTAAACAATGCCTGAAAGTAAAATGTATTTTTAAATTATTTCTCATGTTTAGATTATTTAAATTATGTTCAATATATTTAAAAAAAAAAAAGAAATGATATCTACAAAAACAACTTTTCAAAAGTAAAAAAAGGCCAAGCGTAAAAAAAAAAAAAAAAAAAAAAAAAAAAAAAAAAAAAAAAGTTGTGGCTAAAAAATGGTGTGATATCAAATTTCCAAGCTATTATATTGCTTATTTAACCTTTTCCCATTAAATAAGTTATCATATATATAAGTCGAGTGCCTACGTATATGTTAATATAAATCGTTTTCTCCTGTACTAAATACATCCTAATGAGTTTCTGAAAATTCAATTTTTTTCAAATTATGCATGATGGGCTTGGCGGCCATCTTTGCATATTATTCACAAAATTCTAACCACCCAAATCCGTAGTTAAAATCCGAAGTTCAAAATTGTTATTTAAGCAAATATTTAAGAGTTTCATTTATAGACTTGTATGCTCTGAAAATTGTGTCTTAAGATAATGATGACTTATCTTAAAGATTCATCTTATGATTTATTTTTTAGAGTAATTATTAATTTCAAACTAGTAACAATCAATTTATCAAAATATCAGTCTTATCTAATTTATCTGTCCATAGTTAGAATCTGAAGTTCGAAATTTTTATAAACATATTACATTGCAAACATATTACGCTTTTACTTTAGAAATTTGGGTGCTTAGAAATATGGAAAGATGGCCGCCAAGCCCATCATGCATAATTTGGAAAAAATTGAATTTTCAGAAACTCATTAGGATGTATTTAGTACAGGAGAAAACGATTTCTATTAACATATACGTAGGCACTCGACTTATATATATGATAACTTATTTAATGGAAAAAAGTTAAATAAGCAATATAATAGCTTGGAAATTTGATATCACACCATTTTTTAGCCACAACTTTTTTTTTTTTTTTTTTTTTTTACGCTTGGCCTTTTTTTACTTTTGAAAAGTTGTTTTTGTAGATCATATATATCAAAATCATCGGCAATGAAATTGTTTGCTAAAATGTGACGCTGCCTTTCTGACCAGATATCTTTAAAACGACAATCAGAAGAAAATAATGTTACTTCGACGCAATCACAGAAAACCTCAAAGCTTTATATATGAGAATGCAGGTTTTCTTTGTCGCGTGTAGCAGAATAATATACAACTGACAATACGGAAAATAGATGCAAAAACTTCAGCCAAATAGAATAGGAAATAGCGGAATTTTATTTCGTATGACATTATTTTAAAATGGAAACTTACATTTTCATTCTTAAAAACTAAATCTAAAACAAACACGTGAAATCACGTCATTTTCTTTGCGCTTCTAGTCGTGACATCAGTCATTAAGTTATCTCTCTATATTAAAAAAAAGTAACCACCGCCGCGGCCGCCGCTGTCAATTAAGATTTTGTGCCTTGAAGTCTTTCTGGACTAATATCCAGAAAACTATTGCAAATAAAAATTTAAAAATTGGTGGTTTTATAAAGAAATGTTCGATAAACACGCTGAAGTAGACAGTTTTTAAATCGAAGAATTATTTTAAGAGATATTTAAAATCAAAGTTGGTCAAAACAGTTTTCTTATAAAAGTTTTATAGAAACGAAAACTATGCACAGGAATTTAAACATAATTTGTAAGGATATATTTGACAAGGTTGGGGTGTGCAGACTGCAATTATTTTTTCAATTTGACTCATTTTTTGAGGTTATATTTCAATTTTTTATTCAAAATTTTCATTATTTTGACGAAGATTTATTTCATATTTCATAAATTCCATTATTTGAATCGTTGCCAATTTGTAAAATAGCGCACGTAATAATATTCCCTTTCAATTAAGAAATGTATTAACACGTGACTATTAAAAACAGAAATAGTTTTAAGGTTGATCAAATCAGAGTGTTTTTACAGTTTGTGGTGTCAGAACGGGGGTTGGCGAGCGTAGCTCGTAGGGGGCAGAGCCCCCTAGTCTTTTAAAAATTCGAAAGGTTGGCAGCTATGCAAAGACGTCGTATGAAATTGCGCCACCAAGCATAGCTAAAATATGCCTTTTTGCACACTACACTTTAAAAACTCGGCCGATTGATGAATAATTACAGAAATTTGGAAACCCCATATTCATGTATTTTCGCTCTAATTTGGAATCATACTAATTTTTTATTAACTGCAGTAACCAATTAAGTTTGATTACTTGATTATCAATATTATTGATTTCAACACCAATCAATAAAGGTTAAGTACATATGTTAAACTGATTTTCATATTTCTTGAAATCCAAAAATCTTCTTTTGAATTCATTTTTAAATAAATTTTAGTATATTCTAAAAATTTCCTTTCCGGTGATTTTTGTAATAATGTCCGGCAACATTTAAAATGAAATACATTTTTCAGATATTGTTTTATCAAAGTAATAAATTATTTGAAAACACCAATACTGTAAAATTACAAGAAAACATTGTGAAATTTGCCTTGAAGTTAATTTTACTCCAGGTACTTTGTAATTTCAAATGCATGAAAATGCGAAGTTATTTTTCAATTGGTAGTCTTTTAATAATCCAGATTCCTAATGTGTGGATTTAAAATGAAAATTGTAACCTTGTTTAACAGTTCGAAATTAACAGCTAAAACTTTATAATACAAAGCCGTCAAATATCTGTATAAGAAGGCAGATCTGCTTTTTTTCACTACCAATATTTTCTATATTGATGCTGATTAAGCATACGCGTTCCAAAATTGAAAATGCCCGCTTATAAAAAAACTGCAACAAAAATAGAAAAAGTAAAAACTAACAAAGTTGGAGATTGACCTTAGCTATCCTATGCAAAAAAAGCATTTAAAAATATTAAAATGCGAACGAGAAATCGCGCTTGAACCTTTCCATAGACTTAAGATTAGCTTGAGCGTTCCTTCCCGTGACTAGTGTAGCTCTTAACATAGATAGATGTCTAGACTCTAGACATCATTTCTTCAATTTCGTAGTAAATGGTTTCGACTCGCGGGATATTTATTGTAATAAAGACAATTAGTTTTTTAAAGCAAGTGCATTTTCTTCAATAGGCTTGATAATAGCACTTGATTCTCTTTTAAGAAGTATTAGTTTCAATTCTGAAAGTTTAGCTTTCCGATGTTTAGCCAGATTTTTGTGAGTTTTGTATATACTTTGTGCTGTAGCAACTGTTAATGTTTCACTCTTTTCAAACTGCAACAGTGTCTACACATAAAACATAAAATTTCAGTTTTCTTCTTTTCACTTTTGAATATAATTGTATTGTAAATCACCGTTAAAAACCTGCGATGTTCATCATCTGTTCATCATATTTATTCATAATGGTAAATATAGCTTTAACATATATATATATATATATATATATATATATATATATATATATATATATATATATATATGCTGAAATGTATTAGAGTACGTCAATAAAATGTGTATATCAATAAAAAATGAAAGAAAAGAAAGAAACATCACACAGGATTCATTAACAATGACATAATTACGAACCTAAGTAATGAAAATAAATAAAGAGTCTAAATCCAAAATCCATCTGTTCAACTAAAGCTCAAATTCAGAACCTGTATGACATATTCGGGATTTTGTGTCATGCACAAAACTACTTGCCATTTGTGTCACTTTCAAAGCGACCCATTTAAAGCTATTTAATTTCATATTTTGATTTTTTTTTAATTTTAACTGTTCTTAATTAGCTCCAAATTTTATTAATTTTATAATCCATTTCTTTGTATTTAATAAATACAGTATATTATTCTGTAAAGCAGTATAAAATCGAAGAGAGTTGTAAAATAAAGTATTAGTTTCGACATAAAACAAATAAAAGTTATAAGAAAAATATTGTACAAATTTTTGGAATCATTAAATTTTCAGACTCAAGATCCGGCGCTTTGATACGTTCCGATTATATCTCTGTATCCACAATTTTTTTATGGTAAAACATAAAATTGAGTTACATCTGATTATATACATCACTGTTGCCAGATAAGAGTGATGTTTTAAATTCAGAATACTACCACATTCTGAAGAAAACTATTACATTTATTTAATGACAGAATAAATAAGACAAATATTACTATGGAAAAATAATGGTAGTATTCTAAGTTAACTAACAACTAAAACAACTCAACAATTAAATTAAACATAGGTAAAATGCCAAAGGCTTCGCGGGCCACAGATAAGTGTTCGGCAGGCCAATTGATGCCCGCGGGCCACGTGGTTGACATGCCTGATCTAGTTTATAATAAATTTGTATACGAAAAATTTGTATTATCTGTTCAGAAGTACGTCAATTTTGAATGCGAAAATATAGCGAGCGAGACTGAATTTTTATTGGCTTATAAACATCAGGGAGTCCAATCCGAGCTTCTCGGGTTACAAAACATATTGTTCGGTGTACATAACATAGTTGAAAAAATTTTATTTAAAAATTCTAATAGATTTTTTAGATTTAACATATTTTTTTAGAATGCCCACTAACAACAGCAAAAAACATTTTTATTTGAAAACTATCAATTATGTATTCAAATAAAGTTTCAAAATTTATTAAAAACTGTACTTTCGTATTAGCCACCTGCCAGCTTTTAATAGCCAAAGAAATCGCCAAAGACTTCACTACTTAAAGAAATTTATTATATCCAAGTTTAAGCGAGTAATTCGATTTCATATCTGTTAAATTTGTCTTTATTTTATATTATTTTTTTACTTAATTATTTATGAAGTTTAAACTTCGTTATGTAATATTAGACGGAAAAAATAATTGACTATTTATATTGTTTTAAGTGCAAACGTGTCAATTTTCCGTGATAGAAAAAAAAAAAAAAAAAAAAAAAAAACATACTTGAAAATTAATATTCATAATCGATAAAAAATCAGTTAATTGAGATACTGTTTTCAAACATTTGCTATTAAACGCACATTTTTACCCTATTCGACGGTGTAAAAATTAAAATTGTGCGATGTTTAGAAAGAAGTTAATAAATTTACGAAAAAGCAAAATTTATTATTCAAGTTTTCGATACCGTCAATATGACTTTAGCATTACTCACGGACGTGTTTTTGCCGACCTACAAAGTCGGGTGATAGTTACATACATTCACCAAGTTTGAAATCTCGCCTCGTGGCTCGTGTGCACACTAGATGGCAGGCTAATAAGTGCTGTTCAGTGTGATGTTCCTCTGTTTCCATGCCCCCCCCCGGTTGCCAAGGTTAAGTGAAGGACAAAGTTCCACCAATGCCACCAATGTGTGCCACCAATGCCAACACATGTGCAGTGTACCACCAATGCCAACGGCGCTACACGCATTACAGGAACGGATCACTACTGCCGTGACGGACATTGACAGAAATATGCTATTGAACGTATAGACGGAACTGGATTACCATTGGGATATGTGCCTGGTGACTAAGTGCGCCCACATTGAACCTTTTTAGTATGTACCAGAAACTTGATGAGGGTATGTATCTTTACATGTATCACCCGTCTTTGTACGTCGTACACTTGTAAATAAACAGTCTTTTGAAACCCGGTAAATCATTTAGGCTCACCCTGTATACTAGATGTTGTATATAAAGAAAGGTCATATTTACAAACAAACACTTCCATCACCCAAACTACCACTACATTTTTGTCGTAGCGATCATTACAAGAATCGTCATGCCGAGGTAGTCCATTCATATCTTAGACCTGTTTAACGTAGACCAATCAAATCGCTCCATTTCATGTATACAGTAGGAGTTATAAAGAACGGACGGGTTTTTCCTGCTATTAAACAGTAATGTAACCAACAGTGACGTCAACTGCCCTTTTCTTATACGCAGTTTCTTTTTGCTTCAACACAAAGCCATAAAGAAACAAGTGGGTAAGTGTGATCGAAGATCGCTCAAAGAGTTTCGTTTAATATTCCTTCAAAACACTTTATCCTTTCTTTAATAAATTCAAATAAATTTCATTTAGCAAAAAAAAAAAAAAAAAAAAAGTAATGTTTTTTACAAAAGTAAAAATTTACCTGTCTACCGGTTACCGTTTTTTCGAATATCTAAACCAGCCCGCTATTATATTCTGTCATAATAATATCTGTCATGTGGACTTAATGCGATATTTAAAAAAATAATTTTCAAAATTAAACAAATTGTACACCTTCAAAATGTTAAAATATGCGAATATTTCTATAATCGGATTTTTATCACGATGCAATATGTTTCTCAAACTATTTACTATTCTGTATTACTCATATTGATACGCGCTTTGTACTATTCTCAAACATCTGAAAAATTCGTTAACTTCCAATAGGACGACAGATTTTCTTTTTAATTCTCTAATGACGTGATATTAATCTGCTTTGTGTACATGCACATACTCATACTCCTTGTATTATTGAGAAATCATAGACATTTTCCGTTTTATTACCACTATGACGTCAATCAATTTTATTTCATATTTATCTTTTTTTTCAATTGGTGAAACTTTTTATTTCATTTTCATTTTTCACGTGGAAATCGTCTGATAGAAAATTAATTATTGTGGAATAAATTTCATCGTGGATTTTTAATTTTTGGCATCTGCTATAACGAAAAATATTTAAATTTAATAGGAAAAGGCTGTTAGAATTTTGATTTTTTATCTCTATTTATAAAAATAATACGAATTTTTCAAATTTTAATATTTTGAGCTCTTTATAGCTTGTATTCAGATTTATACACAAAGTTTCAACTCTGTAAGCTGCATAGTTTTTGAGAATGGCTCTGTGACGGACAGACAACGGAGCGGGAGTAATAGGATTTCGTGAGATGAACGAAACCCTAAAAAAATTAATGGATTGGGGAATAAAGAAAACGATTTGCATAAAGATAAATTGTGGCGGTTGTTGAAAAAAGGGGTTAAAGAATGTCTCGGATATTTAAAAATTAGCCAGTAATTTTACCCTTGATCAAAAATGTATGCATATCACGTTTCGTGCAAATCGGTCAAGGACTGTAGATTTTTATACCAGGTGTCGTAAAACGGACTGACTGATCTTAAAATTCAATAACTTGCAAACGTGACATATATTAAAAAAAATTCTTGTAGGAGGAAATGGGACCCTAAAAACAAGATTGTATTGATGAATGAGACCCACCCCATATATTTAACCGCCTTTAATCGCATCAATACTGTGCGATTTCAGTTTTGGCCTCGATTGAGCGGCTATTGCTTTCAGCACCATCTATCACTGCTATTTGAAACTAAAACCGGGAATGGCAGTAAAAAAAACTACTGACATCACACAAGAATTTATTTAATATCTGCCACCGTTTGCAAGTTATTGAATTTTAAAATCAGTCAGTCACGCGGTGCATTCAAACGCTTATTTTTATATAGATAGATAGATGGATCAATACCTTAAACCACGTCGCATGCAATATATATTATCACATATGCCACTTTCAAACAAATAAAAAACATGCATTTCAACAAAACAATTTAATGTTTTTGTATTATGTATTTTGGCAACAATTAGATTTAAAAGAGACGTTATGAATATGAATTGAGTACATTAAATTTTCGAAAATGTGAGGCTTAATTATCTGCAGAAAATAAACGTAAAAACAGAAAAATAAAATAATAGAATCTCAAAAGATTGTGCTTGAAATTATTCAGTTTACCTAAATATTTATTTATTTTTTATGGCTTCAGGAAATCTTAGAATTAGAGAAGAATTGGTTTGGGATCTGGATCCATATGAAGACGAAAATAAGGGACAACAGAGCAATATCTTCCTTTTAATGGATTTGGAATGGCAGTTGCAGATTGAAGATGTTGTTTGTGACTGTCCTACTGATGTAGGGTGTAGCACAATCTATTTAATTAATAGAGCTGAAAGAGAGTTTGAGCCGTTTAAAGTTTCAACGTTCATAGAAGACACAAGAAATAAAGCTAAATTGGAATGTTCTATAAGGACTGTTACAGAGACTAAATTTGGTTTGCACAATACAGGCCCTGAACTTGTTGAAGGATTAATTAAAAGAGAAGTTACTATTGTAGTTCGATTTAGTCCATCCACTGGATTAGCTGTGAAGGAGGATGTAGAAGACGGTAAGTAAAATGGGTACTTATTTGTTATACGGGTCTTGGCGAGATACGGAAAATAACCTTTGCAAGAAAAGGGAATTTTTCATGCATTTTCTAGCAAACTATTCACCATTTCTTACATACAAACAATTATTTTCAATATTTATACAAATTATTTAATATAAGAAAGCTATTTATCTATTTTCATATACAAATAGAAGAAGGGGATTTATCTAATACATGAAGTGGCAATATTGTAAATACATATAAATAAGCATAAAACTTCAATTGGCTTGTTTTCATAGCTGTTTATATTGTTTGGCAACAAATCTCACTTTCTGAAGCCAGAACTGCGCTAATCTTTTATAAAAATAGCGCTAAGGCCCCTATAAGAAAGAAAACAAAGAAGTATCGTAAAATGTGTCTGTAGTTCATCTTCCTTAACCAGGTCCACTGTCAATAGTTGGTGTCAAACATGAACTATATTAGAAACAATATGATTTAAATTGAATGGGGATTAAGGTATTGTGACAAAAGCATTCATTTTGCCAAGCATTAGCTGTTTCTTACAACTGCGTCTTTAGGGCCCTATTTTCTTCTGTTCCCAAAATATCGCCAAAATCGCGCCCTTTTTTACCCTGTACTTTTCTAACATAGCAGATTTGGCGAGATAGAGAAAATATCCTTGGCAAGAAGAGGAAATTTGGCAACATATTTTCTGGCAACCTATTCATTGTTTCATATACACGATCAATTATTTTCCTTTTTTTTATACAATTTATTTAATTTAAAGAAACCATTTATCTATATTTATGTACAAACAGAAGTGAATTTTTTATAAATAACAACAATAATATATATATAATTAAAATGTGTTTATAAATACATATATAAATAAGCATAAAAGATCATCAGGTGTGTTTTTATATCTGTTTATAACATTTGGCAACAAATCTCTCTTCTGAAGTCCAAAATGCGTCAAACTTTTTAAAAAAAGACGACTGATGCCCCTATACTGGAAAAGTACCGCGATCCTTATTAAACATTCTGAAAAAAAAATTTAAAAAATGCACTAGTGTAATATCTGGCAACAGATAATAAATATGTTGCTATTGGTAACGGTACGAGGTAAAACAAAGTACGATGTTTATTATTCGAAGATAAGATGTAACCCAGTTTCAATGTTCATTTATTCTATCTGTGTGTAAATGTTATGTCCGCGTATTGAAATAAATAGTGTTCGTCTATAACTTTTCAAGATGTTTTCCCTACCGCATTCTAATCCGATCACAACAGTTTCTGGCGACGAGGTGAAGTTTCGTTTTATTTGATTTCAAGTGTAAACTTTGTAATTTACGTTAGCCCTAAATTTATTCATCATGGATGCAAACCAGTTTAAAGAATTCATGACGGCCTTTTCAGATCAACAACAGCAACTTTTCGAAAAATTTTTGCCTATACAATCTTCAGATGCTTCAACGCGGAATTCAACTACTGAAACCGTGCAGGTAAATCCTATTTTATTACAACCTAAGTCAGTACATTTGATGATATAACTAAAAAAAGCTATTGCTTTAGAGGTTTCCAGAATTGATAATCGTGAATTGTCGAAAAAGTTAAATATAGTAACCGATACAGGTGAATCTAGTGCAAAAGAAATTAAAAAGGTTTCGAAATATCGACGTTCCAGATGTGACTCGAGTAATTCATCCTCTTTTCAACGCTCTAATTCTAGACCAAAAAACCATTTTAACCAAAGATCAAGTTCAAGGTCCCGAATTGATTACGAAAAATTGGGAATAAACAATTTATGCCTTAGATGCGCTAAAAGTAATCATACAGTAAAAACATGCAGGTTGGATCGCAATTCTCTTAAATGTAGTGCATGTAAGACAACAGGTCATATTGCAAAAGTTTGTATTCGCACATTGTTAAGCGGAAAAGAGAAAAATACCACAGATAAGACAAATGCAGTGAATTGTATTACGGAAAAAGAAATATTTTCCCACTATGGAGTAAATAAGATAATAGATGTTTTTCAAAATAAAAAGGGGAAAACTAAAGATCTTGAAAAATATTTTGCTACAGTGAACATTGAGGGCCACAAGGTACCGTTTGAAGTGGATTCAGGTACAGGTTTTACTTTTATTCCCCGAGATAAATTTTATAAATTGAAAATTCCTGTTCAACTTCAAGATTCAACTATTGCTTTCCGATCATACACTGGTGATGTTTTTCTTCCAGATGGAAAAGTAACTGTAAATGTAGAATACCAGGGAAAAACGTCACGTGAAGAACTTTATATCGTTCAGGAAAATTTCGATGCTTTGTTAGGACGTGTATGGATTCGACGTCTCGGAATTAGCCTTCAACAGATTGATTCGAAAGATCCAGAAAACTCCAATAATTCACAAGTAAAAAGTATAGAAAGTCTCGAAGATGTTATTTCTATGTATCCAGAAATTTTTGAACAGAAAGTTGGATGTATTCCAGATGTGAAAGTGTCATTAAAACTCCGTGAAAATAGTAAGCCAGTTTTTCATAAGGAAAGAGAAGTTCCGTATGCTCTTCGTGAAAAAGTTGAGAAAGAATTAGATACGCTTGAATCTCAAGGAATAATCTCGAAGATAGCTACTAGCGATTGGGGATCACCTTTGGTAGTGATACCAAAAGCTGATGGAGGTGTACGGCTCTGCGTCGATTAAAAGGTTGGAGTAAATAAAAAACTTGTAAGTGCTAATTATCCAATTCAACGAATAGATGAAATTCTTAATAGCCTCCGAGATTCAAAGTATTTTTGTCGCTTAGATTTGTTTAAAGCTTATCTACATGTTCCTGTTGACGAAGAAAGTAGCATTATTCAGACAATAACCACACATCGAGGGACTTACCGCATGCATAGATTGTCGTTTGGAATAAAGAGTGCCCCTAGCGAGTTCAATCGAATTTTAGATCAGATACTCCGAGATCTACCAAAAACTTTAAAGTATTTCGACGATATTATTGTGCATGGAAAAAAAAAAGAAGAGTGTAGAAGAAATCTAGAATTATGTCTTCAAAGGTTAAAAAAATATGATCTACATTTAAATCGCACCAAATGCGTGTTGTTTCAAGAACAAATCGAATATTTAGGTCATGTTATTGAATTAAATAAAATTTCAAAGAATCCTGAAAAGGTAAGAGCAATTAATGAAATGCCAAGACCTTCGAATGTGGAAGAACTACGGAGATTCCTGGGAATGGTGATTTATTATTCTCGTTTTTTGCCACACAATTCAACAATCACGTATCCTCTTCGACAGCTTCTTCGAAAGAACGTTAGATTCCGTTGGACAGCAGCATGTGAAGCAGCCTTTATCAACCTGAAAAGTGAAATTTCTAGTGAGCGCTCTCTTGTTCCATATGATCCTAATTTACCAATTATGCTTTCTTGTGATGCTAGTCCTGTAGGTATCGCCGGTGTTCTATCACATATTATAGATGATCAAGGAAAACCCATTGCATTTGCATCAAGATCCTTAACAGCAGCTGAACAAAATTACTCACAACTCGTACGAGAAGCTCTAGCTATTGTGTTTTCAGTCAATCACTTTTTCAATTATTTATTCGGAAGAAATTTTAAGTTAGCTACTGATAATCGACCTCTAACAAGAATTTTCCACCCACATGTAAAATTGCCTCCCATGACTTCAGGACGATTGCTTAGATATGCTACATTTTTATCAGCATTCGATTATGAAGTGGTTTTCAAAAAGGGTAGTGATAATGTAGAAGCAGATTGTTTTTCTAGAGCTCCAGTTGTCCAAAAAGAAGTATCAAGTGATATGGCCATCAACAATGAAATAAATGAAGTTTGTATGTCATCTGTTAAAGCAATTTCAACAGAATTGCTGAATTTCAAAACTATACGTAAAGCAACAGACTCAGATGAAGAATTATCAAAAATAAAGAAAGAAATCGAAGAAAATCCAGATCGTGCATATGAATTTACGCTTGACGAAGGAATTTTGTTTAAAGCACAACGGATAATTATTCCAAAAGTACTTCAGAAATCAGTTTTAGAAGAATTACATAAAACACACATTGGAATTACTAAAATGAAACAGTTAGCACGTCGATACGTTCACTGGAAAGGTATTGATAGAGATATTGAACATCTGTCAAGATCATGTGAACCGTGTGCTGAAATTAAGAAAAATCCTTCAAAAGTATTCCATCCCTGGGACGAGCCAGAAGAAAATTGGGATCGCATACATATGGATTATGCAGGTCCATTTCCAGATCATTTCTTTCTAATTATCGTCGACGCGAAATCAAAATGGGCTGAAGTTAAAATATGTCGCAATTCTCCAACTTCTGCCTCTACAATCGAAATGTTAGCTGATATCTTTTCGACCCATGGTTTCCCAAGAGTACTGGTCTCAGACAATGCAAAAATTTTCTTAAGTGAGGAATTCAAGTCATATTGCTCAAAGCATGGAATTTTTCAAAAATTTATTGCCCCACGTCACCCAGCAACAAATGGATTGGCTGAGCGGCATGTACAAATTCTGAAGATTCGATTAAAGGCTATGAGTAAAGAGTCTTTACCTATGCATACAAAAGTTCGTGAAATATTATTTCGTTATCGAGCAACACCTTTATCAAATAACAAAACTCCAGCAGAAATGTATTTACAACGCAATATTCGAATTCAACTTGATGCCATTCGACCAGCAAAACATATGAAAAATTCCGGTTATCTAATTAAGTCCCGACAATTAAACGTGGGAGAAAGAGTTCAAGTTCGATGGTTCAATAAAAATCAAGTTACATGGAAATTAGGCACAATTACGGAAAAATATGGAAAACTCCATTACAAAGTAACTTTGGACAATGGATATATGTTAAAAAGACATATCAATCAATTGAGACTATCGGGAATAACAAAGAAAGCTGTTTCGTTTGCTCCAGACATAGATACAGAAGAAAAATCAACAGAACCAGCTCCCGTGCAACCTTTGTGGAGAAGATTCCCGGCTTTGGCTGCAGCAGCACAATATGCAGATAACTCCGACACATTTACTCAACCCGAAAGACGTCAACATCAACAACTAACAGACCAAAGATCTCCTGTTCAACACAACACCGATAATTTGATTCGAAGATCATCCCGACAGCGTAGACTGCCGTCATGACTTTGTTATGCGCTAATTATCGAATCTTTTTGTTCCTGTTAACTATATTTTCAAGCTTGGGAGAATTGTAATATCTGGCAACAGATAATAAATATCTTGCTATTGGTAACGGTACGAGGTTAGATGTAACCCAGTTTCAATGTTCATTTATTCTATCTGTGTGTAAATGTTATGTCCGCGTATTGAAATAAATAGTGTTCGTCTATAACTTTTCAAGATGTTTTCCCTACCGCATTCTAATCCGGTCACAACAACTAGTATTAAATAAATTGAGAAAATTATGTTAAACAAATTGCTTGTGTATATGAAACAGAAAAGAAGTTGTCATAATGTTCGTGCGAGTTTTTTTTTTCTCTTGCCGTGGCCATTTTCTCCATCTCGGCAAGGTCCTATTTTTCTTGTGTTACCAGTTAAAATTTCACTGAGAAATGAAGTCCTAAAATATTATAATAATCAATACCACAGTCTGTACTGCTTTTTCTTGTTCGTTTTCTCACCCAGACTGACGTGGATCGTCACAAGAGCATATTTATTCGATGTTAGACAAACACATAAAAAATATGGTACTTCTCCGTTATTCCGTCAACTACTTCCCATTAAATAAATAAATAAATAAATAAATGAAACGTTGTCAAACTAATAGGATTTAACGTCAAAAATGCATGATTGGTACGCCACATTCACCTGACTTCACACTCGTTAAACGTTCCTGATTTTCGTCCAATGTCCGCGTTCTGAATACGGAAGATTGTCGGGATGGTAACCCACCGAAAATTCAATAAATACTACGCATGTCTCCAGTCCTGATAGTTGTGGACTAAAGGAGTTCGCATCAAATTCCTTGTTTATGGCTTTCTATATTGCCCTTATAATTATATTTTCTGAGGGGAATAATAAACGCCAACAGTAATGGAAGTTTGGAACGGCCAGAATGATCATTATTTAGTCAGGAAATTTAAACAGATATATCATATAAGATGTACATAAACATTAGATAAAACCTTAAAATATAGACAAAAGTATCAAAGTTAGTTTTCACATTACATCGCCATTGTTTACTATTGTTTAATATCTGTTTGCAGATACAGTCTGTTATCATTATCATTAATGCACGCTTTTTTTTATGGCAGAAATCCAAAATCTTGAAAATAGCTTAAAGCATCACGTTCTGTAGATGGAAGATACCAGATCTTTATCGTTTTTTTACTCAAAATTCGAGAGAAATAGCCATTAACTAATTTTTTTTTTTTAGAAAACTAAACTGACGTATCCAATAAATAAATAAAAATAGAATACGTACATCACTTTAAAATCAAATGTGACTCTACGCTTTTGTATTATTGTCGTTGAATCCTATAGTTTGGTGATACTATTTTTTTTTGACGTAATAATTGATAACTACATAAAATATAAATTCAATAAGGTATATTTGCACTTAGCGATCTGATTTTTATACACATCGTTTTTATAACGCAAAGTGGCGCAGATGGTAGAAGAAGTTGGCAAAAAGCGGATTCAAAATCTGGGTGTGAATACGCATAAAAAATAGTTCGCCGCTTCTATTCAACAGTTTCTATATTTGTCAGGTTGTATAAAGTGTAAAATGTATTTTAATATTAAATAAATATAATTTTTATTTACTAAGCAGTGCTAAACATGTAATGTTTCTAATTTTTGTATAACACACAGTAATGAGTATTTTTTTTTTTTAGACGAACCTTTCGAGCCTAATTTAAGAATTAGACGAAGCTTAGTATGGGAAACTCGCAAACCTACTGCACTGAATGGCTGTGAAAGTCATATCTTCTGTCTAATGAATTCATATTGGAAGTTGGAAATACATTCAGAAGAGGAAAGCGATCTAGAACATAAATCATTTTACAATATGTTCTACAAAATCTTGCTAAGAAACTGCGGTGAAGTACAAACAGATGAACTGATTCCATTTGTTATTTTCACTTGCTTGGAAGAAAAAGAAGATTTTCAGGAAATTCAATGTTCTGCATTAATTGTATCTTCTACCTCTGAAACATTGTACCAAGCAAGCCATGACAGCATTCAGGAGAAATTACCTGGACTAAAACTGTGTGATGATATCATTGTCAGTTGTTCTTTTTGTCCATCTACAGGGTTGAAGTTAAGTGTAAACAAGGAAAACGGTGAGTTATTAATCCGCTCTCTCATTCTTGATTCATATAAGTTTTGCCATAAATTGTGCTTTACTATTGTGAGATCCATCCCATCCGTTTGCTTATTCATTATGTAATTACTCAAAAAACACACTTACAAACACTATGGACCATAGTAAGTCCTTAACCACTTGTCTGAAGGCTATCGCTTAGAAAATGTCATTTTTAGCCGCATTTCAACGAATCGGTTATATAGTTTATTAGTATCTTTTTTTTTCTATGTATGCCCGCGCGTAACTCTTGAAAGGATGATAGATTTCAATACTATTTTTCACTTTTTAGGTGCGTTCGTAATTATATAAATACGCAGCACATATAGTTGCCGTCTGGTCCATCCGTCCGCATATACAAGCGCAAACACAGAATAGTTTGAAATTTAATATATATATAACCGTTGCAGAATGTTGTCGATTCATTTCAAATTTTATGAAAATCGAATCAAAACTTAAAAAATATTAATAAAAGTTTTCTTCATTCTATTAAATCTTATCATACATAATCTATATAATAAAATCGCAAGTCATGTGACTGAGGAATACAAATACGGGATAACCACTTTTTTTTTCATATGCCAGGGGACCATTTTTATTCAAAATTATTTTTTCAAATAAAATTGCACAAAAGTTGCATTTAAAAAAATATCTTTCAAAAAAATTGTTTGTTTAAGAGATGAGTTACATTAAAAAATGTATAGATCCTGAGATAACTTCAGTTGAAATTAGGTTAACAGCCCCTATATTAAAGCAATATTTATGTAAATATGTATATAAAGAAATATTTATCCCAATATCCATTAAAGTAAATAAACACAAGATTCTTTCATCGTGAATCGTAGAAATATTAAACCATGCAGGTAATCATTCGCAAAGCAAGGTTTACACTGTCAGAAAAACTCGTCTTTATACACTTAAATCTTCCTCATTTTTCAACAAATAATTTCCGTACTCCTAGAAACATGCTTTTTCCGTGAATTCTTCTCGAAAGGCTGAAGAAGAAAGAAAATGTTCGTTTATTCCGTGCACGCATGCGTATTGGCTCTATTAACATTCTCACCGCCGTGAACTGATATATCCGTTCACTATGCTGTAGGTTTCACTAGAATATGAGGCACTGTTTGAATTAATATATTTCTAAAAATACAATGCCATTTTACAACATTGAGTAATAATTAATACTCTCAGGGTTATACTCATATACGTAATTAAGTTTTACCAAGTGTGGAAATTCATCTTTTTTTAGCATTTTTAAAAAATTACAGAGAAAACAGCATTACAAATTTGCCCCTTTGCTCTACGATCAGTGGGTTAATACTAAAGTTTGAATTTATTTTATAAATGAAAAACTAAAAATTTAATAAATTATTATTTCGAATTTATTAAAGAAAATTTCGAATTTGCAAAAGTAACAAATAATTTTCTCATTCATTTCAAATTATTTGCAATTTTTTTTTAAAAAAGTTGTAAAAAAAAAATCACATTTAAAATATATTCTAAACAAACAGATTAATATACATATATATATATATATAATAGTTGGAAAAAAATCGATTTTACTCAAAAAAGAAACAAACAAAAATAATACTTTCAAATTTAAAAAAAGTAACAAATTTTTTCACTTATTTAAAATTATTAGCATTTTTTTTTTAATAAAAAAACATTTGAAATTCAAATATATTCTAAAACATCGAACACATTTCCTTGAACCGAGCATCTTTAAAAGAAAACTGTATACTGCTTGGAAAAGAAATCGATTTTATTAAAAAAGCAAATAATTCTTCTCAAATTTAATGAAAAATATAATATCCATATTTTACGTAACAATAAAATTAAGAATATATATAATTCATATTTTTATCCTATATTAATACTAATTTGTTAAAACCCCAAACATCTTCTCATAACGACAAAATCTCTCCGCAATTAACTTCGAATTTGCCAGCTTTCTAAACCCCAAATTTTTTCAAGCCCAAAGCCGCCCTTTGAAGAAAACCCTATCATCATTCCAAACTCTTCTTCAAGCAAGAATCCACTGGCCTTATCAGTAACATACTTGACTCAAGACCGGCATACCTAGTTCCATCCCCAGGTGAGACAGGAAAATTCTTGAAATATGTATTTAGCCATGAATACTTCCGCAACAGTCCATAGGTGGCAGCACAAACAGAAAGACAGTTTTTTAAAACCAACTTTCTTCAAATAATTGAAAATTTCCCTCCTGTAACAGAGAAAAAAATAAACGGAAGTTCTTCAAATAACGGAAAATTTCCCTCCTGTAACAGAGAAAAAAATAAACGGAAGTTCTTCAAATAACGGAAAATTTCCCTCCTGTAACAGAGAAAAAAATAAACGGAAATTCTTCAAATAACGGAAATAATCCGACAGCGGTGCTGCCAGTAATATTTCCGTGATTTGAAGGAAGTTTTATTGAGAGTGTACATGGTGAATTTTGCAGCGCTATCTGGAGTAAAAAAATTCGCATCTGTAAACGTCACATACGTAATAAGAGAAAAGAAAGGCATGTACATTTCGCTCATGACAGACGATATAATTCATTTCACTAAAATAAAACGATCATTTATTTAAATTGTAAAACTAGTTATAGCAAGAACGCATCTCATTTGTCCCGTTTAATGTACAATTTCCAACTTTTTTATTTTGTTGGAAAAGTGTTGGTCTAAACATTCCAATATGCACATCATTAGGACTAAAAATAAAATAGTTGTCTGTCTGTATTAGGTACCTTTCAATACAAAAAACCCCTTCCGGCCTGTACCGGGAGGAAAAGGTAGCTTTCCTATATCTTCGTTTTAAAATTTTAGCTAATGTTACACGAAAACAGCAAGCTAAAATGCAAAGAAACGTTTACAAAAGATTCGTTAATACTGAATTTGAATAAGAAATTCGCCAAATTATTGAGCAATAGCCAAATTGGCTTCATTTATGAAGACTTATTTTGGTTGCCAAATGTCCCCAATTTTTGCGAGAACTTGGCGCTAACGGATATAAATATATAGTTTTATGCGTATGATTGGGAAAATTATTACAACAATGAAAGAAAATAATTTGCGAGTAATCGCGTTAATGTGCTGTTTTGTTTCAAAATGTTAGCCACCCTAGAATTTCAAACTGCTCTATCGCAACCATTTTTTAAGATAGAGGTAAACCAAAAAATGCTCTGGAATCCTTGTATTAAGGCCTAACACGTAATTAAAAAATAAATTTGAATTATTATTTTTTTTGTATATTTATTTTAGTTTTAAATATTTAAATGGCCGCTATCTTGAAACAAAATGGCGGGCCAAGCTGGCCAACGAACTCTGTCGAGACATTAGTGACCTTAATACACACAATTAGTTTCATCCAAATAATTGATTTATAAATACGAGTGTTATCGTATGACATAAAGATAGGTCTGATATATATATATATATATATATATATATATATATATATATATATATATATATATATATATAAATCAACATTTGAACGGAGGGTGCTTTTGGGGTCTGGGGGTCATGATCGGTGAAAATATACCAAAATTTTCCGGAATTGCTTTCCTCCGAACGGCTGCAATAGATAGCTTTATACTTTTTTGTATTGAAAGCTACCTAAAAGTATAAAGCTACCTATTGCAGCCGTTCGGAGGAAAGCAATTCCGGAAAATTTCGGTATATTTTCACCGATCATGACCCCCAGACCCCAAAACCACCCTCCGTTCAAATGTTGATTTATATATATATATATATCCATATATATATCTGACCTATGTCATACGATAACGCTCGTATTTATAAATCAATTTCGATGAAACTAATTGTGTGTATTAAGCTCACCAATGTCTCGACCGAGTTCGTTGGCCAGCTCGGTCCGCCATTTTGTTTCAAGATGGCGGTCATTTAAAATTTTAAAACTAAAATAAATATACAAAAAAGTTAAAAATTAAAATTTATTTTTAATAAAGTGATAGTCCTCGATACAAGGATTCCAGAGCATTTTTTGTTTTACCTCTATCTTAAAAAACGGCTGAGATACAGCAGTTTGAAATTCTAGGGTGGCAGACATTTTGAAACAAGATAGCACATTACAAAAATCCAACGATTAATTTATAAGTTTTAGTGAACACGACTTCTCTTGCAAATTGTTATCTGTCATTGTTGTAATCATTTTCCCATCATACGCATAAAACTATATATTCATATCCGTTAGCGCCAAATTCTCGCCAAATTTGGCGACCGAAATATATTTTCATAAATGAAGCCAACTTGGCTACAGCTCAATAATTTGGCAAATTTCTTATTCAAATTCAGTATTAACGAATCCTCTTTAACCAGTTTCTTTGCATTTTAGTTTGCTGTTTTCGAGTAACATTAGCTAAAATTTTAAGACGAAGATATAGGAAAGCTACCTTTTCCTCCCGGTACAGGCCGGAAGGACTTTTTTTTTACTTTCTTTTATCTACAATAGAAGAAAGTATTGTAATCGAAATTTTATTTTGAAATAAATTTAAAATTAGCTACTTTTCAAGGATAAGAAAAGACATTCTGTATGAAGCCACTATATTTAACTGTATTATCTGTGAAGTTACAAATTATATGACATAACTGAAACATTTTATCTTATTTTGATATGCAGATCCTGTACAACCTACATCCAAGATTTTTCTACCAGATATCGAGAGACTTTCAGAGGATTTCAGTAACTTACTGGAGAATGGCATCTTGACCGATATACAGGTGAAAAGTGGAGAGTGCATCATCCCTGCCCATAAAGTTGTCTTGGCTGCAAGGTCTAGAATCTTATCCACAAAACTCCAAAACATTGAAATTGAAAACAGAAATGAAATTGTTAACTTGGAAGATGTCGAACCTCCCGTGTTGTCCATATTCTTAAAATATCTGTATTCCGGGAAAATTCCCCGTGATTCATCTGAAGAAATGATTTGTGAACTTTACAAAATCGGCGTTAAGTATGAAATCTCCACTCTTCAAAAACTATGTTTTTATTACATGATCAGGAATTTAAACAGAGAAAATGTTATGAAAATATTGAACCTAGCTTATGAACATGAAGATGAAGAACTGAAAATTGCAGCTGCCGATTTTAAAAAGAATAGCTCTGATTAGTTTAAAAAAAAAAGGTTTTCAGATCAGTTTAATGCAGAATTTATCTGAATGATAACGTAATATAATAAAAGTATGGGCCAAAGATGTTTCAAAAGAAATTGTTCAGCGTTAGTTTAGAATAAAATTTAATATAGTGGTATGTTTTTTTTTCTTTATTTTTTTCTTTGATGTGATAATATAATATAAATGCTTATAAAATAACATTAGTACACAATTATTTTCTATTTTTACTAAAATTTTGAGAGTAAAACCAGTTTAAATTATTACAAAATGTTCCTGGTTAATAACAAAATATATTTGTATAAATTTTTTAGCGAAATTTTGCAATTAAAAATATACTAGATGGAACCCGTCAAAACTTGACGGAAAAAAATACTATAACAATATCAGCACAATAAGCTTCTTTATTATTTAAGAGAGGGGTGCGTATGAAAAAGTCTTTTAAATATTTTATTTTAAAAGTTTTTTTCCCCAGGGAAATACAGTACCATTTCCGATGCAAACTCCAAACAAACAATCCGTAAACAACTATTTAATGCAAATAATTTCGACATTTTCTCCACTGCAAAAAAGAAAATTTCATGGACTTATGAAGTATCATACAAATAGTATATTTCTACGTCCATATCACATTCAGTAAATAAAGCACACATGTCTCTCCCTGTGATAATACAACCGAGTGAACTTCTATGTGCATATGCATTCCATTTGTTCAAAGGCACCGTCGAAATTCGACGTTAAAAAAGTTTTAAAATGTTCAAATAATAAAAAAAATTAAAATGTCCTCTTTAATCATTGTTCGTTTCAAATCCATATTTTCTAAAAGGCATCCATTGCCCAATCAATTTTTATGTAAAGATGGAGAATTTTTTTTACAATAATAATATACAATCTGCAGATGATGCAGATTTTTGATGTTTTCAAGGATAATTTATTTGTTTGGTTTTTTCGGTCCCTTTCTATAATCATGATTATCTCTTATCCACATTCATGATCTTTGACCCTCTTATACAGTGAAATACACCATGGATCTATAAAATAATAATAAAATACAATTCCAAGCATATTCTGATGCAACACATACATCAACACGAATTCAACATGATATCAATTTAATGTTGAACATAAATTGAAAATCGTTTTTTTTTTTTTTTTTTTTTTTTTTTTGAAAGATGATTATAAAGTGAGTTTAGCGCCAAAATGCTCTAACTTATTGTTAATCTAATGTTATGATTTATTCAGAGGGGTTTTTTTTTTATTATTTTCTTTACTTTTTATGTTGGTTAGGGAAATCAATTTCCAATTGTGGCAACTTTCCCAGGTGCTATTTTATATTACTGAAGCAAACTGGCGGCCATTGTTGAGATAGATTAAAAAAATAATTCACGCTTGAAAATTATTTAAAATGTTGTTGAATTAAACGGCAGTTTTCAAATAAATTTCATTCGAAAGTTAACATTTTTATAATTGATGATGTATAAATTGAAATTGTACGTTATTTAGATGTGATGTAAGCGCGATAAAAACAAAAGCGATAGCGCCGTTTGTTGTCACAATCGTTATACATTCTACTCTTTATAATGAAGAATTTAAAAATCGGTTAAAATTACGTCATGTTGACACAATCCTATAAATTTTTCTCTTTAAATTTATCAATGTAAAAATGCATTTCAAGATAAGCATAGCGTCATTTTCACAGGCGCAAACTTTTCACACGTACTTTATATACGTTGCTTTTATGCTTAACCACCATGTATACAAATAAAAATATATTTTGTATTTAATTGTACTGAAAAAATGGCATCTGTCGTATATACCTTGTCCAGATGGTGGCTCGTACCGCGACCTACGTAATACGTAATAATATCTCGTACTCGCTTGTTTTTCAGATTCAAAGTTTGAGAAACAATCATACTTTTAAACACATTAAATGCATACTAGATGGAACCCGTCAAAACGTGACGGAAAAAAATACTATAAGAATATCAGTAAAATAAGCTTCTTTATTATTTAAGTAGGTCTTCGTATGAAACAGTCTTACAAATATTTTATTTTAAAAAATCCTCCCCCCCCCTGTGAAATGCTATTTCCGATGCAAACCTATATGGTTATGGACCTATAAAGTATCATACAAATAGTCCTATCATAAAGTATCATACAAATAGTCCTATCATAAAGTATCATACAAATTTCCTACTTTCATCTCATATTCAGTAAATAAAAGAACATAGTATAAGCACCCCCCCCCCTGTGATAATGCAATCGAATGAGCTCCTGTGCGCATATGTATTGCATCTGCCCAAAGGCACCGTTGAAATTCGACGTTAAAAAAAGTTTTAAAATGTTTAAATTAAAAGTTTTAAAATATCCTCTTTAATCATTGTTCGTTTCAAATCCATATCTTCTAAAACGCATCCATTGTTTTAAGCTAATCAATTTTTATGTAAAAATGAAGAATTTTTGTTAAAAATAATAAATTAATATGCAGATGAGGGAGAATTTTAATGTTTTCAATTGTAATTTATTTGTATGGTTTCTTCTATCCCTTTACATAATCAGGATGATTATTCCTTTTCCATCACAGTCGGTCTCTTATACAGTTAAATATCCAATGGATCTTTAAAAAAATAATAAATAACAGTTCCTAGCATATTCTGATTCAACATATACATCAACGAATTCAACATATCAATTTTATGTTAATCATAAACTAAAAATAGTTTTTTTTTCTTTTGACAGATTTTATATTAGCGCCAAAATACTCTATCTTATGGATAATCTGATCTTATGATTTATCAGGTTTTTATTATTATTTTTTTTTCACTTTTCATGAAGGTTAGGGATACCTATTTTCAATTGTTGCAACTATCCAAGGGGCTATTTTACATTATTAAAACAAACGGATGGTCATTGTTGAGATAGAATTGAAAAATATTTCATGCTTGAAAATTATTTAAAAGTCGTTAAATTAAGCGGCAGATTTCAAATAAATTTCAATCGAAAACTATTTTTTTTTTTCTAATTGAGGATGTAAGAATTGAAATTGTAAAATGTAGTAAAAAAATTAAATTTTTAGTATTTAGAAGTGATGTAAGCGCGATGAAAGCTAAAGCGATAGTGCCGTTTGTTGTCACAACCGTTATACATTTCTAAATATTGCCACTGTGTTTTGGTTGGCGTCCAAAAGTAGACTACCATTTTTTGACATCGAAGAAAAATTCACAGTGAAAGAAATAAGACTTTGCCGCTAATAAGGAACTGTTGAATGAACTTATAACAAACCTACCAAAATAATTCCTATAAAATATTAGCCTTACATTGTTTATTCCAGCTAAAATTACAATCATTATTTCAATTTTTTTTTCCTGAAATTCTTTACTTTTGTGAATTTTTAACCGACTTAAAAAAAGAAGGAGTTATCAATTCGACCCGTATGTATGTATTATGTTGTTCACGCATAACTCTCGTAAATGTGCATCGATTTTGATAATTTTTCCAAACAACCCCAATCGATAAATTAGTAGATACTAGGTACAATGTATTCACAATTCTTACTAAACTTAAGGTAGTTTGGCACCGACTTCAAAAAGTAATTGATTGCTTTTCATATGTATATATTCGTAAACTGAATCATAAGTCTGTATATTCATCTCTTGTAAAATATATTCTCTCGAAAATCCATGTTTGGTGGGTATTAAACTGTACATATTAAATTTATCATTTTTATTCCGACACATGATATCAGATTTGTGGTTAATGGATAACATTTTGTCATTAGAGAATTTTAAAGAATTATTTAATACTTTTTAGTGCTTTTTTTTAAGTCGGTTAATATTTTTTTCTTTGCAAAAGTTTATTTTATTTTATTAAAAAAGGAAATCTTAATAATTTAAATCCTATAATTCCTATAACTTAATCCTATAATTTAAAAAAAGTAATTGGTAACATGTAATCAAGGTATGCAATCAAGATGAAGCAACCAATAAAGGCTCCAGTTCTAATCTTTAAAATTAAAAATTGAAATATCAGTTAATATTACGCCATGTTGACACAATCATATAAATTTTTCTTTTTAGTTTTATCAATGTTAAAATGGATTTCAAGCTAAGCATAACGTCATTTTCACCGGTACAAAATTTTCACACGTACATTTATGCTTAAGCACCATGCATACAAATAAAAATATATTTTACATTTAATTGTAATGAAAAAAATGGCATCAACAAAGTTATAATGCTTAATGATAAAATGAACCCAATGCACAATATTTCCGTCACGTCACAGTAAATATGAATTTTTATTTGCTTATAAAACACACGGATAAATATTTTTACCGAAATACTTAAACATTTTAACTATATTTTAACTTACAAATTAAAAAATTCGGCCTAAAAGTCACGTGCTTTTAATATTTAATATTTATTTTTTATGCTCGCAATCATTGAGTTCAGAAAATAAACTCTGTATCTCGCAACAGTGGGCGTTAATCCGATTGCCGACTTTATGACGTCATAAGCAGAAGTAAAATTTTAATTTAAGATTACGGCTAATTAATTAAATTTTCGAACAAACGAATGTACGATAACAAATCTATGACCAAATATCTTTCATTTTAAAAAAGAATGATGTAATTTGATGTAGTAGTTTGTTCTCACGGATTGTCGAAACAAAACGCTTAGCGTTTTAAATATATAGATGCCCTTCAATTTCATACGATTTATAAGAATTTTGATACTTCTCCGTTATCCGGTCGACCAATTTCCATTAAGAAAATAACTATCGCCAAACTATAGGATTTTAACGCCAAAAATATATTATCGTGGCGTCAAACCGGGGCCTCCGAGATGTCGCTGTGTGTCCTACACCGGGCCTGCTACAAGTGACGTCACAACCTGCTGACGTCAAAATAGTGATCCATAATAAAAAATTTTATGTACTTTGTTCGTTTGTACGGATTGTTTACGACAGTATTTTGATTTTATTTATTGTTTTATATAGTAATTAATAATATTTTTCAGTGTATTTAGATTATAATGCTATCAATAATTATTGATTATAATTATTAAAGAAAGTGTAGATTATATCTATAAATCAAAGAGAAGAAAATGTTGTGCTCCTAGTTCCTGATCTAAGGTCTTCAAATTCGCTACTGATAATGAAAAGAAGAAATTTTAGCTACGAAAATTACCTTGTGATAATTATTTTTACATTTCAACAGAAGTGGTCTGCATTAAATGTTTCGATATACTTTTCATAATTCGTGAAGCTAGAATTAATATGATGGTATTGAACTTGTGCAGAGAAAAAAACCCTAACAACAAATGTCTAGCCTACTGTAATGGAAATATTCTGGCATATTTGATTGAATTTGTACTTCCAAATCGAAAAGAGTCAAATGATCTTTAGAAAAAAATAAATAAATAAAAGAAGCAGACGATAAACAGTTTAAAAAATGATTTTGAAAGAAATACTGTAAGAAATTGACTAATATCTGGATACATTTAGTTAGAAGTGAGTGATGTGCTTTGTTTATAAAATTAAAAGTAACTGATTTACACAACTTAGTAATTCTACGTAGTTCAATTTAACATTTTACCTAACTTAAGTGTACAAATACATTATGAAAATAAATCTTTTGATAAGTTAATTTGAGTGGTCATTAGGTCCTAGACCCAAGTACAATAAATAGACAATTTTTAAAATATTACAAATCAGTTACAAAGTCAAGATAGAAAATTGGGTACTTTTCGGTTAGCCGGGCGCCAGTGATATATATACATATATACACACACATATATATACACATATCTACACACATATATATGTATGAATTAATATATATATTTATATATGTACATGTATCACTGGCGCCCGGCTAACCGAAAAGTACCGAAAAAGGCTTATGGCGAGAGAAGGAAAGTTGCAACATATTTTCTGGCAACCTATTCGTATTTCATATAAATAAGTATTTTTTTTTTCAATATTTATATAATTTATTTAATATAAAGAAGCCATTTATCTCTTTTTATATGCAGGTAGAACAGAATTGTATATATAAATAATTTTATACATATATAAATAAACATAAAAGTACATTAGGTTTGTTTTCATAATTGTGTGTATAATTTTAAAACATATCTAACTTTCTGAAGCACGGATTACGCCAAAGCATTAAAAAAAAGTGCCAAGGTCTCTATAGTTAAAAAATGTTGATTTCTGTATTTAAATTGACATTTATTGTGTTTTGATGGTTAAATTATGGTATGTAGTTATAAAAGGGAGGAATGGGATTGATTTTGTAAAGTTTTTGGTAGATTTATTATATTTTTTGTACGTATATTTATTGTAAAATAATGTGTTTAGGAAAAGGTAAGTCAATGGGTTCAATCTGATTTATTAATCTTAGCATTTTTTTAATTTAAAACTTTTAATTTCCTTTAATAAAACAAGTATATTAATTCCCTTTTATTTCACGATTATGAAATTTAATATTATTTATGTAATCACAAATTATAAGAGCGAAAATGCTCTTTTTATTACATCTTTCTGCTGCGATACATTGACCAAAGTGGATCACTATTGTGACGTCACTAATACTTGTAGCAGGCCCGGTGTAGGACACTCAGCGACATCTCGGAGGCCCCGGTCAAACTCACTTTACGTCAAATGCGTTTCACGTGCTTGTTATCTCATCAAGTGATGCTTAATTCGACGTTTAATGTATTTTTAATGATGTTTTACTGATTTATTAGTTAATTCATTAATTAAAATAGAAATTACATCTTCGACAACATGATATTAAAAGCGACAAAGCATTGAAAAAATGTTGCGATGCGCAGTTACGTACAATAGATCAATTTTAACTGACGTCACAAACATTTGTCCAGCAGTCGAGAGAGATAATTAAGATAAATAATTTAATTAAATAAATTTCCAAGGTCATTATTGTTTCTATTTTCATTAATATATTGTAAATTTTATTGTTTAAAGTTACTGATAAATGATACTTCAGTGATTTGGGCTTTTCTAAATTTATCCCTTTTTTCTTTTTTTTTTTCTGAGATTCTAATGACAGCCTTCTTCCATTTGTTTATTGGGCACTACAGTTTGGCGAATAATTTGGTGATAGTTTTTTATATGGATAGTGGTCGATGGGATAATGAAGAAGTACCAGAATATTAACTAAGACCGAACTAAGAAAAAATTTCCGACCAAATAATTGTATTTCGTTAAGAATTAAATTTTCTTATTTTTAATCGCTTAAAGAAACAATGATCATGGATTTATTTAATTTTGTAAGATGCGGTGCACCCAAACAATTTTGATTAAATCAGCACAGATGTCGCAAACGCATCGTGGTTTCTTTTTGGCGCCCAAAATGGCGATTTTTGCTTTGTATGGTAACTTGGTGTTAATAAAATTGGATAGGTGTGTGAATAAATGAAATAAAATAATTTTAAATTAATTAATTAATACAATTAATTGCGTGTGTTTAATAAAAATAATGTGCGAAAATAAGCGCAAAAAATAAATCGCGCCAATCCCTGTGCGTCTGCTGCTCCTGTTTCATGTAAGGGTATTTTTTATTTAATAAATAAAATTTATTAACGTTTAAAAACAAATTTATGAGCAATTTAATATATTTTAAACTTTTTGTATCAGTTTTAATGTTTCAGCAAATGTTAAAAGAAAATAAATTGATGACATTGATGTTTTTATAACGTGTTCGATCTTTGTTTACAATTCTACCTTGCCCAGATAACTTGAAGTTACGGTCAGAGTCAGACTTCAATTTTATGAAAAGTTGCAGCATCCTCTGGCAATTAACTTTATGACGTCATAGCAGAAGTAAAATTTGAATTTAAAATTACGGTTAATTAATAAAATTTTCGAACAAACGAATGTACGATAATAAATCTGTGTCCAAATATCTTACATTTAAAAAAAGAATGATGTAACTTGATGCAGCAGTTTGTTCTCACGAACTATCGAAAGAAAACATTTAGGTTTTAAATATATAGATGTTAGAATATTACCTAGTTGATATTAGCTAATGTCAAAAGATTGGTGAACCACAGAGTTTACAAAATAAACTCTATGCCTTGCAAGAGTGGGAGTTGCCGACTTTATGACGTCATAAGCAGCAGTAAAAGTTTAATTAAAAATTACGGCTAATTAATTAAATTTTTGAACAAACGAATGCACGATAACAAATCTGTGTCCAAATATCTGTTATTAAAAAAAAGAATGGTGTAATTTGATGCAATGGTTTGTTCTCATGGATTGTCGAAAGAAAACTCTTAGCGTTTTAAACTATATAGATACTAAAAGTATATGAAAAAGGTGCTCTCGGGGTTCTTCATTAATCTACCTTAAAAATTATATAAAATGAAAAGTTGATTTTAATTTACATTTACCACCAAGACAAGATCCATTCTAATAATTTATATAAAATGTATTGACCATAACTATCATTAAATAATGAGGAATGACATGATTAAAGAACATTCTTTATTTTTTTAAACTTTTACTTTACATTTTGGTATTTCTTCCCTTCACATTAGGTTACTTTATAAGTGCATTCTGAAAGTTGAACAATTCTCTTTCGGGATTTTAGTGGATAATACCATTGTATTACCCACATTACTATTCGATATTAAGTTTCTCATGTCAGTTTTATTACATTTAAATATAAACAAATAGGAAATATCATGCATCAAGCATAGATTATGACACACTTTCCAACCCCTGCGGTATTCTTTAATAAAACTCCACTGTTTAATAAAGTAACAAAGATACCTAAGTAAACAATTTCAAAAACGAAAAAACCAAAACTTTCCGAATTGTTCTGTCCGAATTGTTCTCTGAATACCTGCATATGATATATGTTTGTATATATATTACATGGGCATGCTTATATTTAGTTCAGTTAGGAAACACATTGCACGGTTGAAAATTCCTCTTCAGCAATGTTCGTCAATAAGAGGAAATGTACACGAGATCTTTTCTGCACCCTTGTATATGAGCTATAGAACAGTTTGAAAACAAAAATAGGTTGCCGTAAATAAAGACAACTTGTCGATAAGTGACTTTTTTTTTTATTCCCATACTATTTCAATGTTAACGAAAACTGCGAATCTTTTATAATCGGGCTCCATGCATTTTAGTTTCGTGTGAATAAAATTACCTGAATTCTTAAAAACAAGGAATAGGGGAGCAAAGGACTTTTTTATATTAAAAATTAATTGTTGGTCACTTTATTGTTAATGTGAGTATTGTTTTTATTGTAAAATATGAAAGATATTTGTCCTTCGTTATTCTTTGAAAGTGGCTATAAAATAGAAAAATATAAAGTGCAACATAAAGAAATAGGTACTGAAAAGAAACTTGTTTATTACGCGAGGGTAGCTATAAAGTAAGTTAAATAGCAAGCGTTAATAGCGTTAAACAGCAAGTTAAAAATATGAACAATGTGTCCGCCATTGGCAGCAGTGCACCATGCTGCATGCTCTGATGCTGCATGCCCATAATACAGTGATCATACTTAGGTAAATTTCCTTATTAAAATAAATTGTATCTTGCTTACATGTATTAGTTGAATTAGTACATATGCATTTGTTTTACTATGCCTCACTTCTCGAAGCAATTCACGTCATATTTAAGTTGGGGATCGGATATATACCAAGTGGGTAAGTGTGATCGAAGATCGCTCAAAGGGTTTCGTTAATATTCCTTTCAAAACACTTTATCCTTTCTGTAATAAATCCAAATAAATTTCATTTAGCAACCAAAAAAAAAAAGTCATGTTTTTTCTAAAGTAAAAATTTACCGGTCCAATTTTTCTCGTTTTTTCGAATATGTAAACCAACCCGATAGCGGGCGAAGCCCGCTATCGAGTATATATATATAATAGCGGGCGAAGCCCTCTCTTATATTCTGTCATAATAATATCTGTCATGTGGACTAAATGCGATATTAAAAAATAATAATAATTTCAAAATTAAACATGTTGTACACCTTCAAAATGTTAAAATATGCGAATATGTCCGTAATCGGGTTTTTACCATGATTCAATACGTTCCTCAAACTCATATATTTACTACATTAAAGACGTGAGTATAAAATATCACAAATTTACTGAATGGTGTATACAAACGTTTTGTATACACCATTCAGTAAATTTGTGATGTTTTATACTCACGTCTTTAATGTAGTAATGTTTCATGGTGTAATCGTCCAGCATTTATATCATATATTTACTATTCTCTATTATTCATATTGATACTCACTTTGTATTATTCTGAAACATTTGAAAAATCCGTTAAGCTTCCGATATGGCGTCAGATTTTCTTTTTAATTCTCTAATGACGTGATACTAATCTACTTTGTGTACATACACATACTCATACTCCTTGTATTATTGAGAAATCTTTCCGTTTTATTACCACTATGACGTCAATCAATTTTATTTCATATTAATCTTTTTTTCAATTGGTGAAACTGTTTATTTCGTTTTCATTTTTCACATGAAAATCGTCTGATAGAAAACTAATTATTGTAGGAAGAATTTCATCGTGTATTTTTAATTTTTGGCATCTGCTATAACAAAAAATGTTTAAATTTATTAGGAAAAGGCGGTTAGAATTTTGGATTTTTATCTCTTTTTATTAAAATAATACGAATTTTTCAAATTTTAATATTTTGAACTCTTCATAGCTGGTATTTAGATTTATACAAAAAGTTTCAACTTTGTAAGTTACATAGTTTTTGAGAATGGCTCTGTGACGGACAGACAACGCAGCGGGTGTAATAGGGTTTCGTGCATTGAGTTCAGAATCAGCGGTCAGAAGCATGAAAGGCAAATGAAGCTTGCAAGGCAAAAGTAAACAAGAACGAAAAATCATGCGTCAAGCATAGATTATGTAGCACTTTCCAACGCTTCTAAAATAATTTTACAAATCATTACCGTTTAATAAGCTGAAAGATGACATCTAAGTAAACAATTTGGAAAACGCATAACATATTTAAAAACGTAATTTTAGGAATTTTCAATATATACAATATTTGGAAAAATATCCGAATACTTTTATGTAGCCCTGTATATGATCTATAGATTTGTATATATACATAGGATGCTAAATTTTAGTTTAGTTAGGAAACGTGTAGCACCGTTTAAATTCTCCTTCTGGAGTTTCTGTCAATAAACGGAAATGTGTTCGCGAACTTTTGTGCTGCCCTGTATAGGATCTACAGAATTTATACACACCACGTAATAGACAAAAAGCTAGTTAAGATTAAAATCGCGTTTAGTAACTTAAAACGCACTTCCAGGAATTATTGTTAACAGACAGTAGATAATTCTTTTGTGTGTCCCTGTAAATGAACGATGACTGCTATACACACACTATTCTGTAGTAAGCCTCTTGTAATGCACCTTAGTAATATATATAAACTTCAATGCGTTTAAAATAGTGGAACATTATTTAAATAAGCCGCAGACGATTTTTCTCCATAGACGTAATGTAACGGAATTATTTTGACTGTCCCTGTAAAGTAACTCTAAGTGCTATACACCTACTATTCCATATTAAGTTTCTTCTAATGCATCTTAGTGATCTATGTAAATTTCAATGCGTTTACAATAGTGAAACATTTTTAAAATAAACCGCAAATGATTTTTCCCCATCGACCGCAATGTAACAGAATTCTTTTGAGTGTCCCTGTAAGAAAACTATAAGTGCTACACACTTCAGTTGAAATAGGGAACGTGCCATAGATAACGACAATAACATATAAAAATTGCAGAGCAATCCGAGCATATTTACGGGAGTTAGAGCACGGCCAGACGGCCAGACGGCCAGACGGCCATCCGGCCATACGGCCAGACAAACCGAAGTCATAAGCACTTTTCAACTAGGTTGGAAAGTGCTAAAAATAGTCCGTGATGACAATGTCAGATATTAGTATTTTTATTTACGATTATCCTAATTTATGCTTTTATAATTAAGCTATGCTTATCTAATTCATAAATAATTAACTAATCATGTAAGGGAATGCGAGACAGCATGTTTTGCCGTTAATGCGAACTAAAATTCTGTCACTGTATCCTTCCGCGCTGACCGCTGGAAAGCATGTTGGGCATTAGGAAGACAGATCTCCTGTTATATTTGGAGCTCAGTGGTTTTGTGAGATGAACGAAACCCTAAAAATGACATATCAGGGCTTCTAATAGTTATTTTTATACGTGAAACAACATTTCATACCAAATCGAGGATAATCAATAACTATGACTTTTTCTCCGTATCGCATATCGTTTTCAATAACAACGATAACTCCGCATTTTACTGCTAGGGTAGCCAAGCTAGATACCTCATAGCGCAGTACATATACCTTTTATTACACATATACACCCGTTTCTGGCTGTACCTAAATCGTTTTAACAGTTATTTGAGAAGAAATTGAATAAAAGATACACCTTGTGCAATATTTCTGATGTTAAGATCTCTTTTTCTATGCACATACAAAACGCAGAACGATGATTATAGTATCATGCGAAAGTTTTTCTGATAATCTTTTGACATAGTACACTCACTTTTCGTTAAAACACACTGTTTGATTAAAAATTGCAATTAATTAAAAATTAACTTAAAATTATATCAGCAAGTAGTTGCAAAGATTTTTGTGCGAAAACCTCTCATATATCTATCTGTATGAACTATATATGATATCTGTCATGCTATAACAGTCGTTGTTATGAACCGATTTGGATGAAACTCCGTATGTGCACAGGACATATCAAGGTCTCGACTGAGCTTGTTGTTCAGCTTTGTTTCAAAATGGCGGCCTAAAGAAAAAAAAATGGAAAAATGGAAATTCAAAAATATATACAAAGGAATTAAAAATTCAAAAGTTTTCCCCTTTAAGTATTCATTCTTGATTCAAGAATTCCGGATCATTTTTTGTCCTTCTTCTTTGGGGTTTCGTTCATCTCATGAAACTCTATTACTCCCGCTCCGTTGTCTGCCCGTCACAGAGCCATTTTCAGAAACTATGTAACTTACTGAGTTGAAACTTTGTGTGTATCTAGCTGAATACCAGCAATTAAGCGCAAAATATTAAAATTTGAAAAAATCGTATTATTTTAATAAACAGAGATAAAAAACCAAAATTATAACAGCCTTTTCCTATTAAATTTAAAAATGAAAATGAAATAAAAAGTTTCACCAATTGAAAAAAATATTAATATGAAATACTAGGGGGCTCTGCCCCCTGCTCGCTACGCTCACCAACCCTCGTTCTGATTTCACAGCCTCTTAAAACCTGGTAATGTATCCTGTTTTAAAAAGATGATGATGATGATATCACGAACGGCGACTATCTTCTGTAACCAGGTTATAATGCTTTTTTCATCTAACTGGTTATAATGCTTTTTCATTTAAATCATCTCTTTTACTTTTAATATTCATGTGTAAACACAATTTTTATGACGTAATTTTCTTTATTTCCTGCTTTCAACACGTGATCATATAATTATTATTTTAAACTTTCATTATTGTTTTTAATAGTCTCGCGCAAATACATTTTTTATTCGAGATAAAACATAATCCTTTGCGCTTATTTAGAAATTGACAACAATATAAAAAAATGACTTTTTCAATAAAATATTTTTTACTCGATTTTTAAGGATTTTTTAAGTTTTTATTGTCCGACCGTGATAATTTTTTTAATTTCTGAAAGCTTGTTATATTTCGCATCTGGTGGTGTGATTTTCGAATCCGTAGGATGGCTAGAAAGAAAGTAATAGCTCCTCAAAAAAGTCCCTAGTAAAAAAGCGATGAGGATAACCTGGAATATCTACGCAGAATTTGATTGGTCCATTTCGTTTTTGGCTCAGTTCCAGTTACTTTTTTTTAATATAGAAGGATATAGAAGGAAAAATGATTGATGTCATAGTGGTAATAAAACAGAAATTTTCAAAGATTTCTCAATAATACAAGGAGTATGAGTATGTGTATGTACACAAAGCAGATTAATATCACGTTATTAGAGAATTAAAAAGAAAATCTGACGTCATATTGGAAGTTTAATGAATTTTTCAAGTGTTTGAGAACAATACAAAGCGAGTATCAATATGAGTAATAGAGAATAGTAAATATATGAGTTTGATTGAGAAACATAATATTGAATCATGATAAAAATCCGATTATGGAAATATTCGCATATTTTAAAATTTTGAAGCGGTACAACATGTTTATTTTTGAAATTATTTTTTTAAATATCGACTTTAGTCCGCATAACAGATATTATTATGACAGAATATAATAGCCGGCTTCGCCCGCCATCGGGCTTGTTTGGATACTCGGAAAAACGAAAAAATAGAGCAGTAAATTTTTACTTTATAAAAAGCAAAAAACATGAGTCTTTTTTTTTTTTTTTTTTTTTTTTTTTTCTAAATGAAATTTATTTGGATTTATTAAAGAAAGGATAAAGTGTTTTGAAAGGAATATTAAACGAAACCCTTTTAGCGATCTTCGATCACACTTACCCACTTGTTGTTTTTCCTGTGTCTTAACAAATAGCTCAGACTTAGCAGTTTGGAATTCTAGGGTGGCTGACATTCGGAAACAATCTAATTTTTGTAAGGCCATAACACTCGTATTTATTCGTATTTATAAACCAATTGAGATGTGACTGAGTAAGTGCACAGGATATATCAAGGTCTCGAACGAGTTTGTTAAACAGTATTTTGGTTTATCATGCACAGAATCGGGGTTTCTCGTGTCAATCGAGGCAATTTTATGCAATCCAGGTAACAGCATGAACGACATCTAAATATTTAATTTATTTAATTTATATCTAAAGCGATTAAAAATCGTTTGCTTTTTAACGAAATCAAAGCCATCTGTAGAGTATACCTATTATAACAAACGTGCAAATAGGAATACAACAAATTGTTTTTTAGTGTGACATTTTTTGTTAGTGTAAAATGCTTTATGTGTTCTATAATTACTTATTAAATATAGATTTCTTGAACACACATTTTTACTAAATTATCTCTATAATAAAAGCCTAAGTCATGTGACTGTCATCAACAGTTCCGGGATGCCCGCTTCACTTTTTCATATACCAGGCGGCCATTTTTATTCAAAATTATTTTTTTGAATAAAACTGCATGAAAGTTACATTTTTAGAAAGATCGTTCAAAATAAATTAATATTTGAGAGATGACTTACGTTCAAATATGTATATATTCTGCAATAATTTCAGTTAAAATTAGGCTCGCAGATCAAATTCTCTATCCATGAAAGTAAACAACAACAAACAAAAAAAAACATTCATTCGCCGTGAACGTTTTAAATATTAAACCGTGGAGGTAATCGTTCGTAAAGCAAGTTCTCCGTGAATGATTTTTTGGACCGCTGCCTGGTGTCGAAAAATAATTCGCACCAGTGAAACAATCAAAGTTTACTATAATTATGTGCTCTACAACTCAACTTCCTTCAGTATCTTTTCTTGACGTATGCTGAATGTAAACAAATAAAACTCATGTAATAATATTTAATGAATCAAATTTCGAAACGAATTATCAGTTATTTTGGTATTTATGTATTATACTTGCCAGGAAGCGAGATCACCGAAAATGATAGTTAACCACCAATCATATTTATCATTGTTAATGACCAATTGCGATCAAAACAGTAATTTAATATACATTTGTAAAATACATAACACCACTAAACACTTATATATTATTTGGGCGCAAATGTCGCCAGTAGCCTTTTAAAAATCGCCAATACCAGCTTTTATTTTTCGCGCGTGTGCAAATTAGAAACGATGCTTTGATTTTGGAATCAAATGTTTTGATGGAACAGCTGTTGCAGACGCACCGGGGTTGGCGCGATTTTTGTTTTGCGCCATTTTGGCGAGAAAATCCCATTTTCAAGTACCGGTTAGAGATTGCTAAAACAGTATGTTACTTTTATTTTATTATGAAATAGTTTATTTTATATTAAAAAACACACAATGTTATTAAAAACATACACAATGATTAATATATTATAAAACACACAATATTTAATTTATTATAAAACATACAGAATATGCTCTACCGGGTTAACATACGAAGTAAAATCTAGCCGAAACAGCCGAGTTGCCAAGGCATAAAATAGCCATTTTGGAGCCAAAATGATACCCAGGTTTGTCTGCGACAGCTGTATTTAAAAGCCTCATCATTAAAAGTGGTAAATAATATAGAATCAAAGTAAAATAATACAAAAAATAATTTAGTATACATTTATTAAACACATAAAATCATATCGACGGCTTTTAGCATAAAATCATATCGATGACTTTTTCTACACATTTACGATGGTAGTTTTATTGGCGGTATGTTATATCCATCGGAATGAATATGAGATATGTATTCTAATCACATACTATATACCTATGAATATAATATATATATATATCTACTATAGCAATAAAAGCGTCTTTAATTGTCTTCTATATTTCTACTACATAATATTAACTATAGAGTTACAAAATAGAGAAAAAACAGGTTTTCTCTAATTAGAATTGTAGGCGCCAATGTTGGCGCGGCGTATTTACCTGTTAGAGAACTTAATAGTTAGTAGACATTAAGCAGAAATGCCAAAGTAAGAGAAATACACAAATATGAAAACTCCTAAACTATATATCAAGAAAGGAGAACAGAGAAAAACAGAGATCGGCATGTAGAAGGAAGTTCGTGAATTTTAATCAGATTGTACGTCACGGGTCAAATGTTCTGACAGCAAATAGAGTTTAAAGCGAATGTGATTAAAACTGAGCTGCGCCGCCAAGAGCCTGAAGGCGCCCGTCAGGCACATCAATCGCCTTACCCAAGTCCTGAGTGACTTTTAGCGCGCACGACCAGGAGAGTTTCATGTATGCACTTCGGCGGTGGAGGCGCCGCCACCTGCTGACCACTTCCATTCTCTTCCAAAAGTTCAATGTTTCACCAAACCATACTCGAAAATTACGTGTAATAATATGCAGCCCGATTATGGCGCATTATTCAAGCCGTTTTAGATAGCGAGAAACCAAAAAAATATTAGTAATGTAAATGTGGATATCATTAAAGACTTTCACAAAACAGATTTCATTGCATCAAATCGTATTAACTGAAATATGCCAATTGGCAATGGACCCAATTACGAAAAATTACTTAATATGTTTAAAAATCTCTACATTAGCGAAGGTATTGCAGCTGAAGCATAAATGCTTAAGTTATAGTTAAGGGGTTTTTGTAAAGATAGATGAAATACATAACAACAAAAAATATGTGGAATGCTACCATGATCGCAAAAGTTCTTGATTTGTCTATTAGGATTTCGGGTTTGGCTAAGGATTAAAGAAAAAAATTAATTATGAATAAAAGTAACGTGTTAAGGGTAAAAGTAAGTTAGATAAAGTGAATAAAAGTAAGGTGAGGTAAGGTGGTAAGGTGAATAAAAGAAACGTGTACATTTAAGGGAGACCAAACTGGTCGCCAGTGGCGGCTAGTACTGGAATAAAACACTTAACAATAAACGTTTGTGTACATGAATAACATTTATCACAGTTCTAAGGTTTCTACCGTTGCCAAAAAACAGCATGTAAAAGTTGGCTATTCACGCGTTGCCATTTAAGGACAATTGTTCATTTAAATACACGACATTTAGTTTTAAAATTTTGGAAACAAGTAGATTTAAAAGGAAATTTAAACAAACGAAAAACAAACAAGTTCAAATACAGAATCTAAAAAGATTTTGACTTGAATTATTTAGTTAATAGGAGCTTACATAATTATTTTTAATGTCTTCAGGAAGTCTTAGAATTAGAGAAGAATTGGTTTGGGAGCCAGATCCAAATTATTTAGCAAGTCCAAGCAATATCTTCCTTTTAATGGACTCAAAATGGCAGTTGTGTATAGATAAAAGCGAGGAATTTGATGAAAATTCTTCTAATATCCATTTAATTAATAAGGTAAGAAGAGTGTTTGAGCCGTTTACTGTTTCAACGTTCGTAGAAGACGCAAGAAACCATATTAAATTGCAAGGTTCTACAGTGTCTGTTTCACGGACTAGAGGAGTTTTACACAAAATCATCCCCGACGTTATTCATCAATTTGGTAGAAAAGAAGCAGTTATTATAGTTCAATTTTTTCCATCTACTGGATTAGCTGTGAAGGGGGATACGGAAGACGGTGAGTAAAATGTTTATGTAGTTGATCTGCGGTAACCGAGTCCACTACCAGTGGCTGGCGTCAAAGGTGAGCAATATTACCCACATTGTAATTTAAACTGAATGTGGATGCTCTTGAAGTAATGGCAAAAAAACATTCGGTACTTTTCGGTTAGCCGGGCGCCAGTGATATATATATATGTATATACACACGCATATACATATACACATATATCTACACATATGCATATGTATACATCATATATTCTAATACGAGCAAATCTTGTGGGTGGTTATATATATATATATATATATATATATGCAAAAATTATCTTAAAAACGGCTCTAACGATTTTGACGAAATTTCGTATCCTACCGTTTTGGGACACCAGAAAACCATTGGGCTAGGTCACATGTTCGCGAAAATTCGATTAGTGGGTCATTTTGGGTCATTTTGGGTCATGGTCTAGCTAATTGTATCTAAAAAACGGTTCAAACGATTTTGACGAAATTTTGTATCCGATTATTTTCGGGCACGAAAAGTCTATTGGGCTGGGTCACATGTTCCAGAACTTTCGATTAGTGGGTCATTTTTGGGGCAACGCGGGTCAAATTAATTTTATCTAAAAATCGGCTCAAACGATTTTGATTAAATTTTGTGTCCTACGAGTTTCGAGCACGATAAAAGCATTGGACTAGGTCGCATGTCCGAGAACATTCGATTAGTGGGTCATTTATGGGTCATTGTGGGTCAAGATCTAAAAAGCGGCTCAATTTACACTAAATTTTGCATCCAGTGGTTTTCGGGCACGAGAAGACTGTTGGGCTAGGTCACATGTTCGAGAAAATTCAATTAGTGGGTCATTTTGGGTCATTTTGGGTCATGGTCAAGCTAATTGTATCTAAAAAATGGTTCAAACGATTTTGACGACATTTTGTATCCGACTATTTTCGGACACGAGAAGACTATTGGGCTGGGTCACATGTTCGAAAACTTTCGATTAGTGGGTCATTTTTGGGTCAAAGCGGGTCAAATTAATTTTATCTAAAAAACGGCTTTGGAGCCCGGCTAACTGAAAAGTACCAAACATTCGGCACAGATGTCATATACGCACCACATTGGCGCGATTGCAACAAAATGGCAATTTTATGCCTCACATGGTAACCCGTTTATTTTGTTTATATTGCTGTTTATTTACTTTTATTTTTTATTTTAATTCTATAAATTGTTTTTATTATGTATATCAATATTTATTCTGGTACTTACGTATTATCCCTGCCAGGAGATTGATCGCCAAAAATAGTTGCCAAGTACCAATCTTGTTTATCGTTGCCAATCGTGTTTTCAAACACAATAATTTAACATTATCAAATAACATTGCTAAAAATGGTAATTAATATAAAATAAATAAAATGTAATATATGTTTATTAAATTTATAACATTGTTAAAAATAGTAAATAACATTATTTTAATAAAATTAATAAATGGTAAATAACATAGTAAATAAGAAAGAATAATAAATAATATAAGAAATGGTAAAAAATATAGCATATTCTAGAAATTTAATTTTGTTAATCTTACTACGTATAGAAATGACCCCTACTAAAAAAAGGTAGATTATTCCCAGGCATGTACCATATTGCGAGAAAAAAATATATAAGGGTTAGTATAATTAGTAATATTGGCTCCATGCCTGGCGCAGTTGGCTTAAAACTGGCACGGATAATACGTAAGTACCTTTATTTATATAAAACTATCATTTATTTATTTTTATTTCCTTTTTTTAAATAACTAGGGCGCCAACCCCCGTTCTGACACCGCATGATTTAAAAACACTCTGATTTGATCATCTCTAAAACGATTACGGAAGATTGTATTATAATTAAACAACCAGTGGCGATCTGCTGTAACAGGGTTTCCATTCATTTTCCTTTGACTGAGGGATTTTAAGGTCGAATCAACTGCTGTTGAAACAGATTACAACTGTAACTGTCACCAAAATATATGATTTAGCGCCAAACGTGCATAATCGTGGCGTCGCGTCACTTTCAGTTGACATCAGATGCGTTACACGAGTTAGTTTTTTCATCGGGGAATTTTTAATTCAACGCTTATTTGTCTTTTGATACTTCTCCATTACCCCGTCAATCAATTTTCATTAAAAAAAAAAAAAAAAAAAACTATCGTTAAACTGTAACACCAAATAAACAAATAGAAGAATTTTGACATTGGAAAGGAAATATTATTATTTACGCTGTTTTAAAATTTGCAATAATGGGTAAAAGATATGTCGAAATAAATTGATCTCTCATGAAAATATAATAATTAATTGAAATTGTTTGGAAATATTGTTTTTTTTATCATTTTAAATGTGACGTGAATTTCCCTAGTTACTCGTATTTCTCTTTGTAATATTCACGCGCAAGTATATTTTTATTACGTCATTTTCTACATTTATTGCTTTTAACACGTGATCATTTAAATATTATTTTAAAGTTTTATTTCTGTTTTTAATAGTCTCGTGTAAATACATTTCTTAATTGAAAGGGAATCTTATTACGTGCGCTATTTTACAAATTGGCAACGGTTCAAATAATGGAATTTATGAAATATGAAATAAATCTTCGTCAAAATAATGAAAATTTTGAATAAAAAATTGGCAACGGTTCAAATAATGGAATTTATGAAATATGAAATAAATCTTCGTCAAAATAATGAAAATTTTGAATAAAAAATTGAAATATAACCTGAAAAAATTACTCAAATTAAAAAAGTGATTGCAGTCTGCACTCCGCAAACTTGTCAACTATATCCTTACAAATTATGGTTAAATTCCTGCGGATAGTTTTCGTTCCTATAAAACTTTTTTCAAAAAACTGTTTTGACCAACTTTGATTTTAAATATCTCTTAAAATAATTCTTCGATTTAAAAACTGTTTGCTTCAGCGTGTTTATCGAACATTTCTTTATAAAACTACCAATTTTTAAAATTTTACATGCAATAGTTTTCTAGATATTAGTCCAGAAAGACTTCAAGGCACAAAATCTTAATTGACAGCGGCGGCAGCGGTGGTTACTTTTTTTTAATATAGAGAGATAGAAGCTATTTCATTTATTACGTTATTTTATTTTTATATTGAAATAAAAAATCACGTGCTATTATTGCATGCTATTTGTAACTAATATTCAAAAACAAAGTTTTCGCCAAATTGGCGGAGGGGAAAATCGCGCCAATGTGGTGCATATATGACATCTGTGTCAAACACTCTACTTTGTCAAGCCAAAGTCTCATAAAACGCATATTGTTTGTGGGCCGATTTCGGGAAAGGTACTTCATTGTTATAGCAGTCTTCGAGTATTAATCGCCAAGTTATATATATATATATGACGCTATAGTCATAAATATCAGCATAACATTTTATGGACGTATGTGTCATCTGTATGGCATGTGAAATGTAAATATTACATATATGATGTATATGTAACGTATGTATGAAGTAAACATGACATATGTACCGTATATGGAGTATGTATGAGCGTTTGTCATATATATCATGTATATAAAAGTTTGGCAACGACATTGGCATAATTATAATTTTGAGGGTCACTATAACAAGGAAGTACCGCGAAAAAATATCCATTTATTTATTAGCGAGTAGTGTTATTTCAGCTTATGCTTTGTAATTTTATCTGTAGCCAAGATCCGATGAAATATGATCTGATAACAGTGGGGATTAAAACAATTGCGAATATCATTAAATAGCTGGCAAAAACAATAACTGTAGCGCCAAATCATAATTCGGTAAAATTGGCATTGGACACGATTACATGGATTAACCATTATTTCTTTTACCCAATTCCTACTCGTTCGTTGAAATCTCTGAATCGTTTTCATTTATTCCTCCAGGTTTTACTTTGATATTACTGAGCCAAGCCTCTTTAAGCTCAAGGCAGCTTTAATTTTTGAACACCAGTAAAATAGTTTGCGCCGGTGTTGTTTTGGTTACTTCCTTTTTATAGGTGCTTTGATGTTTTATAAAATGAAGCTGAGCGGACTTCAGTAAGTGATGTTTGTTGCCACATGATATAAATAACTATGAAAGCAAAAGTGATGAACTATTATGCTTGTTTATGTATGTATTGAGGGAACAACAATAGTTGCGAAATCGCATGTAAAATATTTGACATTGATATGGTACCTATAGTTATGGCAAACATTAAATTATACATTTATCATTCGGCAAAAAAATAGGGTATATTTGTATTACCTGGCTACAAATTTAACCAATTGCAGCTTTTATTTTTTGCTTGTGTAAATTAGAAACAATACTTGGTGAAGTAAAATGTTTTGACTTATCATCTATCACATTAAAACACAAACCGTTTTTAGGGTTTCGTTCATCTCACGAAACAGTATTACTCCCGCTGCGTTGTCTGTCCGTCACAGGGCCATTCTCAAAAACTATATTACTTACAGAGTTGAAACTTTGTGTATATAGATGAATACTAGCTATGAAGAGCTCAAAATATTAAAATTTGAAAAAATTCGTATTATTTTAATAAATAGAGATAAAAAACCAAAATTCTAACAGCCTTTTCTTATTTAATTTAAACGTTTTTCGTTATAGCAAATGCCAAAAATTAAAAATCCACGATGAAATTCTTTCCACAATAATTAATTTTCTATCAGACGGTTTCCACGTGAAAATGAAAATGAAATAAAAGGTTTCACCCATTGAAAAAAAGATAAATATGAAATAAAATTGATTGACGTCATAGTGGTAATAAAGCGGAAAATGTCTAAGATTTCTCAATAATACAAGGAGTATGCGTATGTGTGTGTACTCAAAGCAGATTAATATCACGTCATTAGAGAATTAATCAGAAAATCTGACGTTCTATTGAAAGTTTAACGAATTTTTCAGATATTTGAGAACAATACAAAGTGAGTATCAATATGAGTAATAGAGAATAGTAATTATTTGAGTTTGAAAAACATATTGAATCGTGATAAAAATCCGATTATGGAAATATTTGCCTATTTTAACATTTTGAAGGTGTACAATTTGTTTAATTTTGAAATTATTTTTTTAAATATGGCATTTAGTCCACATGATGGATACTATTATGACAAAATATAATAGTGGGCTGGTTTAGATATTCGAAAAAACGAAAAAATAGCACGGTAAATTTTTACTTAATAAAAAATATGACTTCTTTTTTTTTTTTTTTTTTTTTTTTTTTTTTTTTGTTAAATGAAATTTATTTGAATTTATTAAAGAAAGAATAAAGTGTTTTGAAAGGAATATTAAACGAAACCCTTTGAGCTATCTTCGATCACACTTACCCACTTTTTTTTTCTTTTTTAGTCATCTTCCCTGAGCTTTCCTCTGAACCAATTTTAATATATATGTGTCAGATCCAGCGTTGAGAAAATGTAAATATGGAAAAATATTCAGACACGTATGGACGTACTTTTTAATTCGGTAAAAATATTTAAACACGTGTATTTTGTTTTTAAAAGCCAATAAAATTTCATATTTATATTCACTGTGACGTCACGAGAGTACTTTTTATTGGGATTACTTTATATTTATTTATTATAACTTTATTGATACCATTTTTGTATTACAATTAAAAATGGAATTTATACGTTTTATTTGAATGGATTGTGTTTAAAAATCATTCAATAGGCTCAAGTTCCCTAAAGGTTAACTGACATTATTTTCCAAAAAATGCAGTTATATCAGGCGGCTAGCGGCCCGTCCCAGCTTCTCGATGGTGGACAATGTGTCATCTACAATGTATTTTTCCTTTTAATGTTTTACGCAAAATATCTAATCAATAATGGAAATTTGAATTTAAAAAATTGAAATAATTTGTTCTAATGATCAGATTTTGACGAAATTGAAATGGGACCACCTTGGGGCATTACTCTTTCAAACAAAATCAAAATTATCAAAATTGATGCGCATTTACGAGAATTATGCGTGAACAACATAACACATACATACGGGTCGAATTGATAACCTCCTCCTTTTTTTAAGTCGGTTAAAAATCAACAATAGTTGCCTTATTCGTCTAATCTTCTATAATCGGGTTCTTATCCGATGTTAAACCCAATTGGGGAATTTCTAAAATCGCTGAAATACGTGTTTAACTATTTTTTTAGTAGATTCGTTATCCTGAATTTCATGGTACTACCTAAAATTGCTAGCGAGATATGGCGAAATGACCTGAGACATTAGACCCCCACATTTAACCCCCGTACGAGGGTGAATTTCTAAAATCGCTGAAATATCTGTTTAACCATTTTTAGTAGATTTGTTATCCTGAATTTTATGCTCCTACTGAAAACTTCTGCTAAGATATGTCTAAATGACCTAAAACGTTAGACATCTACATTTAACCTCCTTACGGGTTGAATTTCTAAAATCGCTGAAATACGAGTTTAACTATTTTTTTAGTAGATTTGTTATCCTGAATTTCATGGTACTCCCTTAAACTGCTACTGAGATATGACGAAATGAACTTAAACGTTAGACCCCCGCATTTAACCCCTGAAGGGGTGAATTTCTAAAATTGCTGAAATACGTTTTTAACGATTTTTTAGTAGTTTTATTATCCTGAATTTCATGCTCCTACCTAAAGCTTCTGCTAAGATATGGAGAAATAATCTCAAACGTTAGATACCTCCACTTAACCTCCTTAGGGTTGAATTTCTAAAATCGCCGAAATAAGTGTTTAACCATTTTTTAGTATATTTGCTATCCTGAATTTCATGCTCCTACCTAAAACTTCTCCTATGGCTAAATGATGGCTAAATGACCATGAATTTAGCCATGAATATGGCTAAATGACCTGAAACGTTCGAAAACTCCATTTAACCTCCTTAAGGGTTGAATTTCTAAAATTGCTAAAACAAGTGTTTAACCAATTTTTAGTAGTTCCGCAGTGACGCAGACGGTTAAGTTCGATCCCCGTAAGATCGCCGAAAGCTACGCAACATCGACCAAGGTGCTTGGGAGGGTGACAACCTCTCTCGACTGCCACTGCTGTGGGACCGTGCACGTTAATGGGTTAGTATAGGCGTTAGTATAGGCGTTAAAGTTTAGTATAAGCGTTACCTCTGAGGGTGCAAATCCAGGTGCAGGTCTCTCATCTGGAATTGGTTAAAAATTAGAAGACCAGCTCTAGAAGTCCAACCTCTCTTGAGGTTCTGACACTCCTTCTTTCAGAGAAGTGCCTTGGCCCTTTCTCTGACTCGCCAACAACAACCATTTTTTAGTAGATTCGTTATCCTTAATTTAATGCTGCTACCGAAAACTGCAGCTGAGATATTCCGAAATAACCTAAAATGTTCGACCCCCGCCCACCTCATTTAACCGCTTTAGGGGGTGAATTTCTAAAAATCGATGTAATACTTGTTTAATATTTTTTTAGTAGATTTGTTTTCCTGAATCTCGCGCTCCTACCTAAAACTGCTGCTGAGATATGGCGAAATCACCTAAAATCTTCAACCACACCTCTAACCCCCTTCGGGGGAGAATTTTCAAATAACCAAAAAACCTTTCTTATTGCTTGCCTAGGTCATAATTTCATGATCCTAACTTTAGTAGTTTCAGCTGGGCGTTATGAGTAACCCAGTCAGTCAGGCGTTTTCTCTTTATATAATAGCATAGATAGTGGGCTTAAAACTATTTTTGGTACTTTTCCGTTAGCGGGGGCTACAGTCAAAAATGAGCGATAGCGTGCCAAGAATTTCGGTCTCGCACTGCCAACAGCGCCAAATATTGTTACTCATTTATCTCATGAAAGTAGTAGTAATGTAATAACGTAATAACGTAAACAGCGTAATAACGTAATAAAATAATAATATAATTAACGTAATAACATAAATAACGTAATAACATCGTAACATAATCTATATATTTAAAACGATAAGCGTTTTCTTTCCACAGTCCGTGAGAACAAACTACTGCATTAAATTACATCATTCTTTTTTAAATGAAAGATATTTGGACACAGATTTGTTATCGTACATTCGTTTGTTCAAAATTTTTATTAATTAGCCGTAATTTTAATTAGTATTAAATTAGCCTACAGTTTCGGGTGAAACACCAGTATTTCCTTATAGAAAAACTATAATTATATAAACGCGCAATTACATAAGGCGTGTTTTTCTCTAAGTAAATACTGGTGTGTATTTGACTTAAAGTCAAAGAAATACGGTAGAAATAGGGTAAAACATGTAGAAACTCTGACCAAGAAATGCTTTCTTGTGTTCCCAGTTCCGACTGTACTCTGAAATTCAGTACTAAAATACTATAATAATTAAAACCCCAGTCAATATTGCCATTTGTTGTTTCTTTTAGTCACAAAGACTGGCGAGTATCGTGACAAGTTTTTATTTATTGGACGTTAAATAAACGCAAAACAAAATATAAATCCGAAACAGGTGCCTTCGCACTTTCAGAAGTTTGACTTCCGCACACAGCGATTTCTCAAGTCGAACTAATGCAGATGTGAAGAAATGTGCAGATAAAAAATCCGGCTATGCGTGCATATAAAATATAGTTATAGTCGTTCCAACTCAGCAATTTTTAACACTTTCCAACAGAGCTGAAAAGTCTTTATGAATTCTTTTTTTCTGTCTGTCTGTACGTTCTCTAACTCTCGTAAATATACTCGGATTGTCATGAGATTTTTATACAATATTGAATTTTACCATAAAATGTTCGGTATTGAAAATGAACTGTGTAGTATTAATAGTTCATTTACAGGGACACATAAAAAATTCCATTACATTATGGTCTAAGGGGAGAAATCGTTTGCGGTGCATTTTATTGATGTTACAATTTTCAAACACAATGAAATTAATATGAATTACTGAGGTGGACTACTTCATGCTTTCGCCGGAGTATACAATTAATAGCATTTATAGTCTAACTGCAGGGACGTACAAAATAATTCTTTTACATTAGGATCCATGGGGAAAATCGCTTGTGGTTCATTTTGAACATGTTATGATACTTGAAATATTCTGCAATTTAAAAGGATCACTAAGATTCAATACAACTTATTTTCTTAAGATTATGGAGTGCGTAGGATTTATCGTTCATGTAAAGAGGCGCACAAGAGAATTTGGTTAAAGGACTGACTATGATCGGTAATTGCTAAAAGTGCTCTTTCCGCTGTGATATGTAATTTTATGTAATTTTTAGTTTACTACGTGTTGTTTACAAATTCTGTAGATCATGTACAGGGCTGCACGAAAGACTCCGAATATGGGCAGCAATAGCTGAAAATGGATTTTTACTGAGTTATGTACCTTTTTTATTGCTTATTTGGATATAGACCGGGAGGTGGCAGCACAGACAATCACCTCATCGAGTTCACGGCTGAAATTCCAGAATTAGTTAAAACTCGATTCACATATTAAAACGCAATCGGTCTGCCAAGTCATATCTTGGTGATAAACAATTTAAAACCCGATTTTAGCGGTTGGCTCGTAGGTTTACCATTGTGTTTTCCTGCACCCAAAGGTATGAAAACATGAAGGACTGGGCGATATGTGTATTTTTACTTTCTATAAACTGCAAACCATGTAATGTTTCTAATTTTTGTATAGAAAAGAGTAATACGAAAAATTCTCTTTATCTTTTCTTTTTTCAGACGAAAAATTCGAACCTAATTTAAGCATCAGAAAAAAATTAGTATGGGAAACAAAAAAACCTACTATGTTGAATGCCTGTGTAAGTCCTATCTTCTCTTTATTGAATTCACACTGGAAGTTGGAAATACATTCAGAAGATGAAAGAGATCTAGAACATAATGCACGTTACGGCTGTTTCCGACGGTTCTTCTCCGAGAGAACTGCTACACAGTTCTACACAATCCTGCTAAGAAACTGCGATGCAATGCAAGCAGATGAACTGGAACAATTTTCTATTTTCACTTGCTTGGAAGATAAAAGAAATTTCAAGGAAATGCCATGCTCAAAATTAGTTCTATCCTCTAATAGTGAAACATTATACCAAGCAAGCCATAAAAGCACTTATGAAAATTTACCAGGTTTAAAACATTACGATATCATTGTCAGTTGTTATTTTTGTCCATCTACTGGATTAAAGTTGAGTGAGAATAAAATGAATGGTAAGTAATTATTTCATTCTCTTTTTACTGATTCTCTCTGATTCTTGATTTTTTTCCTTGATTATTTCCTTTACCACGTTTATCCCATAGACTTCCTTATTTATCGTGTAGCTGCTCTAATAATCGCAATGATTACCGCGATAAATATAATTATATAGCAATAATAGCAATGATAAAAATTATCAAAACACAATGTATACAGTAATACCTCGGATTTCGGTTATCGTCGGTTTCGGTTTTCGTCGGCTTTTTCTGCGAACAATTTGTCTCGGTTTTCGTATGTTGCCTCGGATTTCGTTTATTAACAGTGTAATTTTTTTTTTATTTACTGATTGCGAGTGCTCCATCTTGGGATCAAAGAAAGTTTCTTGTAAACAACTTGTTTAATAATAATCTCTTGCCCCATTTGGGACAAATCTGAAAGAGGCGGCAGAAACAGATCACTTAGATAGCTTTTTTTTGAGCGACGTATGCAGGGGTGTAAAAACTGGGCGCCTATGAGCTGATTGTCACTACTAAATTTTATTAGTATTCTTCGCCTACATTTTTTTGGTATAGTTCGCCTAAATTGGATTAGTATTCTTATTTGGCGAAGAATACTAAAAATTTAATGTTGGCAATCGGCACAGTGGCATGGAGCACAGTTTTTACACCCATGGAATCTGATTCTGAGTTCCCCGTTCGTAATTCCCCGTTCTCTGATTCTGAAGCTAGTTCTACCGCCAAAAGACTAATAAAAAGAAAACTGCCCAGTTAAACTGAGGGCATTCAGCTCACAGGCTATTCACACTAATTGTATATTATACTCTTATGTCAAAGAATTTGAAATAAGCCCCTCGAAAAATAAAGAAATTGACAATATATTAAGGAGGATCATTCCCTCTATAATTAACCAATGGACCCCCAAAACTATTCAGGGAAGCACCTTATTACAATGATCATATATACAAAATTTGAAGAAAATCGAATAATTCTGCATGAAAAATCCATTTATCTAAATTAAGGGGGGATTAGACCCCCGTATCCCTCTTTATACTTAACCAATGCACCCCCAAAACTAATCAGGGAAGTTCCTAACCACAATGAACCTATATACAAAGTTTGAAGAAAATCGGATAATTCTGTATGAAAACCCCATTTATCTAAATTGAAGGAGGGGGGGGGGGGTTAGTCCCCCGTTTCTCCTCTTTATACTTAACCAATAGATCCCCAAAACTAATAAGGAAAGCTCCTTACCACAATGAACCTATATACAAAATTTAAAGGAAATCGGATAATTCTGCATGAAAAACCCATTTATCTAAATTAAGTAGGGGTTACCCCCCGTTTCCCCCTTTTATACTTAACCAGTGAACCCCCAAAACTAATCAGGGAAGCGCCTTACCACAATGAACCTATATACAAAATTTGAAGAAAATCGGATAATTCTGCATGAAAACCCCATTTACCTAAATTGAGCAGGGTTAGCCCCCCGTTTACCCTCTTTATACTTAACTAGTGGACCCCCAAAACTAATCAGGAAAGCTCCTTACCACAATGAACCTACATACAAAATTTAAAGGAAATCGAAAATTCTGCTTGAAAAACCCATTTAACTAATTTGAGGGGGGTTAGCCCCCCGTTTCCCCCTTTATACTTAACCCATGAACCCCCAAAACTAATCAGGGAAGCTCCTTATCACAACAAACGTAAAAACAAAATTTGAAGCAAAACGGATATTTCTATCAAGAGTTATCGCGTTACGTACATACATACGTACGTACAGAACGGGCGGGCACATTAGCTCTCAGGCTTTGATAGCCTGTGAGTTAATAAAAAAGGAAGTGGCCCCAGATATAGTGCCATGATACCAAGAACATTTCTTATGGTTTTTAGTATTGAAAGTTATACTTATTCTCTGAAAAATGTGTTTTGGTACGTATTTTGGAGTGCTTGGAACGAATTAATTGGATTTACATAAATTCATATGGAAATAATTGCCTCGGGTTACGTCGGTTTCGGATTTCGCCGATTGTATTCGGGCGGATTATCGACGAAAACCGAGGTATAACTGTATTTTAAATAAGGCAAACCAGGTTTGTTTTTCTTAAATAACAAGTATCATTTTACATGAAACAATTACTTGGTTTAATACGTTTTAACACATGAAAATACAAACTGCAATTTACAAAATTCGGACATTCTCGGGAAAAGTAGAGCATATCAACTTTTAGACTCTTTATAAAATGCCTATAACGTCTTGCTACAACTAGGACTTCCCTAAAAGGGATTAGTCTGAGTGATATTGCTGAGAACATAAAGTTAACAATTACGATATAAAGAAGATATCAACAAGAATCTAAGTGAATATACAGCATATGATAGACAAGAGATAGATAAAGATACAACATATGAAAAATAGCAAATTAAATGATATAATTACAAAATATCATATATAAATTCATGTACTGTTATGTTTTCATATGCATTTTTTTATAACATTTGGCAAATAATCTCATTTTCTTAAGCGGGAATTGCTCAAAACTTAAAAAAAAACCCGCCGGATCTTTTAAAACGATATTTTTAAAGTCACATAATCAGATTTGCAGCCAATAGCGTATTTTAGCAAGCGTAGTTTAACGCAAATTTAATTTAATTTTTACAACATTTTCTTTGTGACAAATATCTAAATAAAATATTAAAAAATAAAATATTAAATATTGAAATATTAAATCAAATATTTAATATTTGAATTAAAAAAATTTCCTTTGTTTATTTGTATAACTATTTATAGAAACTCGTATACTTCAAACCACATTGATAACATGCTTTCCTACAAACGTGTCTACCAGTCTAACTACTCGTATGTCTTAGCTGTGTCTCTCTCCGAACTCATCTGTCTACTGTCTCTCTACTCTACTGTATACCCGTCTCAGTATCCGTCTGTCTTTCTACCCGACTCTTTAATCGTGTCTCTACCTGTCACGCTTCCCGTTACATTACTCGTCTATCAACACGTCTGTCTGTCTATATACCCCTCTCTCTACCCGTCTGTCAAGTTGTCTCTGTACTCGTCTCTCTATCCACCACGCTACCCGTCTCCCTACCCATCTCACTACCCCTCTGTCAACCCTTTTTTGCACCTGCCTCGCTACCCGTCTGTCTATTCGTTTCGCTACCCGTTAGCTTATCTCTGTCGCTATCCGTCTCTCTACCCGTCTGTCTACCCGTTTGTTTACACGTCTATCTATCTCTCGCCAACTCTTCCCAATATTTAAACAATTTAGTAAACGGAAGCCGTTTATCTGTTATTAAATGCAAACAGGAGTAATTTATCTAAAGAGTGTAATCAGATGCAATTTTTTTAAATACATACATAAACCAGCATAATAATTCACCAGTTTTATTTTCATAGTAGTTTATGTCATTTGACAGTAAATCTCAACTTCTTCAACCCGAACTGCGTCAAGCTTTTTAAAAAAGCCCCAAGGTCCGTATAACTGGGAAGGGGAATTGTCCTCAGGGCTATTAGATACATGTTATTAAGTTAAGTGAAAGTTTCGTAATCGGGTTTGCAGCCAATTTCTTATGTCAGAAAGGGTGGCTTCACGCCATTTTAAATTCATTTCTGTAACTTTCTTTTTCTTTTTTTGGTGGGTGGTTGGGGGGGGGGAGGGTTCCAAATATATACACTTAAATTCAAACTTTTGCCCCCATGTTAATGTTAGTGTTGTTTGTATTATCAATTAATACTTTGTTGATCGAGCTTCATTCGAAACAATTGTAAAAGACTTCTACAGTTTTTTTTTTCTAGGAGAAAGTTCCGTAATCGAGCCCTAAGCTAATCGGGGAATTTAATATCATTATTGTTTCTAACTCTTATAGAGTTAAAACAATATTGTTGCTAGCATTACTCTTGTTTGTGACCAACCTCTTCTGTGTATCTGAATAGGGAAAAGTTCCGTATCATGTACTGCTTGGTGCCAAAGGCAGTTGTAGAATCTTACAAATTTTTCTAGAGAGCGGAAAAACATGTTTTTTAAAATATTTACAAATATACGTTTATTAAACCATGTTTTTGAGCCATTTTAAAAAATTAAGTACGGTGCTAAAATAAAATTTTATTGCCATTTTCGATATTTTAATAAGAAATGAAAATACATAACAAACAAATTTAACAAAACTAAGCCATTTTTGGGTACTTCTCTATTATCCCGTCGACCACTTTTCATAACAAAAAACTATCGCCAAACTAAGATTAAACGCCAAAAATACAGTCCCATTTACTTGATGCCAGAAGCATTATACGTATTTGTTATGCCATCAAGTGGTTTTTAATTCGACATTTGCGTGTATTTTTCATTATGTTTTACTGATTTATTAGTTATTTCATTCATTAAAGTAACAATTGTGTCCTTAAATTCTTATATTTTATTTATTGTGATATTTCAATGGCAACGTTCTCCCGTTTATTTAGCATTACAGTTTGGCGATAGTTTTTTGTTATGAAAAGTGGTCGACGGGATAATAGAGAAGTACCCATTTTTTGTGATAAATAATTGTTATTGCCAGGGGGGCAAATTGTAAACAATTAATAAGCGAACTAAAAAAATTACCGGAAAAAACTTGTGGGAATCTCAAGAAAGAAATATCTGATATAAATAGCATTTAAAATCTTAAAATGGAGAAGTGGTCCGTATAAAAATGCAAAACATTATACACCTGATATAAGAATTTTTTAATTTTTTTATATTTCCGAAAGCACAGATAAAAGGGAAAAATCCCGGCACAGATGCCATATACTCACCACGTTGGCGCGATTTTTCCCCCGCCCCTTTGGCGAAAACTGTTTGTTGTGTTTGTTTACTTTTATTTTTTATTTTAATTCTATAGATTATTTTTATATGTATATCAATATTAATTTAGGCACAGATGTCATATACGCACCAGATTGGCGCGATTTTTCCCCCGCCAATTTGGCGAAAACTTTGTTTTTGAATATTAGTTACAAATACCATACAATAATAGCATGTAATTTTTTATTTCAATATAAAAATAAAATAACGTAATAAATGAAATAGCTCCTATTATTCAAAAATGGGAGATAAAAATAAATAAATGATAGTTTGATATAAATAAATATTGATATATATAATAAAAACAATTTATAGAATTAAAATAAAAAATAAAAGTTAATAAACAACAATTGAAACAAAATAACCGGGTTACCATGTGAGGCATAAAATTGCCATTTTGTTGCAATCGCGCCAATGTGGTGCGTATATGACATCCGCGCCTTTATTTATATCAAACTATTATTTATTTATTTTTATTTCCTTTTTTAAAATAATAGAAGCTGTTTCATTTATTACGTTATTTTATTTTTATATTGAAATAAAAAATCACGTGTACTATTTGTCACACTATTTGTAACTAATATTCAAAAACAAAGTTTTCCCCAAGCTGGTGGAGGGAAAAATCGCGCCAACGTGGTGCGTATATGACATCTGTGCCTTGTTTCATTTCACATAGAGGTACTGCTCTATTATCCCGTCGACCACTTTTCATAACAAAAAACTATCGCCAAACTGTTAGATTAAACGCCAAAACTGCAGTCCCATTTACTTGATATCAGAAGCATTATACGTGTTTGTTACGTCATCAAGTGGTTTTTAACGCGACATTTGCGTGTATTTTTCATTATGTTTTACTGATTTATTAGTTATTTCATTCATTAAAATAACAATTGTGTCCTTAAATTCTTATATTTTATTTATTTATGTATTTTGATATTTCAATGACAACGTTCTCCCGTTTATTTGGCGATAGTTTTTTGTTATGAAAAGTGGTCGACGGGATAATAGAGAAGTACCCACATATGTATTGGTACTTTTATGTTAACTTGGCGCAGTTGATAAATCGCCAAATATTTTTCTCATAACATCTTCATATTGCATTCATTTCATTTAAATATAAATCTTTCACTGATTTCATTTGAAATACATACATTAAAAATACACGTCTTTCACTCATTTAATTTAAAATTCACGCCTTTCACTAATTCCATTTAAAATACTGAAAAGGAAAAGAAAATAAGAAATAATGCCACAAATCGAAACCTTTTATTTAAACATCAAAGAATTGTTCCTAACATACACACGCGAAATAAAAAAGCTGCTAATGGTGTGATTTACGCCAAATCTCTAATACTAATACTACTCTTACTAATCTCTAATACTTTTCAAACAGAAAAAATTCCAGATTAACTTTCCATTTTTATTAAATTGAAATATATTTTATTGTGCTGAATATTAGTGCTTGCATATTTTTTTGCTCCATATATTCCATGAACTTTTCAATTCCGATTGTCTACGAAAATCCCCTGCCGGTGAAAATGACGTACGCACAAAATTTAGTGACATATGTACTTTAATTGTGCTTTTTTATCTATTTTTTGAATATAACTTCCAAACGGTTTGACACTTATTCTTGGTAATAAATAGACGACGTTGTCACCTTTATAGGTACCTGCTGTAAAAATTTGAACGAAATCCGTTAAATATTTTTTGAGTTATGCTTGACGAAAGGTTTTAATATCCATCGTAGCTATATATGGGGCAAAGTAATACTGCGCTGTGTATGAGTCTTCGTTGCACTCAGACAATAAAAGACAAATCTATCTGTACTAGTAACTGTACTCTGTCTTATTCCGTATATTATTTTTAATCAAAGTACATTTTACACCCGAACTTGATTTCGTTACATAAAGCACTTTATTTGACCTTCTGTAAATGGACCTTCTGGAATAGACAGTAAAATATAGGCTTATGTAAATGAATATCTTTATATATCACCAATTTGTAGAACTATCATATTCTTGTGATCTCATTTTCTTCTGTGAAACGATCAATAAATGTCTTTAACAGTGAACATTCAAAACATTCTGAAACTCGTTGCTGGAATTGGTAACATATTCGGGTACTTCCCTATTATATGGGCCTTGGTGGGTTTTTTTTTTAAAGTTTAGTTAAATTTGAGCTCTAGAAAGTGAAATTTCTAATCAAATGATATAAACAGCCGTGAAATTCCAATTATGCGTAGGTGTATATTAGTGTAAACAAAGAAATCGGTGAGTTATAACCCGCTCTCTCATTCATGATTCAATTTTATGATATTTGTTCTTTACTATTGTGAGATCCATCCCACCACTTTGCATATTCATTACGTAATTATTCTATTAATCACACTTACAATCACTATGGACATAGTAAGTCCTTAACCACTTTCCTGTAGATTTTTTTTGTACATTTAGCTTAGAAAATGTCATTTGAATCATTCATGTCAACCGAATTTCAACATAGGATATCATATGGTTTGTTTCGTTTTTTTTCTACGTGTGTCCACGCACAGCTTTTGAACGTTGGTCTGATTCTTTTCAACACTTTCCAACATAGTTGAAAATTGTATATGAATTCGGTCTGTCGGTCTGTCTTTCTACCGTCTGTCTGTCCGTGATCTAACTCCCATAAATATACTCGGATTGCCATGCAATGGATATGTGTTATTGAAGTTTACTATGGCATGTTCGGTAATGAAAATGAAGTATGTAGCATTTGTAGATCGTTTACAGGAACACTCAAAAGAATTCCGTTACATTGCGGTCTATGGGGATAAATCGTGCGCAGTGTATTTCAATGATGTTACACTATTTCAAACATATTGAAATTTATACATATCACTGATCTGCACTACAAGAGGCTTTTTATGTACTGTGGTATGCATAGCATTCATCTTTCATTTACAGGGACACACAAAAAATTCGTTTACACTACTGTCTAAGAACAATAATTGTTCAAAGTGCATTTTCAATTATGATACGCGTATTTAAATTTTCATGCTTTGCTAAAGTTTAGTTCTAATTTTTTGCCTATTACTTGGAGCGTATAAATTCTATGAATAATATACAGGGCAGCAGAAAAGATCTCCAGTGCATTTCCGTTTATTGACGGAAATTGCTGAAGGGGTATTTTCAACTGTGCTATGCATTTAATACCCGAAGTAAACTTTAGCATACTATGTAGTATATATACAAATCTATAGAGCATATACAGAGCTGCACAAAAGAATTCGGATATTTTTCCGACAATTGACGATAATTCTTGAAATTGGGTTTTCATACCATTTACTTAGTCAAAATTTTTCACCTTATTAAACGGTGAAATTTTGTTACATTATTCTGAGTGTGCTGGAAAGTGTTTGATAATCTATGCTTGACTCATGATTTTGCTTTCTTATATTTTTAGTTATTGGAAAGGTGCCGGTCTGAAAATGTTCCCATTGTCAATATCTCTAGTAAATCTTCCGATCAGTCGCCTCAAAGTCAATTTTGCAAGACATTAATTTTCATGCCACTTGACACAATATCTAACATCCTGAAATCAGCAATTTAATAATGTTAGATTGTATGTATAATTCTACCCATATTGGGACAAACCAATGGCGACAGGAAAGATACTTTTCCATCATGGACGCATTTCTTGCATTTTGTATTGTTATGTACTTCAACTTTCTAGTATAGTGCTTGACAAAAACTACTATACTTATTCACTTTGCCAGTGATGCTCCAAAATGTCCATTTGCAATTTAGTTGCAACACATTCACTTACATAAAAATATTTAAACCTACACTGTTGTAAAATTTGCAGCAAACTGCCCAGTAATTGGAGAGTTTTTATAGAAAATACTTACATAACCGTAATTTAACTTTATTCTGAAAAAAACGGGGTTATTAATAATGTCATAATAATATGGTCAAGTAACCGTTATTTTTAAAAACGGTCGAATGATTGGACAGTTTGTTGCAGAGTTTTAACAGTGTATTGCATAATCTTCCGTAATCAAGTCCTCTGTCAAATGGCGTATTTTAGCAAGCGTGATTTTCACAATAGAGTGGTTTTTTGACAATTTTTTAATAGCATCCATATTCATTTTAAACTATATTGCTGTTAGCATCGTTCATGTTTGACGCTAACCTTGTTCATTCATCCGATTACGTAAGGTTAGCTATTTTATATTTTATTTAAACTTAATCAACATTATGCTACGCTCAAAATTATTTTAAAAGAATAATACTGTATATATATATACCGAGTGTACTAAAATGAACTGACTGATTTTTAAATTCAATAATTTTCAAAGCGTGACAGATATTTAAAAAAAAATTCTTGCTGGACGGTAATGTATGATGTCGGGAGTTTTACTGCGATTTCAGGTTTTGGTTTCAAATAGCATCGATAGATGGCACTTAAAGCAATAGGTACTCAATCAGGTCCAAAATTGAAATCCCTCAGCTTAGATGCGAAGGAAGGAGGTTAAATATAGGGAATGGGTCTCATTCGTCAATAAAAACTTGTTCTTAGGACCCGATTCTGAACTCACATGGTATGATTTTATTTGCTTGTTTGTTTATTGAAGATATGCATCAGATTTGTGTGCTTGATACAAATATCCACTTATAAATATTTGTCAAGATGAGGAATGGATAGACACAAGGAAATAACAACACCCCAGAATTACAGACAGAAACTCCACAAAGAGTGTACAACGGAGTTGACGGGAGTCGAACCGCCGCCTTCTCCTACGCTCTCATAGTAAAAAGAGCACACAGCGCAATCTCGGAGGCCCTGGATTTGCCCACATATAAAAGTTATGCGAGCGATGAGGTGTTTAGTTTTACTTTGTAAATAATTTTATTTCCACATCATTTCTGAACAATATTCTTTGACTAATTACCAAATTTGTACAAACAATTGTACTAACAAAAAAAAAGAAACAAGAAGAGTACACCTCCATACATATTAATCACCGAATTGTCTCAAACAAAAACGAAGGTAGGCATTTGGCTGGTATATGTTTCTTCGTTCACTTTATTTAAACAAATATGACCTTAAGAGGTTGTTTTCGTATTGAAAATGTATCAAACTCTAAAATTTACAACACGAATACCTATTTTTGACATCATATTTGGCATTTTCGTAATTTTTACATATACCAAGCAGGAAATCATTCAGCCAAGTAGCTTAGGAAATATGCAGTTTTAAAGTTTGGAAATCCTAATGTTAAATGCATTTGTAATCAAAACAAAACTATGAAATGCGAATAGTTTTTTAAGCATAACTCATGAAATACTTGGCGGAATGAGATGCAATTTTGGATTCGCATATTTGAAGCTTCTAGAAAGCGATTTTTGTTTTAAAAAATTATAGATTACAATATTTAATTCTTTTGAAAATTTATTTAGAAATATATATTTATTCAAATTAATTTTCGAGAAAAATATGAATTGTAACCTATGAATGTTTTAACAGTAATTGAATTTTAGAAGCATCAAATATCCGAATCCAAAATGGCAGCTCATTTTGTCACGCTGTTTTTGAGTTATGCTTAAAAATGTACCCGCATTGCAGTCTGTTTTGCAACGACTACATATGAATTTAACATTAGGAGTTCCAAAATTTAAACCTTCATAATTCCTAAAACAATTGACCGAAGTCTTTCTCGTCTGCTACCATAAGGTAAAATTCAGCCAAAAGTCAAATATTCTGGCAAAATTAGCTCTTCGCATTGAAAATTTCAGGGTTTGGTACAGTTTTAGTATGTAGGTAACCATCTAATCTTAATTTTTACATAAATTTAAAATAAAAAAATCCCTGACGGCTCGGCCTACAGGCACAGGTAGATTTCGAAGACGCAGACCGTGGGGCGCCTGTTTTTCGGGAATTGCGGAAGAAATGACCTTTTTGCGATGATTCTGCAGTTGGAACCGCCTACTTCGAAACCAAACTTGTTTGCAGGCGGAACCAGCATTTTTTTTTTTTTTTTTTTTTTTTTTGCTATAAGAGCTGGTCCTATAAAAAACATGTCAATATAAAAGTTTTAGATAATATTAAGAGGATTTATAATAAATCTAAGCAGATTTGAAATCGTGGGAATTGACGAAGTTATGAATTTTTTTCTTCTAAAACCCCCTCCCCCCCCCCCCTTAAGACAAGTTTTAATTATATCAAAAATATGTCATACATAAATTTTCGGCCCTTTTCCTAGAAGTAATAATAACTTCAAACGGATTCGATACGTATAATAATAAAGAAATTATGAGGGTTTTTCTGTTTTCACAAAAAGCCCCCCCATTTCCCCCCCCCCCCCCCCCCTTGGTTCGATTTTGTCCATTAACGAACTTGACCGAGATTTTATGACCCTTGATTTTATGTATCAGGTTTGGAAGAGATTTATGCCGAATTTTTCCAGTTATCGTGGTCAGAAAAAAGTGACATAGATAGATAGATAGATAGATAAAGTTTTGAACTGGAGGTGGTTTTGTGTTCTGGGAGTCATGATCGGCGTAGATCTGCAAAAATTTTTCAAAATTTCCAACTTAGGTGAGAATGTAATATTTCTTACTACTTATTAGGTAGTATTTCTTACGAAATCTACCTAAAAGGGATAATTTTCAGTCGAATGACTATTTCCGCTTTCTCCTGTGACAATTTGGAAATTAAAATATTTGGAGAGTATTTTTTTCCGGCTGTACTTTAAACAGAGATCGCTTGGCCTCCGACGATTTACCTCTACTTTAAATAACAGAGTGAGTGAGCATCAATTTGCAATCTTCAAGAATAACAATTTTCATGCTCAGGCACTGCCCGGTATAACAGCTAAACGTCCGTAGAGCTTCTGTTGTTGGACGGGCCCGACCCCTTATAAAAACTAAAGCTCAGTGAAAATCCCGTTAAAAAAGCCAACAGACCGTGCCGGCCCGGCTCCAGCGCAATCTGCTTGCTTTTTTTGCATTTACGGTTCGACCTTTTTGAAAATCAATGAACTACAGCCCGACCCAGCACAGCTCAATTTCTATAAAATTTACCAATATTTATTTAAATCTCCATTATTCGACATCTAAAATTTTTCATAAAGGATTTCGCATGCATTTCTATGTAAAAGTTTAAACTAAATGTTTTTCAGATTTGTACGTCTCCAAGCCATCGAATATGGATTAAGAATAGCAATGATACATACAAATACATACAAACGGAAATTCAATAAAAAATCAATTTAGCTTTTAAACTATATAAGAATGTCATACTATTAAAACCAGTTATGAGAATATAACGCGTTTCGGAGCATTTCTGCTTTTTAAAAAAATTTACTTAAATCCCACACCACGCAGAAAATTTCTTACTCCTCCCCTTTGCCTCAAAATATAAGATCTGTCAAACACAATTTTAAGTCTTTATCTACTCTGTTTCTTATTTTGTTGTTAGAATATTTAATCGATCATCCAACCGTTCTCCGTCTTCTCGAAATTATGATACCCTTTTGTTGCCACTCCTACTGGTAGGCACTCAAAGATTCCATTCAAGTCTTTAAAATTCTTTCATTTTTTTCTGCTCTATTTGTTACTCTGTTGTGACAATAAATAACTAATCAGAAAATATCAGAAAACTCTTAATATTTATAAAAATCATAATATCATAAGCTCAATACGTTTTGGTCGCACAAAAATGGTTTTTACTTACCCATCATACGTAGTATAGGGTAAGTCTTGTAATCGTTTTGAAAATCGAAAACAATTTTTTGACGGATTTACACGTTTCAGACACTGGAGATTCCGAAAAACATATTTTTAGAAAAAAAATTTTGCTGTCCGTCTGTGTATGTGTCTGTGTGTCTGTGCGTCTGTAAACGCTCTATCTCCCGAAAAAAATGAGATAGAGACTTGCAATTTGGTACGTACTTAGTATGTAATAATGGGAAGAAGCCTATTTCATTTCAATAACCTCGATTAACCAGAACTATTTTTTTCGGACTCTCGAAATATTCGTTCTGATAAAAAGTATATAACAATTTTCGAAATTGTTTATTTTAAGAAACGAATATAAAAGACAATACAAAAACATAAATTTTGCATACAGCATGAAGTCGATCGGATAATAAGTTGCCGAGATATTTGAAATCCTATTTACCACACTCTTCAATTTTTCATGACCCTGTATTTCATCCAAATTTCACTTCAAAGATATATTTTAATTGGAAATTTGATGCTTAATCCGATGCAATAAACCGCTAGTTAATAGGATTATTATTTTTGGAGTTATAAGGATGTTTCTTTCAAGCAATTCAGTAATCGAGCCTTTAAAGTATGTGACGAGCCACGATTCAAGCCACGATTTTATTTGAATTGCAATGCATTTTATAAGTAGTTTACACATTTTTATTTTAATATTTTACATTATGCATAAACATGATGGGTAAGTATTACGGTGGCCCCAACGACTAGTTTTACTGTTTTACTTGTCAGAGCATGGAGAACGTTCCGCATGGCAAATAGGACCAAATGACCGTATAAAAGTTTTAATTTGATAATTTAAAAATAATAATTGTTTGACGCAGATGGATATTAATAATGAAGAATAACAACATTTGCAGGGTATCCACTGGCGACTCTTTTTATATTTTATACAAAATAAGTTTTGTAATATACAGAGTGACAAGAAATAACTTGGACACGCATGATACATTATAACTTTAATGCTAATGAAAATATTACGACCAAACTTCAAAATAAATATGAATACATTATTTCGTCTAATATATATACAAATTTTCAAAGTGGCTACCTTTAGCCTTAATATAGAGATTTAAACGTGTCACAATATTTTCGGCTATGGGCCGCTACTCACTTACTGATATTTTATCCCATTCCTTGCATAAGGATTTCTTTAGGGATGGCAAAGTTTTATGAGGTTTAGCACACACCCTTGTCTCCAATATGGACCAAACAGAATAATCAATTGGGTTCAAATCTGGGGAATACGGTGGCCATTCTTGAGCTCCAATTAAGTCAGGAAAATGTGTCTTGCACCAATCTTGAGTGCCTTTAGCTCTGTGTGCAGGAGCGAATCCTGTTGGAAGGTCCATCTTTTGTTTCCAAAGAACTTTTGTGACCGAGGTTAGACAACATCTTCCAAAATGAGTTTGCGATATGTTTATTGATTAATCTTTATCCCTTGATCAACAAAAACAAGTGGTGTTTTCCCTCTAGCACATATCCCACCCCAAACCATTACAGATTGGGGTCGTTGACGCCATTCAACAATGCAAGAAGGTCCAGGTGCTTCTGCTGACCAAATTATATAATTATGGCTATTGTGAGCTTGTTCAATCGAAAACAGTTTCTCATCTGTGAAGACAAATGTTTGCCATCGATCACCTGCCTTAACAGTTCCTTACACCTTTGAAGTCTTGTGCGTTTGTTCTCTGCTGTTAGCTTTTGAGCCTCTTTCATTTTTTAAGGGTGAAGACCAAGCTCTACTCTTGCCATCAAACGTGTGGTTTCTTTGTTGATCTCCATCTCTCTAGAAACATTTCTCATTGAATTCCTCGGATTTCGGTGAACTCGCTTTTCGATAACCACCTGGTTTCTTGATGTGTTAACTGTGCGCTTTCTTCCTCTTCCTGGTCTGTCACCATCATGTCAGAGTTCTTTAAAGCTTTTGATTGTGTATGAAACCGTCTGCTTAGGCACTTTCAATCGTTGAACAATTTCACATTGTTTCATTCCTTGCTTATGTAATTCAAGTATGGCAGATCGTTTGTTAACCATAATGGTTATCACAACTAACTTACTTACACCTGTTTAGTAGCTTTCTAGAATCAATTCCCTATGACAATACACTCTAAAAAAATCCGTGAATATACTAGAGATTTTTAGTAAAATTTTACGGAGAACTTTCATTTTTCCAAAACAACAGTACAATTTCCATAAATGGCATTAGCTCCGTATAGAAGATTTCAAATCCGTAAATATGCAGAAAGTTTTCCGTAAATTTAAGGGATTTTTTCCGTATTTCTTTCAAAACAGTACAATGTCCATATTTCTTCCAAAACAGTGCCATTTCCGTAAATGACGTTAAGAGGTTTGCGTTCAGAAATCGCCTTGTTTGAAATGCGAATTAAGATTGTTGTATTTACTAGAGTTCTTCTAGTTTCCAGGCCTGGACCGGTCCCACCCGTGGGCCTACTTTCTGTCATTAGACTCGGGCAAATCCTGGAACTTATTCTAGCCGTGTCTGGACTGTAATTCTTTCTCTTTTTTTTTTTTCTTTTTTTTTTTTTTTTTTTTTTTTTTTTGAAAACAATAGTGATATTTTTATTTTTTTGTGAAATCTTTAGAAATTTATTTTATTTTTATAAATTACAGAAAGATATTTTTTTTAATCTACTTTTATAGTACTTTAAATTATAAATTTTTTCACTGATTTTTAAAATTTTTATTTTAATTTTATTAACGTGAAACAATATTAGTTTATTAAATGTTTCATAAAATAATATCTTTGAAAATTATCGGGAGGTATATTGGTATTAAATTAAACTGATTTGTCTTATAGATTTGCGAATTAAAATAAAATTTATTATTTTATAAATTATTTATTTTACAAAATTTATATATTTTTTTCTTTAAATTTATAAAAATAATTAATAATTTTTCCTTACTTTTATAAAATTGAAGTTTATAATTTTATGAAGTTTATAATTTGTTTCGTTAGTTTATAATTTTTTAATTAAACTAAATAAATTTAGACTAAATTAATAAGTCCAAATTTAAACTTACCTATCCCAATGTCATTAATTTCAAAATTTTCTCTAAAAATCTATTTTTTTGTTTTAATATTTTTAAGGTTTCATAAAATAATATATTTTCGAACTAGGGGGCTCTGCCCCCTGCTCGCTACGCTCACCAACCCCCGTTCTGATTTCACAGCCTCTTAAAACCTGGTAATGTATCCTGTTTTAAAAATATGATGATGATGATGATATCACGAACGGCGACTATCTTCTGTAATCAGGTTACAATGCTTTTTATTTAACTGGTTATAATACTTTTAGATTTAATTCATCTTTTTTATTTTTAATATTCATGTGTAAACACAATTTTTATGACGTAATTTTCTTTATTTCCTGCTTTCAACGCGTGATCATTTAATTATTATTTTAAACTTTCATTATTGTTTTTAATAGTCTCGCGCAAATACAATTTTTATTTGAGATAAAACATAATCCTTTGCGCTTATTTAGAAATTGGCAACAATATAAAAAAATGACTTTTGCAATAAAAGATTTTTTACTCTATTTTTAAGGATTTTTTGAGTTTTTATTATCCGACCGTGATAATTTTTTTTAATTTCTAAAAGCTTGTTATATTTCGCGTCTGGTGGTATGATTTTCGAATACGTAGGAAGGCTAGAAAAAAAGTAATAGCTCCTCAAAAAAGTCCCTACTAAAAAAGCGATGAGAATAACCCGGAATATCTACGCAGAATTTGATTGGTCCATTTCTAAATCGTTTTTGGCTCAGTTCCAGATTACTTTTTTTTTTTTTTTTTTTTTTTTAAATGTAGAAGGATTTGTTACCAAAAGTTATGAAAACAAACTCAATGAACTTTTGGTGCTTTTCTATTATAGGGTCTTGACGCTTTTTTAAAAAGCTTGGCGGAAAAAACCAAGCAGGATAGAAAACCAAGCAGGATATTTTATTCTCCTTCCGTTCAGTTGGGAAATTATTATTTTATATATTCGTTTCAAACATCCGAATTAGTGATTTTATAAATTCGTTTAATTAAATTTTACAAAAAATAACAAAATGATATCAATAAATAATAATTACTTATTAATTCCTTCCTCCCCCCCTTTCTTTTGCGTTTATATAAATGACGTCATTTGGACGAATTTAATCAAAATATTTTCAGTTTATAAATTAAATTAAATGCAGACAGACGATTGAATCCTGACGATAGAAATGTGATTTTTTTTTCAAATTTTCCTGAAAAACATAATTTAATCACAATCTTGTCTTCATTATCGATTGAAATAAAAGATAAATTCAATTTCAGTTTGAAAATGACGAATAAAAAGAAATCAATAATCCCTATCGGGATCCTTTTCAATTTTTTTCCCTTTTTTGTCACAAAAAAAAACTAATTAGTTGCCATCATTACAGAAATGTCATTAAAATTAGAAAAAAATTAATATCTCGAAAACTAATTCCAATTTCAAAATTCTATTACCAGTTTTGACTTCCGCGGATTTTTATGGACAATTGGTATTAATTTCACCATCAAGCGTTTAATATTTTATTAAAAATAGCCCTGAAACATAATCAATCGTTTAATCAGTCGTTTCATAAAATCGTTTCATAAATTCGTTTCATAAAATCGTTTCACAAATTTGTTTCATTAGGATTTTATATATATAGGGTAGATTATCGGTATGTAGGTATTAAACTAAACTGATTTGCCTTATAAATTTATGAATTAAACTAAAATTTATTATTTTATAAATTATAATTTTACTAAGTTCTTAATTTTTTCTTTGAATTTAAAAAAATAATAATTAATAACTTTTTCTTTACTTTTATAAAAATGAAATTTATAATTTATTTCGTTAGTTTATAATTTTATAAATTAAACTAAATTAATTTAAACTAAAATATTAAGTCCAAATTTAAACTTACATATCTCAAGTTCATTAATTTCAAAGTTTTCTCTAAAAATCTATTTTTTCGTTTTAATATTTTAAAAATTATTCATTTTAACAGAACCGTACACAAAAGCTCTCAGCAAAGCTTAAATATAATAATTTAATTTATTATAAAATTGTTTATTTACTCAAGTTTTTAAAATAAGAGATAAAGAAAATCTATTTTGATAGCATGTAATAAATACGTCTGCTTAATATAATTATTGTTTTTATTGGTATTTATAAATAGATCATCAGACAAATAATTTTAAGAAGTATATGTACTATTGCAAAAAGAAGCAATCATTAATCTTAATACAATGTTTTACGCATATAATACATAAAAAGTTAAAATTTATTTGTTATAAAGTATTAAATAACAAAGCAAAATGTTGAAAATTATGAAAAGAAAATATTAAAAACACTGGAACATTGGAAAAAATCCATCTAACTATGAAACCTTCAAGATTTTGCATCATAAAAAGCATTTAAAATAAGTAACATTTGGGAAATCGATGTGTCCGTCATAGCGTAGTGGTCGAGCGCGCCTGTTTAGTACATGGAAGATCCCGGGTTCGATTCTCTTCGTGGCAAGGGTTGGTTATTTACTATGGAGTTGCTCAGAAATGAAAAAAAAAATAAGAAGTGTATCTATCACTTATAAAATGTTCCTTGAGTAATAACTTTTTTTTGGGGGGGTCATATAAAATTTATTTTAACGACATAAAAATTTCTAAAAAATACGGAAGATATCTATTATAAAACGGATATTTCAGAAATCACAGAAGATTTCCTGGAATTTACGGATTTTTTTTCCGTTAAAATACGGAAATAGTACTGGCGTCTCGACTGCCTGTACAATTCCCGTTTTTTTACAGTGCAGTTTTATAACTTTAGTGGAAGTTACATATTTTTGGTTTGAAACTTCGTCCAAGTTATTTCTTGTCACCCTGTATTTCTTTTGAAAAAGTTATCAAAGTGTATGTTAAAGATTTTTGTTCTGAGAAAGTGATGTCAGATAGAATTAAAAATAGTCGGCAGTTGTTAGCCCAATATTTGAAACATTTATAGAATTAAAACGAAAAAAAAACGTAGTCTTTTAAACGTCTAAACAAAACAATTTTGAAATTAGCTACAATGATATTTAAAGTCACTTTGTATGAAGCCACTGTATTTAACTACATTACCTGTGAAATTATAAATTTGATGACATAAATAACACATTTTATTTTATTTCTATATGCAGATCCTGTACACTCTACAACCAAGATTTTTCTACCAGATATCGAAAGACTTTCAGATGATTTTAGTAACTTATTGGACAATGGCCTTATGACCGATATACAGGTGAAAAGTGGAGATTGTATCATCCCTGCCCATAAAGCTGTCTTAGCTGCAAGATCTAGAATATTATCCAAAAAACTACTCCAAAATGTTGAAATTGAAAACGGAAATGCCGTTATTACCTTTGATGATATCGAACCTCCCGTGTTATCCATATTCGTAAAGTATCTGTATTCCGGGAAAATTATTGATGATTTATCTGAAGAAATGATTTGTGAACTTTACAAAATCGGTATTAAGTACAAAATCCCCACTCTGCGAAAACGATGTTTTTATTACATGATCAGGAATTTAAACAGAGAAAATGTTTCGAAAATTTTGGACCTAGCTTATGAACAAGAAGATAAAGAACTGGAAGTTGTAGCTGCTGATTTTATAAAAGAATATTCTTGATTAATAAAATAAGGTATTCGGGTAAATGTTATGCAACATTTATATCAATGTAACATTACCAAAAGTAGTATATGTAAGATATCAAAAGATATTTTCCAAATAAGTTGTTCAGCATTAGTTCAAAATAAAATTTAGTATACTAATACGTTTTCTCCCTTTTTTTTCCTCTGGTCATACATATTATATAAATGCTTATCATATAACCTTACTATATGATTATTTTTCTATTTTTTCTAAAATTTTGAGAGTAAAGTCATTTTATATTATGAAAAAATGTGCTTAATTACTAAGAAAATACATTCGTAAATGTTTTCAGCGAAATTTTGAAATTTGAAATATCCTTCTATATATAAAAAAAAGTAATGGTTTGGAAATGGACTAATGAAAATCTGCGTAGATACCGCGAAACGTATCTGATTGGTCAGAGCTTTCTGACTTTTCTTAGGGGGAATTAACATGAAAGTAGAGAATTTAGATAGGATGGGCGCTATTAGGGGGTTACCAAGGGGAAAGGACCCGGGTCTGTCACCAAGTTTGGCGCCAACTTGGCGATATATCGCCAAATTTGGCGGCCAAAATTAGATGCCAAAAGTGGTTCCAACTTCGCGCTATTTCCAGTATTTCGCCAAATTTCCATAGACTCCCATTGAAATCCAATAGCGTTTACTCTCTTGCAAAAAATTAACAAATTGAGATATTGCAATGCAAAAAACATTTATATTAGCTTATGAATAGAGCTTAATTGAACTATTTACATTATTTTTAAGCACAAACACTAACTATTTACAATATTCGTAATACTATATATACAATTGGTACTTGTTAGTTATCCTGTCGACCAAATTACTGTCGCCAAATTCATATATATTAAACGAGCAAGGGAATTTCCATAGTATTATTCATATTTATTAAACGAGGAAGGGATTTTCCCGATTATGAATGATATCGTAAACGACTGGAAAGATTTTCACGAGACTTGCCCGCTATACTAAATCGAGCACGAGAAAAAGATCTAGCTAGATTCCGAATACAAGAAAATTCGTTTTTACAGGGTAAAATAAACTCAGCGCTGAAAATGTTTTTTGTTATAAATGGAAAAATATTCAAACGATTTACACGAAACATATTACCTATACTAATTCGTGCAAGAGAAATCCATCTAGCTAGGTTTCGAATTCGGGAAAGGTCATTTTGATCTATTAAAACAAACTCAGCCCTAAGAATGCTGCTATATATCGAGAACGGGGGTTGGTGAACGTAGCGAGCTGGGGGCAGAGCCCCCTAGTGTTTAAAAATACTCTTCATTGTTGGCTCAGAATAAGTTTAATACATAATGATCGGTTTTCTTTTTCTTTCTTTTTTCTTTCACAAAAATGCTTATAAAATATGTTACGGTATTAATAGTTTTCTATTTCCAGGCAATTTTTCGTCTAAAATCATTTATCAATCTGTAAATTTCGGCTTCGTTTCAATCGTGTTATTCTCTTAAACATTATTCTAATCATCTAATTATTCCCATTTGAATGATTAATTTCATCCTTACTTCAAGTTCTTACCTCCCTAATCACATCCATACTTTCCGACCAACGTCGCGTAGACCGGCGCGGCGGGTCTTCTGCTAATATGATTCATATAGAAATTCGAGATGACCGCGTAATCATAATAGTGGGGACCGCCATAAAAAAGAAGAACCATAAAATATTAAAGTATTCGAAGTGCATTGCTCTGTATTCACTTTTTATTATACGTGTCAAAACTTTTCTCCACCGTATCAATATGATGGTACTTTTATTTAATATAAACTCAAGTTACAAACAAACATAAAACTCAAAATAATCAAAGGAATTTTCTGCCTACCTTAATAGAACATACTTGTAAGAAAATCATGTAAAAATAAGTTTCAAAACGTTCAAAGTTTTAGCAGAAGATGGATTTTAGCATGTACTTAATTTTAAAAAATAATAATAATAAATTAAATGTTTTATCACAAGAATTGCATATTTACTTGGTAAAGACATTTTGCTTCTTAAACCATTTAATAATATGTCAAAAAGGTATAAAATAGTGGAATATTTTAAAACAAATTCCGGATGTTGACAATCGGCATTTCAAAAGTTTAAATACCCATTTCGGTTGGTATTTGATGGAAGGTTCTATTAGTGTGTGATAACAGAGACATGTAAATGTCAATTTTATTTGAAGCAAAATATTCTATCTGGATTATGATTATAATTTGGAGAAATATGCATAAAGCTGTTCTTCCTCTAATATTTCCATACAATAACTCAACTGCAATAAAATCCCATTCTTAAGTCCTTTTTATTAACACTTTCCAACACACACTGCACAAAAAAAAGTATTGATTTTACAGTATAAAACTAGCATCCCAGCTGCCAGTATTATACCGTAAAATTAACAGTAATAAACAGTAACATAAGCAGTAATACGCTGCCGCGCATGCATGGTAGCGTATTACTGCTTATTTTACTGTATTACTGTTAATTTTACGATATAATACTAGCAGCTGGTGTGCTAGTATTATACTGTAAAATCAACACATTTTTTTTTGCACTGCAGTTGAAATGTGTTTATGAATTCGGTTTGTCTATCTGTCTGTCTACCGTCTTTCTATCCGCCGTCTGTCCGTACTCCGACTAGCGTAAATATACTCGGATTGCTATGCAATTGATAAATGATATTGAGCAGAGATGCCAAGTTCCCATTAATCTTCCGTAATATATGGTTTAATCTGACCCAGTTTAACAACGCTTCAAACCAGAAAAATTATTGGATAAATCTTTATTTATTTAATTTCAGGTTTCTACGTGGAATTTATTTAATTTAATTTCTTAAAAGAATTTCTGTTGCGAAACGTGTTAAACCTGGGTCAAATTAACCCACATTTTACGGAATATTAATGAGAGCTTGACACTTCTGATATTGAGATATACTATGGCTTGTTTGGTATTGAAAGTGAAGTGTTTAGCGTTTAAAGTTTGTTTACACAAAAAAAGAGTTCCGTTACATTATGACCTTTGTGTAAAAGTCATTAACGGTGTACTTTAATAATGTTGCACTATTCCAAAAATATAGAAATTGATATTTTTTTAACTTTATATCTGTAAGGTGCACTACAAAATGTTTACTATAGAATAAGGTGTGTATAGCATTAATCATTTATTTACACACGAGAGAATTCGGTTACAGTACTGTCTATCAATAATAATTGCCGAAATTGCGTTATCATTTATTGTTCACGCAATTTTAAATTTAACTCTTTTTTACATATTTCTTGGTATACATAAATTCTATAGATCCTATACAGGTCTACACAAAAGATCTCGAGTGCATTTCCGTTTATTGACGGAATTTGCTGTTGGGGAATTTTCAATTGCGCTGTGCGTTTTGTAATTGGAATAAATTTTAAAATACTATGTAGTATATATACAAATCTATAGATCTTATACAGGGCTGCACAAAAGAATTTGAATAATTTTTCGAATATCCACGGTAATTGCTGACATTGGGTTTTCAAATGATTTATGCGTTTTCCAAATTATTTACTTAGACACAATATTATTATCTACTTCAGCATCATACAGTGTTATTACATGGTAGCATTATTGCTGTATCACATAGTATTATAGTATTATTTAGTACTGTTCAGTATAATTGGTAAATTGTATTTTTGGAATTTCAGAATTTCAGAATTCGTATTTCAGTATTACATAGTATAATTATTGCTTAGTATCACAAAGTATTATTTAGTATTGCTCAGTATAATTAGTAAATTATCAAAATTTACTCCTCCTAAAAATCTCAGTTATTATGTCGTCAAAATTTGAATTTTTGGAATTTGTGTTTCAGTACTACTTTTCTAATCTCATGGTGGTATTTGATTTGTGTTTATTCTATGATTTATTTCTTTTGTCTTTATTTATTAATTGTTTATCGTTCAATAAGTGAGCTATTAGTATTGTTTTGTATTTATTGCCTTCTCTAAACTTTAATAATATCTTGTAAGGCTTTGCCACTTAGTAAACAAACCTTCTGGGCAGGTCTAGTTGAGCTTAAGCCAAAAGGTATGCCTCCCCACCCGGTTTGACTTTGACTTTGTTTACTTAGACATGGATGGGGCTATCTAAACTTTGTCCTTTGGGTAGGCCTTCCCACCTAGTTCAACTTGCCCTCTTTCACCATATCATACTACGAAGTTTTGTTCCAATATCCTGAATGTGTTGGAAAGTGATTCATAATCTATGCTGGGCGTATGATTTTTCTTTCCTGTTTACTTTACATATATTCCAGACTAGGCATCAACAACTCTTGATGTGTAAATCAATCCATTTTTCAATTTAAAAGTTTAAATACCCATTTCTATTGGTATTTGATAGAAAGTTTTATTACTCTATGTGTTGACAGAGAAAAGTATCCTTGCATATCAACTCTTATTATAAACGATTTATTAAATTTCGTGGAACGATCTATATCCTTTTATAACAATAAGTACCTTCATGCTTTTCAGTTGCAGTGAACAATATTCTGAGCTAATATTTCATTTCTTGTTACTGAATGGGAAAATATATTGATGTGTGGTTGTTTTCTCTAAGAACGTAACTTAATAAATTGAATGTCACTGACAGTATGATTCTGAAAATAATTCCAATCTCTTAAACATTTTATCTATTAAAATCTCACTGTATGTATGTTTATAAGTCAATGTTGTTAAAAGTTGTTGTATGTAAATATGTACGTATTTTATATATTATAACATATATATATGCTAGATATAAGGGTAATGCGATTTTTTCGACTTGAGAAATAAGTATTTTTTTTATTTTTACGCTTAGCAACGAGGATTAAATATATAGTCTTTTATATAAAAACACAAATTTTGAACTTTCAAAAACCAAATTTCTATTAAAGGAGAAGATCACCTGCAATAGCTCGATATTGCTTGATGTTAACAAAATATTAAAAAACATTTTGGAGCTGTAAATATTTTTTTCAAATTAAACAATTTTTTAGAGTACATCGTACAAATCTTTGTTTACGTATTCCTTTAAATACTTTTAATGAAAAATAATTAGAATTTAGTTTAATTAAAAGAACTTAATTAAGGATTTTCAAAAAGATGATTTGACATAAATGTGTTGCGAGGAGGATTATAAAAATTATATTCAATATTTCCACTTAATATTTACATATATTCTTAAAATCTTGTACTTTAACTTCAACATAAAATAACAAACCGAAACCTGAATCTAACCCGACGCACTTCAACCACATATTTTAATGCATTAATACATATTATTTTAACGCAATTATAAAAAGAACGCGATGTGAAAAATACGGTTTAAGTTTATCTGTAAATTGTAGAAAAAAAAGGCAAATATTTCCTAATCTATAAAAATAACCACGTACGGAAATATAAAGAGTTATCCAAGGCTTCGAAAAGCGTTCTTCATCTTTAGAAATCTAATGAAGTTTCTAAATATGCAGAAAGGGAAGAAGAATTTCTGCAGATACAAATTTGCCTCCGAGATTTAAAGAAACATTAAAAAAAACTGTTTTTTTTTTTTTTTTTTTTTTTTTTTTTTTGCTGTTTAATCTTAGGGAACATGTCCGAGCAGTTTTTATAGAGTATTAATCACTTTTCTCAAACCAGAATATCGGTTTTTAGGATGCTATGAATTAGAATTAAATACTTTCGGCTACAAAACAGAATTTATACATGTAAAATTGACGCATGAATATTAATTTTAATTTTAATGTTGTTTGTTAATTTATCACGCTTGTCTGTAAAACATATTTGTAAAAAATGAAAGGGTTTACTTGAGAAGTGATAGCATCCGAAAAACTTATATTACAGGTTGATAAAATTCATTGATACGCTATAAAAATTACTCGACGATGATTCGGAAAATTGGTAGCAGCAAAAGAGACTTTTTATCAATGGTTCTTTAAATCTCAAAACTATATTGATTTCTAATATTTCTAAAGATAAACAACTCCTTTTGGAATCGTTGGTAACACGGAAGAGTTTATTGTACATTTTCGTTGGTTGATTATATTATATTTTCCTAGATTATGAAACATTTTTATTTTATACAGTAGTAGGGGGGGGGGGAGGTCTGATCCTCTGCGATCCTTGCTTGCCAAACCCAGTTCAGACAACGCAAACTCTAAAAACACGCGAATTTGCTCTGTTTTAAAAGTTTACAGAGGCTTGAAATATAATTAAACGACCAGTGTCGATCTTCTGTAATCTTCATTTAACTGTGACTGGGGGATTTTAAAGCCAAATCAATTGCTATCGTGACAGAAAACGTTTTTTTCGCGATTGATTAAATAAGATCAATTAAACATTTTAAAAATCTTGTATAAAATGGCTAAGTAAACAATATCGCTGCTTCCAGGAATTTTGAAACGACGTTATGAGGAAATGGTTTTAAATGGATCGTTTTAAATATGACATAATATTCCCCAAAGTTTTTTTTTTCTCTTTTTAATACTCACGTGAAGATACCTGTTTTAATTGAAGGGAAATGTTATTATTTGCACTATTTTAAAAATATCATCAATAGGTAAAAATATTTTTCGACATATGAAATAAATCTCCCGTGTAACTATATTTTTGAAGTGTAATTATTATTTGGGAATTTACTATTATTTATTTGGGCATTTAAAATAAGACATAATTTTCCCTATTTACTGCTTTTAACACGTAATAATTTAATTAGTATTTTCAAATTTTATTTTTATTTTAAATATGCATGTACAAATACAGAGTTTTATGACGAATCCCTCATTTCATGCTTTTAACACGTGATTGTTTAATTATTATGTTAAAGTTTTCTTTCTGTTTTTAATAGACATTAAATTGTTTTTAAATACATTTTTTAATTGAAAGGAACTATTATTATTTGCGCTATTTTACTATTTGACAACAATATAAAAAATTTTCTTCGCTAAATATGAAATAAATTTCTATTGAACTAATAAAAAATTGAATATAAAATTTAAAAAAAACCCTCAAAATATTAGTCAAATAAAAAAATAATTGCACGCTGCACAGCGCAAACTTTTTAAGTATGTCCACGAAAACTATGGTTGAATTGCTATGCACAGGTTCTTTTCTTATAAAACTTTTTTAATGGAATTATTTTGATTTATTTCAATATTAAATTGCTCTCAAAATAACTCTTCGATTTAAAACACTGTCTACTTCAGTGTGTTTATCGAACATTTCTCTATAAAAATACCAATTTTCATATTTTTATGCGCAACAGTTTTCTTAATATAAGCCGAAAAAGACCTCCGGTCACAAAAAATTCATTTACGGAAGCAGCGTTGACAGCGTTAGTTACTTTTTTTAACACTTTCCAACCTAGTTGAAAAGTGTTTATGACTTCGGTTTGTCTGGCCGTCTGCCGTCTGGCCGTGCTCTAACTCCCGTAAATATGCTCGGATTGCCTTGCAATTTTTATATGTTATTTTCGTTATCTATAGCACGTTCCCTATTTCAACTAAAGTGTGTAGCACTTATAGTTTTTTTACAGGGACACTCAAAATAATTCCGTTACATTACGGTCTATGGGGAAAAATCATTTGCGGATTACTTTAATGATGTTACACAATTGCAAACACATTGTAATTGATATATATCACTAAGGTGTATTACAAGACCCTTAATATGGAATAGGGTGTGCACAGCACTTATAGTTAATTTACAGGGATAGTCAAAATAATTCCATTACATTACGTCTATGGAGAAAAATCGTCTGCGGTTTATTTAAATAATGTTTCAATATTTTAAACGCATTGAAATTTATATATATCACTAAGGTGCATTACAAGAAGCTTACTACAGAATATTGTGTGTATAGTAGTCATCGTTTATTTACAGGGACACACAAAAGAATTATCTACTGTCTGTTAACAATAATTCCTGGAAGTGCGTTTTAAGTTACTGAACGCGATTTTAAAATTAACTCACTTTTTGTTTATTACGTGGTGTGTATAAATTCTGTAGATCATATACAGGGAAGCACAAAAGTTCGCAAACACATTTCCGTTTATTGACAGAAACTAAAGAAGGAGAATTTTAAACTGTGCTACGCGTTTCTTAACTGAACTAAAATTTAGCATCCTATGTAGTATATATACAAATCTATAAATCATGTACAAGGCTAAATAAAAGTATTCGGATATTTTTCCGAATATTGTATACGTTGGAATTTCCTGAAATTATGTTTTTAAATATGTTAAGCGTTTTCCAAAATGTTTACTTATATGTTATCTTTCAGCTTATTAAACGGTATGATTTGTAAAATTATTTTGGTAGCGTTGGAAAGTGTTACATAATCTATGCTTGACGCATGATTTTTCGTTCTTGTTTTAAAATTGACAGGTAATACCAAATTTATCTTTTATGTAGCAAAATAAATATATACCTGTATATATACTCATTTATATTCAAATATATAGTTTTTTCATCTTAAACAACATTGTAGACATCCTTTTGAGAAAACGGCTTACCAAACACATGTAGCAATTCCAAATAAAGAGTAAATAATTCCAGCAAAAACAAATGTCCGCTGCAACTTCCAAATTTTTATCAAAATAGCTAAATCAAAAATTAAAATAATTTAATTAAGTAGCATGTGATTTTATTATAATTACTTGTTTTATTAATAAAAGCTTATTCTACGCCGTAGTACGATTTCAAATAGAGAACAGATAATTCCAGAAAAACAAATTTCCGCTTCAACTTTCAAACTTTTATCAGGATAGCTGAATCAAATAGAAAATATCTTAATTTTCTGGTATATTAAATTAACAACTCTGAAGTTCAGAAAATGGCCACTTTCAAAAGGCCGACAGGTTTTAATTCTCAAAGGCAATCAAAGAGCGGCTCTTGTGAAACTGTAATCCTTCTAACATTGATTAATTAACCTGAATTTGTGAAACTGTAACTGGCGTATTATTTAAGCACGGTTTAAAGTTTAGAGCGTCATGCCTGTGTTTAATGTATTTCGTTTGTATTGAAGGAAGTCGATAAATGAGCTGCAGCTCGCGAGTCGATACTTCACTTGAATTTTAAAGTGCGACTCACTTTAGCGAGAAAGTTTTAAACGAAATTGGGAAAGTTGTTGAGTTTGTTGCTGATTTATAAATATTTAAATATAATTAAATCAATATTCTTCATAAATTACAAAGAAATATTTTTATCATTAATTAAAATAACCGAAAGAATGAAATACGTTGAGAATGTTTTTTTTTTCTTTTTTTTTAACGTTATTGTTTAACTTTTAGCGAGTGCACTGTAAAAATTTTACGACAAACATGATTTTATTTTTCCGGAATTTTGTTCTCACAAATGGCATCGAAATTAAAATTTGATTTTTAGTACTGATATGCATATTTGTTTTTCTAACTATCTAACATTTGTAATCTATATATATATAAAAGAAACTCCTTTCTGTGGAGATGATCAACGCACAGCCAAAACTACAGAATCTAGTAACACGAAAATTGGGCAACAAATACTTGTTGGGATGTAGAGGAGCACTAAGAAGGAATTTTCTAAAACTCCACCCCTAAAGGGGGTAAAAAGGGGAACAAACTTAAAAAAATTCCTTAAAAATCGGGTATTATAGTTATGTGTCAAATGATAACATATTTTAATGTATTTTTGAATGCTGAATCGAATGGTACCAAATACGTTCTTCTAAGTCCGATACTTTGTGAGATATTACATATTCTTTAACAATTATCGTATAATCGTTATAAGTTGCTTACTTATAGAATTAGGAGGAAAGTTATTTAATCAGTTGAACCCATGAAATATATTTTTTAGAAATTCTACAGAATGGATTTCGATGGTACTTGCATTGCTTATTTTCCAGGGATGGTTTTAGTATGTTGCATATTGTTATATCATTCTTTAGCGAACCCTACTGTAAATGATTAAATAAACAAGTTTGTCTTTAATAGCCTAAACTTTGTGCAAAAATTAGAAAATATAACAACGCAATGACGTCGTTTCATTTTACAGCATTGCGGAAGGACAATCAAGGTAAATGTTCATACTGCTTTAAAACAAAAGATGAAATTCACGAACATATTTCGTTTGAAGAAACCGACCAGCAGCGTAGCGGGCAAAGCCTGCTAGTACTATATATACTTTGCTACTGCGCTCATAAACTATGTTAAATGCCTACCAGTACAAAACATTTAAGCTCACCTGGACAAAGCTTTCATTGGTTAAATTTTTACACTCTTTCATTTAACTTAATTTGGTTCTTGAATGTAAAGATGGAATTTTGCAATCGATTTTTCACTCACTTTCCGATAAGCTGGAATTGTAAAAAATATGTACACAGGTGTATTTCTGATGACAATATAACATTTTAACAATATTAGAACTTCATTATAAATTAATAAATTAATTTTAAGGTATTTTTCTGTTAGTCAGCCTCAGGTGATAATTCGCCAAATATTTTTTATGGTTACAAGCAGGGCTTGACAAATGCGGTCGACAGGTCGCCACTGGCTACCAAGTTTTTTGATCTGGCGACCAAGTTATTTAATATTTCGGGCGGATTTTTGTAAAAAAAAAAAAAAAAATGACCTAAGAAATGATCACAAATGGTATTTTTTCTCTCTTCCACCCCTACTCGTGCGCGGCAAGCAGTGATCTTCCTCTTCTCTCGTACTTTTAATGGACGAACTAAATTTAAAAAGCATTTTCCAACTCATGCACAGAAAAAACCATTCTTTTCAGCGATAGCCAGCTAGTATATGTCACTTTATTGGAATGTGTGGGGGGGGGAGGGGAGGGGATATTTCAATAAAACAGTAAGAAATAGTATCAATCCAGCCTCTGTGGTATCTAAAATTGGATACGATGCTAAAAAAATGCTCAAGTTTTTTGTAAGTTTAAAATCCGATTTTTGTGTTTATATAAGTTGTTAACATATAAGTGATTATATATTTTATAAGTTTCATTAGAAAACATAGTTTATATTATTTTTCTAAATCATGTACTATTCTAAACTATGTATCCAATAATTCTAAACTATGCTTGTTATTATTTTTTCTCAATTAATTCATATAAAGCATTTTTGAAAATCAATGACGGGGAAGGGGGTGAGAGATAAATATTTTTTACTGGCGACTAATATTTTTGTCTGGCTACCAAATTTTATCAAATTTGTAAAGCCCTGGTTACAAATGTGTACGAGTTACAGCAACAATCGAGTTAATTATGTGGCCAAAAGGCACTCGCTAAAATATGCTAACTGGCTGCGAAACTGTCACAATGAAATATTTTATACACAAGAAAGTAAAAAATAAAAAAAATATATAAAAATTAAAGAGTTTAATATTTTTATTAAAAATACGCTTTTATTAATTTACTAGTATATGCCCCCGTCAAAAGTGACGGAAACGTGTTATTTTAAGTTTAGAACATTAAGTTAGATTATTGGCACATTTCATTTAAACAGGTTATATAAAATTTAAATATTGTGCGTGTATTGCAGATTCAATACGGGGATTTCTATAATGTTGTCTTGTCATCTTGTATTATGCACGATCATTCCAATAGTGGCAAATCATAAAATCACCCCCAAAATGGTGTTTGGAAAAGTCATCCTATGTGGTACTTCTTAAGCCTTTAACTGTAATTTAAACATGAATTTTTGCTTAAAGTGTAGACTGCGTAAAAAGTTTAAATAAAAAATGGCTAAATTTAGGGTTAATTTTAGAAATTTAAAAATCCATATTTTTACTCTATTAATGCTATTTTTCATTTCTAAAATGTGAAAAAAATGTTACTTTGAATCAAGGCTTTTATTTAAAGCAGCTTGATCAACAGATTTTAGGTAGCTTTCAATACAAAAAAGTATAAAGCTACCTATTGCAGCCGTTCGGAGGAAAGCAATTCCGGAAAATTTTGGTATATTTTCACCGATCATGACCCCCAGACCCCAAAACCACCCTCCGTTCAAATGTTGATTTATATATATATACAGTGAAGCACTGTTTATACGTTTTTCAAGGGACCAAGAAAAAAAAACGTATAAACTAAATTCACAAAAGTACGAACAATTCCGTAATTACGAACAATAAAAAAATCAGAGATAAAATACATGAAATACAAGAGATATGTAATACTAAACTTCTTATTCCGGATATAATTTACAACTCACAACTATTCATATTCCATGAATAAAATATTTTGCTATCTTATGTTGTACGGAATTTTTGGAATGCACAGAAAAAAGTTCATTGTTCACAGTTAAAAATGCCATCTTAACATTATCATTCAAATCACTGCTAATGAGGTATTCTTGCATGGTGTTTAAACCCGCCAAAGCTTGTTGAAAACTTGGCAGTGGCTTTTCAGTGCAGCTATCCTCTTCTTCACTGCTAGTTTCCTCATTTGCGATCATTTCATAGATTGTTAGAAAAGAACATGTTGCAAGTTCCGAATCACACTGCACAAAATCTTCAAATGTAGTAAGATCACTTAAATTTGACCCGTTTTCTGGTGGAACAAAATGATCAGGTTCGGCGTTTTCAATAGGATTGACATCCACTGGAGTTAAAAATCTGCCAAGGGCGAAGCAGTTTTTTATTGTTTTGGGTAAAACATTTTGCCAAGCCATCATTATGAAATTCATAGCTTGTAAGATGTTAATGTTCACATGTTCGAAGTCACCGTAGTCTAAACTGGCGATAGCTGTTTTCACCAAAAGTTTTCGATAATGTTGTTTTAGGGATTTTATGACCCCTAAATCCAGTGGCTGCAATTTGCTGGTACAATTTGCCGGGAAGAATTCGACAGTTATGTTTTTTTAGAAAATCCGTATCAGGTGGATGAGCTGGACATTGATCAATGAATAAAATGATTCGCCGCTTCTGCTTTCGCATTTTATCATCTAATTCTTTTAACCAATCGGTAAAGAAAGACATTGTCATCCAAGATTTTTTATTGGCCAGGTACATTGTTGGTAATGTTTTCACATTTTTGAAGCAGCGGGGCTTTTTTGATTTGCCAATAATCAAAGGAGGCAATTTCTCTGATCCATCTGCATTGGCACACAACAACACTGTTAATCGCACTTTACTGTATTTTCCACCATGACAGGTATCCGATTTGATTGCAAGAGTTTTAGATGGCAGAAGATTATAAAACAAACCGGTTTCATCGGCATTGAAAATGTCTTTTTTGTTCATATCCTTTTATCAGATCTGGCAATTGGTTTTGAATCCAATCATCCAAAGTTTCGCAATCAACATCCCCAGACTCTCCACTTACAGTTTTGCCTGTTATGCCATGTCTTAATTTAAATTTGTGAAGCCATCCTGAAGAAAATGATGCATCGCATTCCACATTCAGCTTCTTCGAAAGTTCTCGTGCTTTCTCCATAAGCAAAGGACCGCTGATGGGAATTTTTGCACTACGACACTGAATAAACCACTGTAAAAGCAATTTTTCAACATCAGCGAATTTTCCGCTTTGGACTCAAAGTTTTTTTGAAGCACTACATCCACTTTGATGATGGCTTTCCTCGATGATCTTACGCTTATAGATTAGCGTGTTTAATGATGAAACTGGTAAACATAATTCTTTGGCAAGATCCACTCTTTTTAAATGTTGGTTTTCATCCACTTTTTTTAAAATGCACATTTTTTCCTTCAACGACAAAGATTTTCTATTACGCGAAGTCATCGTGAACCGCTAATGAACACGATACAAATCCAGATACTGAAGCTGAAAGAAAAAGAATTTGCCCTGCTGCGGAATGGTGACAGCACAACAACAAACCTTATCTATAGAAAGTGGGATATTCACATTCCTTAGGGGTACGGCTTTTGTTCAATTGGGCAGGTGTTGGTCAAGGTCACCTGCCTTTTGTAAGACTGGACAATCGGGAGTTCGGAATCTGAGGTTGAAATGCGCATTTTGTCTCTTCTTGATTTGTTGAAAAAAAAACGTATAAATGAAATTAGCGATTTAAGGAAAAACGTATAAATGAAATTATTTAACGTAGTCGATTGGATTTTGCCGGGACCATTAAAAAACGTATAAATGATAAAAACGTATAAACGAGAAATGTATAAGTGGTGCTCCACTGTATATATATATATATATATGTATATATATATGACCTATGTCATACGATAACACTCGTATTTATAAATGAATTTTGATGAAACTAATTGTGTGTATTAAGCTCACCAATGTCTAGACCGAGTTCGTTGGACAGCTTGGTCCGCCATCTTGTTTCAAGATGGCGGCCACTGAAAGATTTAAAACTAAATTAAATATACAAAAAAGTTAAAAATTCAAATTTATTTTTTGCTTACGTGTTAGGCCTTGATACAAGGATTCCGGAGCATTTTTTGTTTTACCTCTATCTTAAAAAATGGCTGAAATAGAGCAGTTTGAAATTCTAGGGTGGCTGACATTTTCAAACAGGACTGCACATTACAAAAAAGTCCTTCCGGCCTGTACCGGGAGGAAAAGGTAGCTTTCCTATATCTTAGTTTTAAAATTTTAGCTAATGTTACACGAAAACAGCAACTTAAAATGCAAATAAAACGTTTACAAAAGATTCGTTAATACTGAATTTGAATAAGAAATTCGCCAAATTATTGAGCAATAGCCAAATTGGCTTCATGTATGAAAACTTATTTTGGTCGCCAAATTTGGCGATATTTCGCCAAATGTCGCCAAGTTTGGCGAGAATTTGGCGCTAACGGATATGAATATATAGTTTTATGCGTTTGATTGGGAAAATTATTACAACAATGAAAATTTTTGTAATGTGCTGTCTTCCTTCAAAATGTCAGCCACCCTAGAATTTCAAACTGCTCTATCTCAGCCGTTTTTTAAGATAGAGGTAAAACAAAAAATGCTCTGGAATCCTCGTTTCAAGGCCTAACACTGAATTAAAAAATAAATTTGAATTTTTAATTTTTTTGTATATTTATTTTAGTTTTAAATTTTTAAATGGCCGCCATCTTGAAACAAAATGGCGGACCAAGCTGGCCAACAAACTCGGTCGAGACATTGGTTAGCTTAATACACACAATTAGTTTCATCAAAATTGATTTATAAATACGAGCGTTATCGTATGACATAGGTCAGATATATATATATATATATGGAGATATATATATATATATATATATATATATATATATATATAAATCAACATGTGAACGGAGGGTGGTTTTGGGGTCTGGGGGTCATGATCGGTGAAAATGTATCGAAATTTTCCGGAACTGCTTTCCTCCGAACGGCTGCAATAGGTAGCTTTATACTTTTTTGTATTGAAAGCTACCTAAAACCAACGATAAATTTATGAGTTTTAGTGAACGCGATTTCTCGCAAATTATCATCTTTCATTGTTGTAATCATTTTCCCAATCATACGCATAAAACTATATATTCATAGCTGTTAGCGCCAAATTCTCGCCAAACTTGGCGAAATATCGCCAAATTTGGCGACCAAAATAAGTCTTCATAAATGATGCCAATTTGGCTATAGTTGACTAATTTGGCAAATTTCTTATTCAAATTCAGTATTAACGAATATTCTGTAATCGGGTTCTTTGAATTTTAGCTTGCTGTTTCGAGTAACATTAGCTAAAATTTTAAAACGAACATATAGGAAAGCTACCTTTTCCTCCCGGTACAGGCCGGAAGGACCTTTTTTTTAAAGTAACCATAGTTGTGTTGGTAAAGTAACCATAAAAAATATGCATAAGTTAAAAATAAAGCAAGTTAAAATATGCATAGGTTCAATAAGAAAATTAAAAATAAAATTTAATAAAAAAGGTTGTAAATTTCATTATAACTATTTTAATAATAATTAGAGCAATTATCAATAAAAGCAGGAAAATACAATTTAATTACCTATATGATTAACACAGCTCATATCTGAGGTTGATCCAGGCAAAAATTATGACCACTCTTCAAAAAACTGTATGTAATAAAAAGGGGCTTTTTTAAAAAATTTAATTCAATAAATAGGGACCATTTTCAAAATTCTATTTCACAAAAAGGATCTTCAATGCATAGGATTTTAAAAAACTAATAATAAATTCATAATTTACAGCATTCGATCTTTCAGTGTAAAATTTTATTTGTCACAAAAAAAAAAAAATAAATAAATAAATAAATAAATAGTTGCATCAATATTTGCATATAAAGCATGTCCTTTTCTTTTCTTTCTAAAAAATTAACGTTAATTACTTATTATCCGATCCAGGAGATAGATCGCCAAAAATGGTTGTCAATTGCCAATTTAGTTTGAAACAGTAATTTAACATTATTAAATTATATAACATTGTTAAAAAGGGTAAGTAATATAACATAAATAAATAAATATAATATAATAAATGAACATTAATAAAACAAAATGAAAAAACTATAGACTATGATAAAAAAAATTAAACTATAAATTATAATAAAAAAATAAACTTAATAAATAAGTAAATTACACAAATGTCAAAAAATATGCGTTATTGTAATTGATATAATTGGCGCCATGCCTGGCGCAGTTGTATTTGACCTGGCCCGATAATGCGTAGGTACCAAATTATCAATTGGGACTTTAAAATGCCTAAAGAGGGCGCTAATCGCAGCTGTCGGTACAGAAAAAGTCTATGATGTCTTACACTCACGCACCTTTTTCATTTTAATCGGTTATAAAAAGAAAAAAAGTCACCAAATTTTGGGGATTTTTATATATTCAAACACACATAAATAACGCCTGCACTCAGCATTTTAACGATATACAATTATTATACAGACATACATACATTAAATATAATAATCGAACATGGAGTGAAAAAATAGCCAGAGCCAGGAATCGAACCTGGGTCCACAACGCTCCGGGCTGTTGCTCTAACCACTGAGCCACTCCGGCCGATTCCTGTTTCTGCAATTTTTCAGTAATAAACCATGTTGGAGAGAAAGTCACCAGCCATCTAACAAACAGCCTTGGATGACCGGACAACGGTGAATAGATTTTTACTATTCCACCTAATATACGAGTATATATATTCAAACACACATAAATAACACCTGCATTCAGCATTTTAATGGTGATTTTTTTTCTCTAATAATAACCTGGTGTTGTATGCTTGTATTAAGTAATTGATGTTGAAATTTTGAAAAGCGCAAAAATAAAAACATCGCCAAACATCGGTGCGTAAATGTAACAAATCTGTTCCCAGGAAAACCGTCCCTTTAACTAATGCTAAAGGGCCATTGAAAACATTATTTATTGTTAACGTGTTTGAAAGTGTTAGATATTCAAATTCGGATCATTTTTGCCTTGTCATATAAACAAACACACAACACCAATATCACATGAAATCTGAAATTGTGCAAGAAAATAATTATTATGAACAAATTAAAAATACATGTAATCCAATGGGCTTGCACGAGACTTTTCCGAAGCCAGAAGTTATATCTTTTTCCACCAGATGGCGTATTTGAGCGCTTGAATCGGCAATTAACTCCATTTTTACGTATTATTTTAATGAAACGTTCAAAGAGCCGTTCATTTTTCACTAGATTTGAAATTTGGGGTTTTAAATGGTAACAGCATTTGTTTCTTTATATTTTTTTAATCCGTTGTTTATAATAGATGGTTATCAGTTGTTTTTAATTTAGACCTTAAAACATTATAAATGCATAGTTTTTGAAGGTTTTAGAGAAAATAATGAAGAATAGATATGATACAAAGCAGATTATGTGTATATTTCCATAAGTTGAACAATCGGCATACTTACGGCACCGCAATACTTACGCCTAACTTGGCCGCGATACGTTTGCCTTTTTTCTAGGATGTGTAAGACCCGGAATCGTCACCTCACTTGCGTATAGATTGTTTAATATTAATTAAGTTATAATTATACGTTGAGAAAACAATTTAAAAATTCTGAGTATATAATTTAAATACCGGCCCACACCAATTTGAAGTATTATAACAGAATTGTTTTGAAACAAAATTGAGTTGCACGTGATTTTTAAGCTAAACATTGTGCTATGCTTATAAAAGAGTGTCTAAAAACTTCTTTTACAATAGAGGCTTAGTTTGTTTCTTTTACACTATTAAGTGATACCTATTAAATCACACAAGACTATTTTCAATTGCTGATATAAAAATATATTTAAATAGCTTATTGCTAAGAATGCCAAATGATTTTTTATCGCTTTTTCATAACTTTTTCTTATAAATATTACATTTCGCTTAATGAAAACTGCACTATTCCCTTTTAATACTAGGACTTCCCTCAAAGGGATTAATTTGAGTGATATTACTGAGAACATACAGTTAATAACTTTTGACTAGTAATGAAAATGAGACGTTTCTAATTAATTATATATTATTACAAATTCAAATGATGAAAATGGTAAATTAAATGGTGGAATTACAAAATACCATTATGCCATATAAATTCCGATACACTGTTAAAAAATATAGGGAAACAAACAAACAAAGAAAGAAAACCATGCATGACAGCCATACTTAAGTATAAAATTGGAAGTAGACATACATTATAGGTAATACAGAAAATAAGACACTTAAACATCGTATATCGAAACTTTTCTCTTCGGAATTCTTTGAAATGAAGAGATTTTTAGCACCAATTAGAGTAACTATAAATATCAAAAAATGTGTTTTTTGACAAAAGAATGTTTTATATGGTCTGTGGTCGCGTTGGACAACTAAGACTGTTGCACATCTGTTTTCCATAGGTGCGATGAAGTTGTCGATAGGAGTTTGTGGAATTCTTTTCCACTTTTAAAAAAGTGCTATATAAAAGTCCCAAATTGTCAACTTCAACAGAGGCATTGCGCTCGCTGCAACAACAATGGATTTAATTATGCGCCAATACATGCTCGCCAAAATATGCCAAATGGCTGTTAAACTGCAGCAATGAAAATTTCAAAGGCTAGAAAGTAGAAAATAAACTATAAATAAAAAATGAAGTATGTAATATAAAAAAAGGCGCTTTTATCAATTAACACTTTAATATTAATTAATTTACGATTGTACGTTGAGAAATCGATTTAGAAATCCTACAAGTATAGTTTAAATACTGTTTCATTTTTTAAAATTCTTGTTAGCCTATCTTAAAAAGAAATAGAACAAAAATTATATATTTTTTAATAAATTCACTCGCTTGCGCTTTCTATTAAGCGTAAAAAAAGCAGCGAATTTTTCATAATTGAGTTCAGTGCTCACGAAAAATGAATGTCTTATAACGGAAATTTTTGGGAAAACTTTTGAATTGCAGAAAAACAAATAAGACATGATTTTCAAGATGAACATTGAATGGCTGTGCCATTCAATATTCTTTATTTTTCAATACTTTGAAAACTTTTTGAAAATAATACTTACAATGTACTTTTCAATATTTGCCATTACTGAGATCAACTAAATAATAATGTGTTTTAAATTTTTTTACACTTTTTCTTAAATCAAACTTATTTAAACCTAATGTTCTTTATATCTGATATCTTTGAACAAAAAAAAGAAGAAAAAATCGATTAATTAAAAAGATTGACGCTCTTTCTTTTTTAAATGTTTCTTAAAGCAACACTTTTGACAATCCATAATCATGTTATGAAACATTTTCGATCGGTTCACATAAGAATGATCACAGCAAAAAGAAAAAAGTGTAAACAAAGCTTTTGTAATAATACTTTTCTCCCGGAAAAATCCAATAAATGAGGATGTCATTTTTATGAGACGTCGACTCTTGTTTAACAAAGATCAAAGTGTATGTTTGATAGAAGAGAAACTGTCTTCAGAAATTAAAAGGATTGGTAAGATGGATTTATGTCATTAAATATTTTTTGAAAAAGAAGCACTTGGATTGTTTATCTCTTTTATTCCATTAATTCTTATCAACTTCTACACCCTTTTCTGAACGAATGAAAAAATATATTTAAAAATTTTGATAAAATAGTCACAATTTATTTCATTAAACATTAATGACGTCTGACGTACCAAAATTTATTATTTTTATTAATTCATTTTTATTTAAATACTCATTCGCAGAAGGATGCTTCACAAAAAGCACCATATTCTGCAGATTTCATTTCTCATTAAAGAACGAAATAAAAATTAAATTACACACATATTTAACGTCTGCAGTCATCGTTATTTTAAACATATATAATTAATTAATAAACAGACATACATACATACATTCAATACAATAATCCAACATGGAGTGAAAAATTAGCCAGAGCCAGGAATCGAACCTGGGTACACAGCGTTCCGGGCTGTTGCTCTAACCACTGAACTAAATTAAATTAAATATTAATTTGTTTTTCAATCTTTCAATTAATTTTATGATTTTTATATACTTTATGCTTTATGTATTTAACGGCTTCGCGACGAGTATCCATTACACTTCTTTTAAATTCTGGTCACCACTTTTTACGAATGAAAATTTTCCGGTTATTTAATCGCTGCAAACCTGTAATTTTATTAAATAAGGTAAGAGTTCTTTTCAAAATTACTGATGTACAAATGCAAAACTTTCGAAAGTATACGTGCCGCTCGTCGCCGGGGATTAAAGGATTAAAACGCAGCACAAATCTCAGGATTTATAAAAATATTATTAACTAGGTTATTTGTAAATAAAATAATCGGATATTTAAAAATATATATGCATCTAATATCAATTTAAAATGGTTTTATTTTTCTTAAGTATGACAAATTCTCATCTCAATTCTAAACTAACGTTTAATTTTAACAATCGTTTACAAGTGAAAACTTTTCTGGAAATGAGTATACTACTTAATTAGCTATTTAACTTTTTCATATTTTTTCGTATTAAATTATTAAGAAATTCGTGTTAAAAGTATTTATGCATTATTCGCTACATGTTTCTTAAATGAAAAGAATCAAAACTGTCAAAAACCTAGAAATGGGAATTCACAACTCATTCTTATCATTAGTTTTCGAGATATTGAGAAATTTTATATTTCAGCGGTCTAGGGAAGCAACCTCATGTTATCGTTTCCTTCCTCTGAAAAGCAAATTTTAGAAGTAACTAGGAAAGTTGTATGAAATGATTTGTTTAAATTTAATTTATTATATATATATATATATATATATATATAAGTTTAATTGAAGATTGAGTCTTCCTCTCTCTCGAATTAAACTTAACTCTCTTGTATTTTGTATTTGTATTTATTAAAAAAAAAAAAAAAAAAAAAAAAAAAAACTTTCTTTAGTCTGCCTAGTGGCTTTTATTTTTCCTAAATTTTACTATTTTGTAACTTTTAAACTAAATGTATAGTCTCTGTAAAGAGTCGTCTTTTTTTTTTCTCTTATGAGATGAGTTCGACCCTCTGTAGGTTTCGTCTGTCATATTAGATATAACGGAATTTTTTTTTAGTTCTTTATTGTTAAACTTCTATTTTAAAATATTTTTATTTTATTTTTGTTTCAGCTTTTTAGCACTTTCCAACCTAGTTGAAAAGTGCTTATGACTTCGGTTTGTCTGGCCGTATGGCCGTCTGCCGTCTGCCGTCTGCCGTCTGGCCGTCTGCCGTCTGTCCGTGCTCTAACTCCCGTAAATATGCTCGGATTGCTCTGCAATTTTTATATGTTATTGTCGTTATCTATAGCATGTTCCCTATTTCAACGGAAGTGTGTAGCACTTATAGTTTTATTACAGGGACACTCAGAAGAATACCGTTACATTGCGGTCTATGGGGAAAAATCATTTGCGGTATATTTAAGTAATGTTTCACTATTTTAAACGCATTGAAATTTATATATATCACTAAGGTGCATTAGAAGAAGCTTAATATGGAATAGGGTGTGCATAGCACTTATAGTTACTTTACAGGGACAGTCAAAAGAATTCCGTTACATGACGTCTATGGAGAAAAATCGTCTGCGGTTTATTTAAATAATGTTTCACTATTTTAAACGCATTGAAATTTATCTATATATATCTAAGGTGCATTACAAGAGGCTTACTACAGAATAGTGTGTGTATAGCCGTCATCGTTCATTTACAGGGACACACAAAAGAATTCTCTACTGTCTATTAACACTAATTCCTGGAAGTGCGTTTTAAGTTACTAAACGCGATTTAAAATTTAACTCGCTTTTTGTCTATTACGTGGTGTGTATAAATTCTGTAGATCCTATACAGGGCAGCACAAAAGTTCGCGAACACATTTCCGTTTATTGACAGAAACTCCAGAAAGATAATTTTAAACTGTGCTACGCGTTTCCTAACTAAACTAAAATTAAGCATCCTAGCATATACAAATCTATAGATCATATACAGGGCTGAGTAAAAGTATTCGGATATTTTTCCGAATATTGTATCTGTTGGAAATTCCTGAAATTATGTTTTTAAATATGTTATGCGTTTTCCAAATTGTTTACTTAGATGTTATCTTTTAGCTTATTAAACGGTATGTTTTGTAAAATTATTTTGGAAGCGTTGGAAAGTGCTACATAATCTATGCTTGACGCATGATTTTTCGTTCTTGTTATATTTCTCACGGCTGCCTATTTGCCTCGCAAATCGCTTACATTTATCCTGAACGTTCAGGTACGTTGGGAACGTTCAGGTACAGTATCCTGAACGTTGGTACCCAACAAGGTATTCCATTCCGCTAACTACATTGTTACATTGTTACATTGTTATGTTTTCATATAATTTTTCCAGTTATTAATTGCATGATTTTTCGTACTATTCCTATAGCATTGAGATTTTTTAAAACTTTTACATGAGCTATTTAAAAGTTTCGTATTGTTTTGTTCATTACAATTAAGAAAAATTAAAAACGCTATCATAATACCAGTTCATATATTTATTTTGCACTGCGAATGAACATACTCTTTATAGAATACATAGTTGCACTATGTTTTATCAATTCTCCTTTTTGTAAACCACAGCATACTCTATTATTTGGAGCTAAAGTAAGCATTAATGAAGATTAGTATACTAACATGCACTAAGCTGTCTTTGCAATGCTTTGAAAAGGTATTTCATTTTAAGAATGAAGAATGACTGGGCATTAGTCAACATCAAACGTCTCATAGATAATTTGAAAGATTAATGACATGCCGGAGTTTTGACAAAATACTTCATTAATTTAAGCGTCTGTTCTCATTCATTTTAGTTATCTATCAAAGTAGTACAGTGCACAAAGTAAAGGATTAAAAGTTATAACCTGCAACTAAATTATTTTACTGATACGTGTATTTAAAAACAAAAGATTTTTTTAAAAGTTGTGGTGTCAGTGTTATAAACCACAGTAGTGAAGGCGGGAAGTCGCAATCTATGATTTTTAGGGTTTCGTTCATCTCACGAAACCCTATTGTTCCCGCTCCATTGTCTGTCTGTCACAGAGCCATTCTCAAAAAGTATGTAACTTACAGAGTTGATACTTAGTGTATAAATCTGAATAGCAGCTGTGAAGAGCTGAAAATATTAAAATTTGAAAAATTCGTATTATTTTAATAAATAGAGATAAAAAAACCAAAATTCTAACAGCCTTTTCCTATTAAATTGAAATATTTTTCGTTATAGCAGATGCCAAAGATTTAAAATCCACAATGAAATTCTTTCTACAATAATTAATTTTCTATCAGACGATTTTCACGTGAAAAATGAAAATGAAATAAAAAGTTTCACCAATTGAAAAAAAATATAAATATAAAATAAAATTGATTGACGTCATAGTCGTAATAAAACGGAAAATGTCTAAGATTTCTCAATAATACAAGGAGTATGAGTATGTGTAAGTGGGCAAAGCAGATTAATATCACGTCATTAGAGAATTAAAAAGAAAATCTGACGTCATATAGGAAGTTTAACTAATTTTTCAAATGTTTGAGAATAATACAAAGCGAGTATCAATATAAATAATAGAGAATAGTAAATTTAAGAGTTTGAGAAACATATTGAATCGTGATAAAAATCCGATTATGGAAATATTCGCATATTTTAAAATTTTGAAGGTGTACAGTTTGTTTAATTTTGAAATTATTTTTTTAAATATTGCATTTAGTCCCTATGACGGATATTATTATGACAGAATATAATAGCAGGCTTGGACCGATATCCGGCTGGTTTAGATATTCGAAAAAAGGAAAAAATAGACCGGTAAATGTTTACTTTATAAAAAAACATGATTTTTTTTGTTTTTGTTGCTAAATGAATTTTTTTTTTAATTTTTTAAAGAAAGGATAAAGTGTTTTGAAAGGAATATTAAACGAAACCCTTTGAGCGGTCTTCGATCACACTTACCCACTTGTTTTTTTTATTCCTACTATTAGCTCACACTCTCTCTATATATATCTTGTTGGAATTTTCAATCAGTAATAAAATATTTTCTATGCATCCATTCAAGTTCAAATAAATTTTTTTAAACTTGTACTGGATGACAATTGATGTTAATACAGTTTTTCCAAATATTAATTCATTAATTAAATTTAATTAATTAATTTTAATTTTTATATGGGAGAAAAAAATTTCTCCCATTGTTTTCATAAATGAAATGGAAGATTTATCTCAAATGAGTGATGCCAACAAAAAATAAAATACCGCAACGATGATTATAAAAGAATGTTCAATAAAGATAACGTGGGACATTAATGCTGCACGGGTTTATTTTATATATTTATGATTAAAAAGTAGGAATTGACTTAAAAAAAAAATTATATTACTTGTTAATTCTTACATTATATTTCAAAAATACTTGACTGGATTATAAGTAAGAAAAGTATTTCTCAGTTACGAATATTATTTTCCAAAAATAGTGAAGTTAAAGTTATTGGAATTCAACTCAAAGAAGTCTTATTAAATCAACAATATGAATTTGTGAACAACCATTCTACACTATAACAAGAACGAAAAATCATGCGTCAAGCATAATTTATGCAATACTTTCCAACACTTCCAAAATAAGTTTATAAATACCGTTTAATAAGATGACAGATGATATCTAAGTAAGCAATTTGAAAAACGCATAACAAACCCAATTTCAGGAATTTCCAACAATATTCGGAAAGATATCTGAACTTTTTTGTGAGCCATGTATATGATCTACAGATTTGTATATATACTACAAAGAATGCTAAATTTTAGTTCAGTTAGAAAACGCGTACAGCACAGTTTAAAAGTCTTCTTCTGGAATTTCCGTCAAGAAACGGAAATGTAATCGAGAACCTTTGTGCTGCTCTGTATATGATCTATAGAATTTATACACACTAAGTAATAAACAACAAATGAGTTAAATTCGCGTTCAGCAACTGAAAATACACTTCCAGCAATTACTGTTAACATATAGTAGAAATTCTTTTGTGTGTACCTGTAAATGAACGATGAATGCTATACACAAAGTATTTTATAGTAAACTTCTTATAATGCAACTTAGTGATATACTGTATAAATTTCGATATGTTTGCAATAGTGACACATTACTAAATTAAACTACAAACGATTTTTCTCCATAAACTGTAATGTAACGGAATTCTTTTGAGTGTCCTTGTAAAGGACCTATAAGTGCTATGCACACGATATTCTATAGTAAGCCACTTGTAGTGCACCTCAGTGATATATATCAATTTCAATATGTTTGAAATTGTGTAACATCATTAAAATTATTATTACTGCTTATTTTACAGTTTATTACTGTTAATTTTACGGTATAATACTGGCAGCTGGGATACCAGTATTGTACTGTAAAATCAACACTCTTTTTTTTTTTGCAGTGACTAATTGACACCGCTAAATTTCATTTTATTTAAGGATTGAATTTCTGAGAATTTTTAGCACTGTTAAAATTTAGTGGTGACAATCACCCAAATGCTGCGCTACTGTTCCATCATTGCAGTTATAATTCGTTTACTGCGACAGTTAAAAGTACGGTCAATGGGAAAAAATCCTTTCGAGTGCATGTTGATGATGTTACACCATTTCAAACAAAATGAAATTGATATACATTTATGAAATTCACTAAAACATGTTTTCTATAGAATATGGGATGTAAAGCATATATTATTCATTTATAGGCTCACGCAAAAGAATTCTGTTACATAATCGTCTACGCGGAGAAATCATTTGCAGTATACAGTGGGTTGCCAAATTATTAGGGACAGTCATGAAGTATAGGTTTTTTGTACAATATTACGATATAATTTGAAAATAATCACTGTTTTTAAGTTTAAAAAGCTTTATTGTTATAGTTTAAGTATTTACGCAATATTATATGAAAAAAAAACCAACAAAAATATAATACAGTCAATTTACCAATGTTAAGTAAAAAATATTAATATTTGGTGATTTTTCCTTTGGCTTCGAGGAATGCTTCGATGCGTCTCGGCATGCTTTCTATGCAATTGCTGGCACTTTCTTTTATTTTAGGGTTGTGATGCCATACATTTATTAGTTTTTCGATGACTTGTACCTTGTTTGAAATCATATCTTTGGTGATTTCCGCCTTGGTGATCTTCCATAAGTTTTCTATGGGGTTCATGTCAGGACAATTGCCAGGTCAAGGTAAAACTGGGATATTGTGGTCTGCCAAAAACTTTGTAACGTATCTAGCTTTATGACAAGGCGCTGAATCATGCATAAACATGAACTCGTCACCACCTGGGAACCATTCTTCAATTTGCGGCAGCAGCTAAGTTTCCAGAACTTGCCTGTACTGGTCTTGTCTCATGGTTCCCTGGACAATGTAAAGGCGACCAACCCCTTTAGCGCTTATGACAGACCACACCATTATTTTATCAGGGTTATTAACACTCTCCACGATGCAGTCAGGTCGGTATTTTTCGCCTGAGTGTCGCCTGACAAAGCTGCTTTTATCGGCTAAAATCTCAAAGGTTGATTCATCTGAGAAACACACCAGAAAAAAAATAAATATGTTAATAATTTAGAAATAAATGATTTAAATGACATAAATAACAATTATCTTAACAACTGACTTTACTCCAGTCATCAACTGTCTTCTGGTGGTGTTTACGAGCCCAGGCAAGGCTCTTCTTCTTCGTCGCTTCTGTCAACCGTGGTTTCTTGGCTGGACAATGACTTGTCAATCCCTTCCTCCGCTAATCTCCGCTGCACAGTTCTCTTAGAAACTAGTATTCCAGATTCCTGAACGATCTGAGTAAGGAGTCCCACTCTTTTCTTTCTGTTTCCTAAACAGATATCCCGGATTTTCCTGTCGGTATGTGGAGTTGTTATGCGTTTTCTTCCACTTTTACCTTTTCGTTTGCGAAAGTGGCTGGTTTTTGTCCAGATTTATTTTTATCCTGTTGACTACTGACTTGGAAACTCCAGCAAGTTCTGCTATCTTCCTTTGGGAATGACTCGAATGCAGAAGAAGGGTTTTTACCTCAGATTTTTTCCTAGGGGGCAAATCAACCCCTCGACCCATACTGAAATCAATAAAAATAAAAAATATTAACATCGTAAATAATTTCTCAAAAAACAAATATTTAAGCAATAAAAGAAAGATAATACTCACATATAATTCTTAACTTTTCAAAAAAAAAAAAAAAAAAAAAAAAAAACAGAGAATTTTGTTTAAATTAAAGAAAAGCGTCTTCCACTATTGCGTGTGTAAGAGACTTGGCGTCTCTCCCTTATTAAAATATTTATAGAAAGCAAACAAACCTTTTAACATACCAAAAGTACTTAAAAGTTGAATTATAGAGATATTGACAACGTTAAAATACATTTCTGCAACACTTAAACCACTTAGAGCCACAGTCAAGTGCACCCAAAGTATAAAACTAGCAAAAAATATGACTGTCCCTAATAAGTTGGCAACCCACTGTATTTTAATGATGTTACACCATTTCAAACATAATGGAATTTATATTCATTACTGATGTACAAAATAAATTGCTTACTGAAAAGTTTGGTGTGCATTGCACCTATCGTTCATTTACAGGGACACACAAAATAATTCGGTTACAGTCCTTTCTATGTGCGATAATTGCTGGAAGTGCGTTTTCAACTTTGGTTTGCGTTTTTAAGTTTAACTAAATTTTTTGCATAGTACGTTTTGTGTATAAATTCTGCTGATCATATACAAAAATGACTACGGGAGTGAATTGGTTAAGGGTAATTTTTTATTGTGCTATGCTTTATCCTGCTGAGCTATATTTAATATGCTCAGACAAAGTTGTGGTATATAACAGGGCTACACAAAGAGCATATACATTGCCCTTTATATTTGGTAATTTCTGTAAGTGTGTTTTAAGTTGTGTGATCCGTTTTTTACCTGATTAAATTCAGCTTAATATGTGGTGTGTACAAAAGTATTTAGATGATATACAGGGCTATACAAAAGAACTCTAGTGCATTTCCGCTTACTGGGTAAAATTGCAAAATGTAAATTTTCTAACTGAACTAAATTTTAGCTGCTATGTAGTATGTATATAACCTATACATCATTTGCGCAAAATAATTAGACTACATTTTTTACTATGGAAGATAATTGCTGAAGTTGGATTTTTAAATGTGTTATACATTTTCTAATCTGTTTACATACATTTTTCGGTAGGCCTCCCAGCCTGACCTGAACCTGTTTACTTACATGTATCTTCTTTCTCCTTATTTAACGTTGAAGTTTTGTTATAATTTTTTGGATGTGTTGGAAAGTGTTTCATAACTATGCTTGACGTTCATTTTTTTTCTCTTGTGAATAATATAATACTTGTTCCTTTTCTGTTCCTATTTATGATGACGTTATTACAAAAATCTCTCTTCTGTATGTAACTGATATTTATGCTCAATAATCAGTATCAATAAACAATATTTCAATTTTTCGTTTCATATATGATATTTTATTCACTCGATTTCTATATTTATAGAGATTCACGCTCCTTGAATTATTAAAAACTATTTGAAAATGTCCATTTTATATGAAATATCACATCATATTTTTCCAAGCGAAATCTTTTCCTTATAGTATAATTCTTGTTAATTTTTCCCTGTTAATCAGGGTGTCATATTTGACCGAAAACTTCTTCCATACGTAACGGATATTTATGCTTCGTGTATGTGTAAAAAATTATTTTTTTTATTTATGACGTCATATTAACCTGATTATTAATTCTTGAAAATTTTTATTTCAGTTAATTCTTCACGTGTGAATATTTCAATTAAAAATTAATTGCTGTGAAAATTTTATTAATCCCGGTTTTGAAAATTTCGCAAATGTAAAGAAAAATGGCTAAATTTTATAAGGAAAATATCCACTGATTTTATATGAAAATAATAAAATTTTGAATTATTAATAAACAAAATTGAAAAATGTAAATACAAAATAACCTAAAATCTTTCATGGGTTATAATCCACCTATATACAAAGATACAAAGACATTAACACTAGAACAACCGACAATTTCGACATCTTTAAACAGCCGACGGTTTCATTTCGACAACACCAAGTTGCAGTTAAATGTGCAAATTGGACGCTATAAATTCTTATATAACACTATAATGTGTCATTATTGGTGTCGAAATGACACCAACGGACGTTCTAGCATTTTAAATCATCCTCACTTCAGCCAAACATTCACACACACTTTCACATTTATAATATTACTAGGATTACAAAATATTATTTTAAGCTAAAATAAGTATTAAGACTAATTGACTCGTCTATTGGATTGTCAAAATTCTACGAGTGTTTGTCACTACTATTTTAGACTATAAATTTTCGCTTCATTTAATCATAAATACAATCGCAGCTTACTGTGATTGAATAAAGCGAAGATTATTTTCCGAAATTAGCAGTGACCAACGCTCGTAGAAGTTTGCAACAATTATGCACACAATCTACTACACGGCATAATCATTAGTTTTACTGTTAATAAACAGGATTCCCAAGGTCTTTAATACCATTATTTCAGAATAGTAATATTCGCCTTATTTAAACGTAGACGATTATTGCAGTTTCGTCGGTTAAATAAAATGAAGATTATTATTGGGAAATAGTAGCAATAAAATCTTTACAAAATGGAGCACAATAGAAATCCGAATAAAGATATTAAACTAATATAAACTCAACTATCCCTACATCTACAACAGTGTCGTAAGGAATTTAATTTTCAAGGTGATAAATGACTGGCCATTACTTATCCTTGAATTCCTCTAAGAAAATTTCAAAGATTAATGTTAGAAAGACATGACGGATTTTGACAAAATACATCACTAATTTTGAGTGTCATTATCTGTTCTGTCACAGTTTAGTTATCTATTAAAGTAATACAGTAAAGCATTGAAATATATGAAAGAATAACTGAATTATTTTATGAAAAATAGTTATTTAAAAACAAAGGAATTTATTTCAAATACATACTATTTTAAGTGATAATGTTTCAGTTAGTAACTTCGACATACACTGCAGAAAAAAGTGTTGATTTTACAGTATAATACTGGCATCTCAGCTGCCAGTATTATACCGTAAAATTAACAGTAATAAAAAGTTAAATAAATAGTAATACGCTGCCGCGCCTGCGCCGTAGCGTATCACTGCTTATTTTACTGTTTATTACTGTTAATTTTACGGTATAATACTGACAGCTGGGATGCCAGTATTATACTGTAAAATCAACACCTTTTTTTGCAGTGTAAAATCAAACTCTGTAATACGAGAAAAGTAAGGGAATTTATAAATGTTATCGTATTAACCATTACTCGTAATATCCATGAAGATAAAATAAATCTTAACAACACACACATAATCCAACTGATCACTAATATTAATTGCTGTAATTATGTAAATGCTAAAAATAATTTAATATCCTAAAGTTAATATACAATCTTCAGTCTTTCTTGGTGTAATTTTTAAATGGGTCTTTTTTTTAGACAAAATCACAGTATTGAAATCCAAACTTCTAAAGAACTAGTAATTTTAAAGCGCATGAATGACGCGCAGTAATGCAACTTATTACTTCCCTTTTTCTCGGTAAAACTCGGCTAAAATTGCAATAGTCACAAACAGGTCTGTATAAATTCGATAAAATCTTGCATCCAGCAAAATATTCTAGTCACCAGTAAAAAATATTGCTCCCTCCATATCTATTCCCCCTCTTTCATCGTTAATTTTCAAAAAACAAAAACGTTTATTATGAATGAATTTAGAAATAAAGAAAACTGCCCAGTTAAACTGAGGGCATTGAGCTCACAGGCTATTCACACTCATTGTATATTATGCTATTTTTTTAAAGACTAATGCCACTCGAAAAATAAAGAAATCGACAATATATTAAGGGGGAGGGATAAGCAACCATTCCCATCCTTTATACTTAACCAATAAACCCCCAAAATCTAATCAGGCAAGCGCCTTACCACAATAAATTTATACACAAAATTTGAAAAAAAATTGGATAATTTGCTTGAAAAGTCCATTTATCTAAATTAAGGGAGGTGAGCCCCCCCCCCCCACGTTCCCCCCTTTATACTTAACAAATGAAAACCCAAAACTAATCAGGCAAGCGTCTTACCACAATGAATCTATATACAAAATTTGAAGAAAATCGGATAATTCTGCATGAAAAACCCATTTATCTAAATTAAGGGGGATTAGCCCCCCATTTACCCCCCCTTTATACTTACACAATGAACACCCAAAACTAATTAGGGAAGTGCCTTATCACAATGAGCCTACATACAAAGTTTAAAGAAAATCGGATAATTCTGCATGAAAAACCCATTTATCTAAATTAAGGGGGGGTAGCCCCCCGTTTCCCTCTATATACTTATCCAATGAACCCCCAAACTAATCAGGGAAGTGCCTTATCACAATGAGCCTATATACGAAATTTGAAAAAAATCGGATAATTCTGCCTGAAAAACCCATTTATATAAATTAAGGGGGGATTAGCCTCCCAGTTCCCCCCTTTTATACTTAACCAATCAATCCCGAAAACTAATCAGGGAAACGCCTTAACACAATGAACCTATAAACAAAATTTGAAGGAAAACGGAATAATTCTGCATGAAAAACCCATTTATATAAATTAGGGGGGATTAGCCCCCCCCGTTCCCCCCTTTATACTTAACCAATCAATCCCGAAAACTAATCAGGGAAGCGCCTTAACACAGTGAACATATAAACAAAATTTGAAGGAAAACGAATATTTCTATGAAGAGTTAGCGCGTTACGTACATACATACGTACGTACATACATACATACAGAACCGGCGGGCACATAAGCTCTCAGGCTTTGATAGCCTGTGAGCTAAAAAATGATAACAAGCATAGTTTACAATTACTAGTTACATACTTTAGAATAGTATATAATTTAGTAAGATAATATTTATATTTTCTAATGAAACTCATCAAAATTACATATCGCTGAAAAAAGGGGAAAAGAAATCCGGTAAAGGCTGAATTAATCGAACATGTTCGGGAAATTCTGACTGCTGAATGCTTCGAATGTGCAGATAGTTGAGTGTTACAAAATCTGCAATTTTTTGTCTATTTTCTTATTGAAATTGGTCATATTATTCTGATTTTATTATTTTAAATTTTTCAGTTGAAAAACATATTTTTCCAAATTAAAAATAAAAGTTAAAAATATTTTTTTTTAATATAGTTTTTAAGTTTATTTCTTAATACTGGGGGGAGAGAAATCAGGTGGGTAAGTGTGATCGAAGATCGCTCAAGGGGTTTCATTTAATATTCCTTTCAAAACACTTTATCCTTTCTTTAATAAATCCAAATAAATTTCATTTTCCAAAAAAAAAAAAAAAAAAAAATCACGCTTTTTATAAGGTAAAAATTTACCGGTCTTTTTTTTTCTCGTTTTTTCGAAAATCTGATATCCCGCTGCTATGCTCTGTCATAATAATATCTGTCATGTGGACTAAATGCGATATTAAAAAAAATCAATTTCAAAAGGAAACATGTTGTATAGAGACCTTCAAAATGTTAGACGTCAGATGAATTTTTTTTTAATTCTCTAATGACGTTATATTAAGCTGATTTCTGTTATTTACACATACTCATACTCCTTGTAGTATCGAGAAATGTTTGAAAATTTCCCGTTTTATTACCAACAGGACGTCATATTAAACTTTTTTTTTTTCAATTTGTGAAACTTTTTATTTCATTTTCATATTTCACGTGGAAATCTTTCAATAGAAAATTAATTATTGCAGAAAGGATTTTATTGTGGATTTTTAATCGTTGGCAACTGCTATAACGAAAAATGTTTAAGTTTAATAGGAAACGGCTGTTAGATTTTTGGTTTTTTATCTCTATATATTAAAATAATACGATTATTTCATATTTTATGATTTTGAGCTTCATAATAAGTATTTAGCTATAATTACACAACATTTCATGACAGTAAGTTACATAGTTTCTCTGTGACGGACAGACAACGAAGCGGGAGTAATAGGGTTTCGTGAGATGAACGAATCCCTAAAAATGTCGTTTCTGTTCATATCTTTCGTCAATTTTTGAAAAAAAAAAACTGCCACTAGCTTAAATAACTTGGTCGCCAGATAAAAAAAAAAAAAAAAAAAACTTGATAAACAGTGGCGACCTGACGACCGCATTTATCAAGGTCACAACAATTTTTTAGCTATGATTTCACATATCCTTTTCATTTTAACAATGCAATAAGAGACATGAAAAGGCTGATTATTAAAGCCCAGACTCCTGATTTAAAAGAAAAAAATAAAGGTTTTCTTCCTTAGTTCTCCCTCTTTTCCGTCGCTCAGTTGTAAATCTTATGAAGGGGCGCTAATTGAAGCATACTTATCACTCCTTTCTTTTATTCTTTGAAGACCTCAGAACATTCCTTAATATTTTCTTTATGGGGGTTTCCATGAAGGTTGAAATTATGTCTGGTAAAACTTATGAATTACTACATTTTGACAGACATTTGTAATGTAGAAATATTACCGCTGACACAGAACAATATTCGATAAGGAAAAGGGTGTATTTCCTAATTGTATCCTACATTTCGCCGAAAATGACATCGATGTGAATAGATGTTTTCGTCGTATTAACCGTGATTCAGAATTTGTAGCTCGTAAAAAGCGTGAAAACCTTAATATAGAATAAATGATGAACCATTCTCAACTTGCAAAATGCTCGTTTTAACCAGGTCCTCGTTTAAACCGTCTCGTATTCCACGGGTTCCGCTGTGTTTTTAATAACAGGAATAATTAGGGATGATTTAATAGTCAATGAATGTTGGCATCAATTAGATAACAAGGAACTACAATTTAATTCACATTCAAAATGTTAATAAGTGAGTTTAATACTAAATTAATTAAAATAAACTGTTTACAAATTATTAAAGAAATAGAATTAATTCCAAACAATTCAGACGGAAATGGCGCAGAAAAAACTTCGATACACAAAGTTTCGATATACAATTTGGACATCGACAACTATAATGCTGCCAATAAACAAGCCAACATCAATATTAATCACATCTTGGTTTTCAAATAAAAAATGATTCTATATTAATGTATAAATAGGAAGATCCTAGTTTTGTACATAAAATCCCAGTAAAACTTATTTACAGAAATTTCAATGCTCAAATACTCAAATACATCTCATTTTTCAAAAATACAAACAGCCATCATAATGAGTGTTAATGATGATGTCTTTGATGTCATTTGTGATGTCTTTGATGTCATTCTGTAATGTCTTTGATGTCATTAAACTAAACTGTAAAAAAAGAAAAATGTATTACTGCTTATTCTACTGTTTATTACTGTTAATTTTACGGAATAATACTAGCAGCTAAGATGCCAGTATTATACTGTAAAATCAACATTTTTTTTTCCAGTGTGCGTAAAAGAATTCAAATACATTTCCGTTTATTGACGGACATTGATGAAGGCAAATTTTCCACCATGTTATGCGCTTCTGATCTGAACTACATTTTAGCCCATACTATGTAGCAGAGAAACAAATCTATAGGTAATATACAGGGCTTTAGAAATTATATACAGGGCTTCGGATATTTTTCCGAGGATAGATGGTAATAGATGAAATTGGGTTTTCAAGTGTGTTATGCGCTTTTTAAATTGTTTACTTAGACATCATCTTTTACCTTATTAAACGGTGAAGTTTTGTTAAAGAGTTCTCAGTGTGTTGGTAAAGGTTTCATAATCTATGCTTGACGCATGATTTTTTCTTGTTTCTAATGTGCGGCATTCCTAATACGATAGATGAAGATAAGGCTATCTTGGTGCAATCCAAGAAAAAAGCGTCGATGAATATAATAAATTGAAATTCCTGATGATATAGACGAAGAGATATCAAGGAACAATGAATTTTTAATTTGTATAAACATGGAGAATAAATAAAACCAGTGGACCCGTGCGAGGATTTCACAATGCAGTCTAATATATTTTTTAGCAATATCTAATATTTTTAGATGCATTTTAAACTTCGAAAGAAAAATTAAGGGTTACAAATATCTGCAAACAACATTAGTCAAGCCAGAATATCGTCTCATTTATTCCATCAAAGTTACAGTAAAAACTGATCGAAGATAGCAAAAGGCACGCGCGAAAAAAAAAAAAATTAACAATCGTATTTTAACTGGATTAGAGGATGACGTCATTCGCTTTGGAAACAACATGGGACAAAGAAAAATAAATTAAATACACATAAAATACAATTTAATTTAATATAACAAATCATACATTTTAGGGTACCTATGAAATACCACGGCTTCGATCGATCAATGATATATTTTTCTTCTAAACATTTGAATTTGAATTTTGTTTTTTAATCATAAATATAAAATAAACCCGTGCGATAAAGTTCCGCTTTATCTTTTTTGTACTATTTATTTTTTTATTATCATTGTTGAGAACATATCATGCAGCAATTTATTTTTGTGGAGCATTGATTTGAGAAAAACCTTTCATTTCATTTATGAAAACAATTCTGATATAATTTTAATTAACTGCAATTTTTAATCTAAAAACACATTTTAACGAAATGTGAGTGCACTATGTCAGAATCTGGTTGAAAAACCTTTTGAATGATATCTCATTCATTGTTGTGCGTTTTGTAAATGCATAGAAAGAATGTTGACAACAGAAATAATATGTATGATTATGACATACTAAATTTCGGTTAGTTTTAATAATTTTTTCTTTCTTTGAATATTTCTTTAAGTTTAAAACAAATATACCCACACAAATATATATATGTTTGGGACTAAAATAAATAAGGTGCGTCTTCAATTCAAATACATACAGTATCTAATTAGCTAACTCTTAACATAAATACATAAAACTTTATTTTACGTATCTTGACATAAATGTGCCTATGCAATGAAGAGCGAGTGAATAAATTTCTTCGGGCTATACTTTACTAACTAATCACAAGCAATCTAATCAAATGATTCTGTTGAGAATTACTATCTTGAACGCGAAACTGCATTGCTAAACAAGTTAGATAATCAAGAATGTTATCGTACTTTGGTGGCTTCCAAACAATGCATTTTGAAAATTATTTGTTAAATAAATGCAGAAATTTAACTTTGCATTTTACTTTTTACTGTTATGAAAATAATAATATAAATGTAAAACTGGAATCTGTTTGAATGCCGTCTTTTATTTATCGTTGCTCAAATTAAAAAAAAGAAAAAATCTGAAAAGTAATATTTCCAAACAACGTATTTTAAATTCTATATATTTACACGAAAATATTCAAAATTTAAAAAAAAACTTTAAAATAAATAAATTATTACGTGCGAAAAGCATTTACTAGTGAAAATTAACGCGAATTGTGCATATTCAAGCATTGAAGTATTTTATTTTTATTTTTATTGATACATGCAGCACGATATCATAATGATACATGGATAAACTCTGAGAATAGTACATAAAGATAAGTTTTCGCCTTCATGTTAACAATAGACATTTTTTTTAAATCTAATTTTGATTTTTAAGATTATTTGAAACATTTTTTTTTTACTTTTAATATAATTAATTGATTTTTTGCAGTTTTTTAAAAAGAAACTGAGTCAGATTAAAAAAGTTTTACTGTTAATACATTAGAATTTAATGTATGAATTTTATACGTGAAAGTCGTACAATATTTAGCATTCGCATTTATAAATAATGAACCTTAAAGCTTCCACGGTAGAGAATGTCGTCATATTTAAAATGAAAACTCTAGTTTTATTTAGAAAACTTAAATATTTTATTACGCTTATAAAAAGTGCCGTAATTTTCACAATATTTTACGTTCATAATTATTTTCAGTATTTTTTTAGGAAGGTCAGCGAACAGTGAAATGGCAGAGATGACCGCCCCGGAAACCCAGCTTTTGCTTTAGAGAATGATATTTTATTAAATTAATAGCGCTTTAAATACTTATTTTGCTCGCTGACTCCATTTCTTAAACAATATTTATCTTTAAATGGCTATTGAGTTTCTACATTTGCAACAATTTTTTTTTTCATCTTTTTAAAATAGAGCAAATTAGTGTGTTTTTAGAGACTGTGGGGATATGAACAGGGGCTGTTGAGCGTACTGAGCAGAGCCCCTTAGTTGATCAAAATATTTTTTTCTATTATAGAAAAAAAGTTGCTAACACTGCCGCTGCCGTGTTTTCATCGACTGTTTTCTTTTCACTTTCTCAGTTTATATCCCAAAAACATTTATAAATAACAACAGGAAATCTTGCAGTTTTATAAAGAAATGTGTGATAACATTTCTGAAGCAGGCACTTTTTAAATTGATAATTTATTTTAATCGTTTTTTGATTATGTATTCGGCCAAGAAAGTTTAGCTATATAAGTTTTATAGAATCAAATGCATGGAAATTTAGTCATCATTTGCCATCATATACTTGATTAGATTGTGTTGTACAGTATTCAATCATTTTTTTAATTTGACTTCTTTTAGGAAGAGGATTGCTCGAATGTCTTATTCAAAATTTATACAGATAATCATTTTTCAGACTTATGGGGTTAGCAAAAATGTTTTACCTGCTTTAGTGGGCTGTGGACTGCGTTCGACTTCTTTCAATCAGGTGAAATGAAAGCTATAGATAATTCAAATGCTCTGTCATTCATTAAATACATTTTTTAATACAAAAAATATGCGAATGATACTATCTCTGTAGCACTTGAATGATTGTTTAGTATGTTTATACATTTTAATACCCAATAGAACTTCCCATAAATCTTTAGTATGCTACAATAAATGTTCAACAGAGATGTCGTGGATGCGCTATAGTGCATCATTTACTAAAAAGGAAGAAGAAGAAGGAATGTATAAAAGTAATTGCCTTGCCTTCTTTAGGGTACATAGTTTTCTTCCTAAAATTAAAAAATAAAATTAAACTGATCATGAAGAAGACATTAAAAATAGGTGTTCACCCGTTAATGTCTGTATATATATTTATTTATACATTTTACCAATTTTTTTCAGGCATTACTTATAAAGAAGCATGGTCAAAAATTTCCATTAAAAACGTCCTTCATTTAAAAAATTTAAAAACAGTCTCCAATAAAAACTTCCACCACCTAACAAAAGCGCTTTCACCCCCCGCCAGGGCATCATCAGTTGTGATCTCTAACCAACTTCCTCTCCATTATATAGATGACTGGTGGCTGAAGAGCTCCCCCTATTGGATTTCAATATTTTCTCTCTCTCTCCCTCTCTTCCAACATTTTTCTCCAGCGGCAATCGAGTACTGAGTATACCATGTCATTACACGTGTCTTTGGATGCATTTATTTCAATTGATTCTCGTAATAACGCGTTATGCAAGTTTTCATAGTTAGCTATTATCTTTATTTGTAGGGTATCAAGTTTTATTGGGGTTTTAAGGTTTAATCTTGCAAGAGCTGTTCACAGTTTATTTAGTTTTATATCTCGGATATGTTCTTTCTTTCTTTCTTCTATTTTGCTCTTCGTCATTCCTATGTAAGTAACTTTTTCATTTCTGCTGTTTAGACAATTTATTTTGTATATTCCTGCTGTTTGTATTTCTTCATATTTTTCTATTTCATTTCTTACTGATTTGAAAAGGGGTGGATTGGGGGTTAGTGGGACTATTTTTCCTAATTTTTCTAATTCTCGTTTTATTTTCAAAGATACACCTTTTATATATGGAATAGGGGGAGTGTATGTTAGATTCCTCTGTGCTGGTTGTATATGGTCAATTCTTTCTCTTACTCTTTCAAATAGTTTAAGTATAGTTTTCCTCGGATGTCCTGCCTTTAAACCTATGTTTTCAATGATTTTTAACTCTTCCTTTAGTGATTTTTCTGTGGAACAGATATGTAGAGCTCTATTTATATATGTATTCATGGCTGCTAATCTGTATGGCATTGGAGTATCGGCTTTATAGGAGATTATATTTAAGTTTGCTGTGGGTTTTCTATATACTGTTGTATTTATTTGAGTTATATCATGAGTTATTTTTACATCTAAGTAGTTGATCGAATGCTTTATATTTCTTTTTCTATTGTAAACTGAATATTCTTGTCATACGAATTTACTTTGTCAAGGAGGTTATCTAGATTAATTCGTTTATTTGTCATAAAAAATACGTCGTCTACATATCTAAGCCATAGTCTGATTTCAGTTTTGTGTTCGTTTATGATTATTGTTTCTAGATTTCTTAATTTCCATTCTGCGACTATATTAGAAATTGGGGATCCCATAGGTACTCCTTTAATTTGTTTATATATTTTGTTATTGATCTTAAAATAACTTTCGTTCAGGACCAAGTTTGTTGCGCTTTGTAATAGAGTACTTAAGTTAGATTCTGTATAATCCTTTTTTTTTTTATTATTGATTAGACCTGTCATTTCTTTCAAGTTAATAGATGGATAGAGGTTTTGGACATCCAGGCTTAACATGTAGTCATCAGGCTGTGGCTTATATTCTTTTAATTTTTGTATGAAGCTTTTTGTTGAATTTATCGAAATTTCTGAGGGGGGGGATAATTTTTTCATATTGCTTTTTCATATATTTTTCAATGTCATATGTTGGGCTGATCGTTTTATTTACAATAGGTCTTAGTTTATATGGAGTCTTGTGATCTTTCAGTTTACCAAAAATCATAGGGATGTTCGGTGTAAAATTACGTTTAATTGGTTTTTCTTCAGGTGGCCAGTTTACGGATTTTATTAGGTCATTAGATGCTTTGATTAACTTATTCAATGGATCTTTCTTTATTATTTCTGTATCCATTTCTTTAATTGTCTTTTCCATCATATTTATGTAATCAGTTTTATTCATTATAGCTAATTTCCCAGTTTTATTTGTTTGCAAGAAGGTTAACTCTTGATTATCTTTCAATTTCTTTAATGTATGCAGGTTATCGTCCCCTCTTTTCTTACGAGTTTTTAATTGTTTATTGATTTCATCTTGTGTCATATTTCTTATCCTGATTGCCTCTTCTTCTGGTATTAATTTCAGAACTCTTTCTATCTTTTGAAAAAAAGATAGAAAAACTTATCATTTATAATTCAATTACGGGGACGTACAAAATAATTCCATTACATTATTATTTATGGGGGGAAATCGTTTGCATTTTGAACATGTTATCATACCTCAAACATAACGAAACTTAAAAAGATCACTAAGGTTTAATACAACTTCTTTTCTATAGATTATTGAGTGCGTAGGATTGATATTTCATATACAGAGACACACAAGAGAATTCCGTTAACGGACTAACAATGATCGGTAATTGCTAGAAGTGCTTTTCTGTTGTGATACACAAATTTATGTAATTTTTAGTGCATTACGTACTATTTACAAATTCTGTAGATCATATACAGGACTGCACGAAAGACTTGGAATATGTAAAGCAATTGCTGAAAATGGATTTTTACTGAGTTATGAATTTTTAAAATTACTTTTTTAGATATCTCATTTCATAGTATGACAGAAATTAAATTTCTTAATAATATTCTGTTAGTGTTGGAAAGTGTTTCATAATCTATGCTAGACGCATTATTTTTCGTTCTTGTTATTATTCGTTTACTCGTACTTGACCCTTTAGCTGAAGATATATGAAGTTGTTATTTTTTAAATTCCTACTATTAGCTCACACTCTCTCTATATATATCTTGTTCAAATTTTCAATCGTTAATAAAATATTTTCTATTCATCCACTCAAGTTCAAATATTTTTTTTAACTTGTAGTGGATGACACTTTATGTTAATAGAGTTTTTTCAAATATTAATTCGTTATTTAAATTTAATTAATTAATTTTAGTTTTAAATGGGAGAAAAAAATTCCTCCCATTGTTTTCATAAATGAAATGAAAGATTTATCTCAAATTAGTGATGTCACAGAAATAAAATACCGCAACGATGATTATAAAATAATGTTCAATAAAGATAACGTGGGACATTAATGCTGCACGGGTTTATTTTATATATTTATGATTAAAAAGTAGGAATTGACTTTTTAAAAAAAAATTATAATACTTGTTACTTTTTAAATCCACTATTCGCAGTTTAAATATCTACTTATTCAAATTCCGTTCTTCATTCGCTGAAGATATTTGAAGATATTCGTTTTTTGCAATTTATTTTTAAACTCAAATAAAAAGAATCCTTCTAAAAATGTCACTTCTTGGTCACTAAAAGAAAGAGTGGTGTTTTCTGTTTCTCTCGTCATCTGTCACATTGCGGTAATGGTTTGACAGCATCGTTTTTTCATTTAGTAAGCCTTCGTTTTGCTTTCAGATACAATTTATATTTTTGGGTCTACCGGGATATATTCCTTTGGGAAATGTTTCGTGAAGATTTTAAAGAGAAACACGAAGAATGTTCCATTTCATCACATCCGAGAAAAAAGTAATTTTGGAAATAAATAAATCTAACATTTCTGGTGAAACTAAAGCGTCTTTTCATTGTTTTCACATTCTTTAAAGAATTTTGCTATGTTTCTATAACAGATTTAGAATTTCGAAAAAGGAAAATCTTTCTCGTTATATTTTTTTATTGGTAGAAAAAAAAATAAATGAACAAGACTTGAAATAGCTGCGTTATTGGCAGATTTTATTTACGACGTAGCGCTGTTAAAATAAATAAATAATCTTTTATTTAAAATTACCATTACTTTAGTTATTCCTCTAAATACTTCTAGCATCTACGTTACAAATTGTACATATTCTCTTAAATTTCTTGGTTTAAGGACCAAAGCTTGAGTCTAGGCTTTAATATGTCTGTCATTGTCAGTTATTTATGCATAATTAGGAATCTCAACCCGGTATATCCAGGTTACAGAACATAGATTAAATACATTTTGGATAATGTTCTGTTATACCAACACCATGCCAAAATGTATGCTCATGCGCCATACATTTGAACACTGACTCTACCAAGGATTTTTAGTGCAAACCGTGTCAAACATTGTGATTTGTTTTTTATTGAATGTGAATTTTTTTTAGTATTATTATTTAATCGTAACCTCGCAAAACATCGTAATTTGCTATTTTTCAAACCGAATATATATATTATTAGGTTATAACTTACATTTATTACTGACGCTGTAGCAGATTTTACTTTTTGGCAGTTACGTGATGATAAGGTAGCTGGGATAAAATTGTTTCAGGACTTTTGAATTATGCATAACAAAAAGATTTCGTTCAAACAACCATAAACGAGTTTATTCGCAAAATGAAGATTAATGCAATGCTAAGAAACATTTACAATTTCATGCCTGAAGTTTAAATTGAGTTTTACTTTATAATGTATTGTATAATATTTATGTGTTCTATTCTTTAAGCATGTATTTGTATTAATTTAATAAAATAGTTCATGAAAGTCTGTAAATTTCAAATGTTGTATTTTTTAAATGCTCACTCACGTACCAACAATGTTATATATTTTTTCAATTATTTCATTTCACGTAAATTTCATTTTGCGCCAACTGTTACACTTGGCGGCAATGGTGTTGGTATAACGTAAAAGTACCCTATTGCGTTACTGAAAACTTTAATAGATTTGTACATTATATATATATATATTTTATATTACCCAATAACAACATAGAAAAGCATTTTTATATAAAAAATATATTTTATGTATTCAAGGAAAGTTTTGAAATGTATTAAAAACGACACTTTCATATTAGCAGGAGCTAAAAGCAACAGAAATCACGAAAGATTTTTCTACTTACAGCAGCTTTTTTTTTTCATTTTGTTAATTTCAGTGGTTTAAGCGCGTATATGTCTGTTTTAAACATATTAAGTATGAATCCAATTATTAAAAAAATTAAAAAAAAAAACATTAATTATTTTCATACATTTAAAAAGACAGAAAAAATACACATCACACAATAAAAACAAAATGGCTCCACCTGAATATTCGACTCCATAATGTGTTATTGATTTAACTGCAAATTTTGACCGTGAGCATGTTGAACATAAACTTTGGTTAAAATTCGACATTGTATTTAAGCTTAAAACGTTTACAAAAATTGTTTTTTTTTTTTTTTTTTTTTTTTTTTTTTTTTTTTGTAAATTATATAATTGTGTATTTTGTTAGTATTTTTGAATGTCTGAAATAAATTAAATGTTTTTAACATTTTAATGGTTATTAGGAATTTCTCAACCTCTCATCTCATCGATGGTGAATCATTTTCGTTCTCTTTATTACTGTCATTGCCAGAAATTTTGTGCCATGTCATTGCCATTTTTTGAACAAAGTTGGTTTTGAAGAAATAATGTACAAAACCTGTTTCGATTCTGCCCGGTCGATTAGACAAAAAAGACTGTCCGCATTATCCGATGAATAGTCGCATTAAGCGATGTTAACTGCAAAATTATTGCAAGCATTACGAATTAAATGCGAACATTAATTGCAAATAGAAAAAAAATGATGAGGAAACTTAAATTGTCCTCATTAATTGGAGATACGTTTTAAGAGCAGACGTATTAACGGAAGTTCACTGTAGATATCGAAATTCCTTTCGAAATTCATTTTTGTAGGAAATGTGAATTGTGACATATGAATTTTTAAACATAAATCGATTTCTATAAATTTCATATATACGAAGGCGAAATTACAGCTCATTCCGTTAAGTAGTTTTGAGTTATTCTTAAGAAAACTACCCGCATTGCAATTTGTTTTGCTACGATTAAAAATGAATTTTTCATTAGGAGTTCCAAATTTTAAATCAGCGTAATTCCCAAACCACTTGGCCAAATGATTTCCTATGTGATATCCGAAGCTACAATTTACCAAAACATCCCATATAGTGTCAAAATTGGGTATTAGTACTGAAAAGTTTCAAGTTTGGTGCAATTTCTATATGCTGACGACTCCCTAAATTTCAGTATAGCAATAATTAGTAGACGTTATTACCAATCTATTGGTACCGGTCAATTTTTTATACGATTATTTAAGGTGTAGAGTTAGTAAAGTATTATACAGTTTTTTTTTTTCGAGGATTGTTCTAAATATTGTGACATGAATGTCTGAGGTTTGGCGTTAATATAACTGTCAACATCAGTTAGCAGGATTTTTAGCTAAATTGATTTCAAATATGACCATATCTCTATAACCATACGCTATACAGAGATGTTTGACAGACTAAATTTTTTCACTATAAATTACCTAACTAACAGAACTTTGAAGTACGTTCATAAAAAGTTAAATTATAAATTACGTCTATATTTCATAATTGTGGTTCAATACATACAACAAACAACTATTTTCTTTTCAAGAAATGAAAGTAATGTTGTCTATTCTTCTATAATCTTAATCCACAAAAAAAATACAACAATTCGTTTTTTCAATGATCTGAGCACTTTTATCATAAAAGACACAATTTTTTCTGGAGATTAAAATCATTGAGAAACTCTGACACTTAATTAAAAAGAGGGGGTGGGAAGAATAAGAAAAAACTGTTCTGGCAGACTAATTAAAAATGCAAGACTATAGTAAGTGAAATAGAAGTTATTGTTAACAATGATTCCAACGTTTACGTATTTTGTAGAGCACAGTAGAAAAACTGTTTTGTTACGCAATTACATTGATGTCTGTATATTTAATTTTATTAACTGAAGGTATTTATAGACATACGTTTTTGCATTTTAATTATTTCCTTATGTAAATTCAATTCTTCATTCACAAAAGATGTTTAAACATATTCGGTTTTTTTTTCTTGCATTTTGTGAAATTAAACTGAAAAACAAATGTACTAGAACAGTCACTTTTTGGTTAAATTAAAAATAAGAGACGATAGTTTCTATTTCTCCCATCATCTGTCACATTTTGGTAACGGTTTGACAGCATCATTTTTTTTCTTTAGCAATCCTTCGAGTTGCTTTCAGATCCATTTTATATTTTTCGGTCTTCAACAATATTTTACTTTGGGAAATGTTCTATGAAGATTCGGAAAGAAGCACACAGCATATTCCATTTCATCGCCCTCCGAGAAGAAATTATTCATAAAATAAAATAAACCTAGCATCTCCGTTGAAACTAAACTGTCTCTTCATTGTTTTCACAATATATAAACAGTTTCTCTCTACCTCTATAACTGATTTAGAATCTGCAATAAAAATTCCTCTAGCTACGAAGATTTTTATCACTAGAAAAAAAATAAATGAACAAAAATGCAAAAAACTGTATTATTGCAGATTTTATTTACACTCCAAACTGTTAAAATAAACAAATACACTTTTATTTTAAAGCTTAATCAAAATCAGTCTTTTATGGCTAACCCTTATTTAAAAGGTACATATTCTCTAAATTCCATGACTTTAGCATCAATGACTCAGGCTGGGCTTTAATATGAATGTCAATGTCAGTTGTATGATTTTGCTATACCTTGGCTCACAAATATGATGCTCAACATACTAAAATCATCCTCTAGAAACTGTCTAACTAACATTGTTTTGAGATGTGTTCAGAAGATGTTAAGTTATAAGTTATGTCTCTGTTCTATGATTTGCGTTCAATAATGCCCTTTGTTTCAATAAACAAAAATAATAGTGATTACTGTAGTAGCTTCAATAATCTTTATTTACAACGAAAAAATCTCTTACAACAGTTCTTTTTTCACTGATCGAAGTACTTTTTGAACACTTTCCAACATAGATTAAAAGCGTTTATGAATTCGGTTTATCTGTCTGTCTGTCTCTCTGCCCTCTGTCCCTCTGTCCGTGCTCTAACTCACGTAAATATACTCGTATACCCATGCAGTTAATATATGTTTTTGAAGTTTACTATGGCATGTTCGATATTGAAAATGAAGTGTATAGCATTTATATTTCATTTACAGGGAGGGGCACTCAACAGAATTCCGTTACATTACGGTCTATGAGGGAAAAACCGTATGTGTTGTATTTTAATGACGTTGCAGTCTTTCAGACATATTGAAATAGATATACCTGACTGAGCTACACTACAAGATGCTTACAGTAGGATATGGTGTGCATAACGTTCATCATTCATTTACAGGGACACACAAAATAATTCGGTTACATGACTGTCTATGAACAATTACTGTTGGAAGTGCGTTTTCAGCTGTGGTCTTCACTTTTAAATTAACTATTTTTCTTACATTTAACTTGGTATGCATAAATTCTATGGAAAGATGATATACAGGGTTGTACAAAAGAATTCCAGGACATTTCCGCATATTGACGGAAATTGCTGAAGGGATTTTATAACTTTGTTATACGTTTCCTAACAGAACTAAATTTTTACATACTATGTAGTATATATACCAATCTATAGATCATATACAGGGCTACACAAAATAATTCTGATATTGTTCCGACTATAGATGACAATTGGTGAAATTGGTTTTTCAAATGTGTTATGCGTTTTCTAAATTATTTTCTTATACATCATCTTTTACATAATTAAATGTTGAAGTTTTGTTAAAGTATTCTGAATGTATTGGAAAGTGTTTAAAATCTATGCTGAACGCAGGATTTTTCGTTCTTGTTTATCAATGACACGACTTTTCCTGTCCAATGAAATCATTCAGCAACTATGTCCCTTAGTTACAAATAAAAACTATTCTAAAAGACCAATAAAAATACACTACTATAGTTAGTGAAATCGAAGTTGTTGTTAAAGTTTATTCCAACATTTACCGAAAACTGGGTCACATTATGTCATGGGTATCATATATATTATTTCTCCTGTCAACATCCCTTTTTCTAAGAAAATACGAAACGCAGAACGACGAAGGAAATAGCATATGAAAAGATTTTGAACAGGCTTCTAACATAGCACACTTAACATTTCGTTAAAACATGTTTTTGATTAAAATTTGCTGAAAATTGAAAATTAAATCGGCATTGCTTTCATAAAAGAAATGAAAAGTTTTCTTCAAATTATTGTTGCCACCAAAATAAAATACCACATTATATGATGCTCAGCAATTATTATAAAAAACAATGCACGGGTTTATTTTATACTAGCGGCCCGTCCCGGCTTTGCACGGGTAGACAATGTAATTTTTTTAGTACATTTGTTTTTCTGAATTTCGCGCTCCTACCAAAAACTGTTGCTGAGATATGGCGAAATGACCTAAAACTTTCGACCACCCCCTTTAACCACCTTCAAGGGGGGAGTGGGGGGGTTCTAAATTCACTGAAATACGTGTTTAATCATTTGTTTAGTAGATTTGTTTTAATTAATTTCGCCCTCCTACATAAAAGCTGAGATATGGCGAAGTGACCTAAAAATTTCGACACCCCCCCCCCATTTAACCACCTTATGGGGGGATTTCCAAAATTTCTGAAATACATGTTTTATTCATTTTTTAGTAGATTTGTTTCCTGATTTTCGCGCTCCTACCTATAACTGCTGCTGAGATATGGCGAAATGACCTAAAATATTTGACCACCACCGTTTAACACCCTCCGGGACGGAAATTTCTAAAATCGCTGAAATACATGTTTAATCATGTTTTTAGTAGGTTTGTTTTCCTGATTTTAGTGCTCCTACCTATAACTGCTGCTGAGATATGGTGAAATGACCTAAAACATTCGACCCCCCCCCTTTAACCCCTTCGGGGGGAGGAGAATTTCTAAAATCGATGAAACAGGTGTTTAATCATTTTTTAGTAGATTTGTTTTCTGGAATTTCTGGCTCCTACCTATAACTGCTGCTGAGATATGGCAAAATGACATAAAATATATTCGAACCTCCCCTTTAACCCCCTTCTGGGGGGAATTTCTAAAATCGCTGAAACAGGTGTTTAATCATTTTTGTAGTAGATTTGTTTTCTGGAATTTCAAGCTCCTACCTATAACTGCTGCGGAGATATGGCAAAATGACCTGAAACATTCGAACCCCTCCTTTAACCCCTTCGGGGGGAGGGAAATTTCTAAAATCGCTGAAACAGGTGTTTAATCATTTTTGTAGTAGATTTGTTTTCTGGAATTTCAAGCTCCTAGCTATAACTGCTGCTGAGATATGGCGAAATGACCTAAAACATTCGACCCCCCCCCTTTAACCCCTTCGGGGGGAGGAGAATTTCTAAAATCGATGAAACAGGTGTTTAATCATTTTTTAGTAGATTTGTTTTCTGGAATTTCTGGCTCCTACCTATAACTGCTGCTGAGATATGGCAAAATGACATAAAATATATTCGAACCTCCCCTTTAACCCCCTTCTGGGGGGAATTTCTAAAATCGCTGAAACAGGTGTTTAATCATTTTTGTAGTAGATTTGTTTTCTGGAATTTCAAGCTCCTACCTATAACTGCTGCGGAGATATGGCAAAATGACCTGAAACATTCGAACCCCTCCTTTAACCCCTTCGGGGGGAGGGGAATTTCTAAAATCGCTGAAACAGGTGTTTAATCATTTTTGTAGTAGATTTGTTTTCTGGAATTTCAAGCTCCTAGCTATAACTGCTGCTGAGATATGGCGAAATGACCTAAAACATTCGACCACCCCCTTTAACCCCCTTCTGGGGGGAATTTCTGAAATCGCTGAAATAAGTGTTTAATCATTTTTTAGTAGCTTTGTTTTCCTGATTTTCGCGCTCCTACCTATAACTGCTGCTGAGATATGGCGAAATGACCTAAAACATTTGACCACCCCCTTTAACCCCCTTCTGGGGGGAATTTCTAAAATCGTTGAAACAGGTGTTTAATCATTTTTTTAGTATATTTGTTTTCTGGAATTTCAAGCTCCTACCTATAATTGCTGCTGAGATATGGCAACATGACCTAAAACATTCGAACCCCCCCCCCCTTTAACCCCCTTCTGGGGGGAATTTCTAAAATCGCTGAAACAGGTGTTTAATCATTTTTTAGTAGATTTGTTTTCTGGAATTTCAAGCTCCTAAATAACTGCTGCTGAGATATGGCAAAATGACCTAAAACATTCGAACCCCCCTTTAACCCCCTTCTGGGGGGAATTTCTAAAATCGCTGAAACAGGTGTTTAATCATTTTTTAGTAGATTTGTTTTCTGGAATTTCAAGCTCCTACATATAACTACTGCTGAGATATGGCAACATGACCTAAAACATTCGAACCCCCCCTATAACCCCCTTCTGGGGGGAATTTCTAAAATCGCTGAAACAGGTGTTTAATCATTTTTTTAGTAGATTTGTTTTCTGGAATTTCAAGCTCCTACCTATAACTGCTGCTGAGATATGGCAAAATGACCTAAAACATTCGAACCCCCCTTTAACCCCCTTCGAGTGGGAATTTTCAGAAATCCCTTCTTATTCCTTGCCTAGACCATAACAGCAATCTACAGTCCAAATTGCGTGACCCTGACTTTAGTAGTTTCGGCTGGGCGTTGATGAGTCACCCAGTCAGTCAGTCAGTCAGTCACCGTTTCCTCTTTATATAATTGTATAGATTTATGATTAAAAAGTGAAGTTTAAATTGAAATGTTTAGTTTTATATTTCTATGTCCCATGTTTTTCCCGAAGCGGATGACGTCATCCTCCAATGCAGTTAAAATACGATTGTATATATATATATATATATATATTTATCTCTCGCGTGCCTTTTGCAATCTTGGATCAGTTTTTACTCTAACTTTGATGGAATAAATTAGATTAGATGATATTCTGGCTTGACTAAAAACTAAATGTTATTTGCAGATATTTTTATCCTTACTTTTTCTTTAGAAGTTTAAACCTGCATCTAATAAATATTACATATTGATAAAAAATGGTACTTCTCTGTTATCCCGTCGACCACTTTTCATAGCAAAAAACTATCGCCAAATAAACGAGAGGACGCTATTGGAATAACAAAATAAATAAATAAATAAATTATAAGAATTTAAGGACACAATTGTTATTTTAATTGATGAAATAACTAATAAATCAGTAAAACATAATGAAAAATACACGCAAATGTCGAATTAAAAATCACTTGATGACGTAACAAACACGTATAATGCTTCTGACATCAAGTAAATGGGACTGCATTTTTGGCGTTTAATCTTACAGGTTTGGCGATAGTTTTTTGTTATGAAAAGTGGTCGACGGGATAATAGAGAAGTACCTAAAAAATATTAGATTTCAGTGTGAAATCCTCGCACGGACCCTCTGATTTTTTAAATAAAAGCAATCTCTGTGGGTTTCAAACAAAAGTTACCGATTGCAATCAATTTACGCTTTATAACGCACACATGAAGGAACTTTAGCCAATGATTGCTCTAACTTATAGCGGAGCAGGGAGGTAATTTCACTGTTTCTGTAGAATCGCATATTTTGAATATCTGCAAAATTGCGACAGAGTCCTGCTCGGGAAGCATAGTTCCCTAATTGACTGACAAAATTGAGTTTAGTTTTTTATTTCTAACCAGTGAATCCAACCCGGCCATCCCGGGTTACAGAACCTTTTTTTCTTGAAAAAGCTAATAATTTTTTTTTCATTTATTATATTTTTTAGATTTTCCACAAACAACAATAAAAGCATTTTTTTTTATAATTTTTCAATTATGTATTCAAATAAAGTTTTTAAATTTATTAAAACGATACTTTCGAGTTATCCGCATGCCAGAGGTTAATAGCCGAAAAAATCACCAAAGCTTTTGCTACATATCGTCGGTACCATGTCAAACTATCGAATTTGAAAATAGCCACTTTTCAGGAAGGCAAAAAAACTGTTTTAATTATGGATTTAAAATCAGCGCTTGGCGGAATTAACTAATTGTTATATATTTCTTGTGCTGTTTAATATCCTATTTAAGCTTGCTATCGAGATAAATCATTTGGCTAATTTTATTCGCCAAAAAATCACATTCGATACTTTGAAATGCTATGTTTATTTGTACTTTTCTCAGTTTTTTGCAAAATTTTACAAGTCAAACTAGCGAATTTGCCGTATTCGATAGTTTGAATTGTAAACTTTTGTACTTTTCTCAGTTTTTGCAAAATTTTACAACTCAAAGTGGCGAATATGCCGTATTCGATAGTTTGATTTGTAAAATTTTGTACTTTTCTCAGTTTTTTGCAAAATTTTACAAGTCAAAGTAGCGAATATACCATATTTGTATCAATATGGTTGTCAACCTAGATAGTCACTTATCAACCTAGTTGAAAAGTGTTTATGACTTATGTTTGTCCGGCTGCCGTCTGTCACTCTGTCCGTGCTCTATCTTTCGTAAATGTACTTGGATTGCCCTGAAATTTTTGTACGTTATTGTCGCTTACTATAGCATGATCTCTATTGAAAATTAAGTATGTAAAATAGTTTTTTTAGAGTGACAGTCAAAATTATTCCATTACATCACAGTCAATGGGAAAAAATCGTTTCAAGTGCATTTTGATGATGCTACGTCATTTAAAACATGATGAAATTGATATACAATTGTGAAGTGCATTAAAACATGCTTTTTCTAGAATATAGGGTGCAAAGCATTTATTATAATTCATGTACAGGGTCAAACAAAAGAATTCTGTTACACACCGTTCTAAGGGGAAAAATCGTTTGCAGTATAATTTAGTGATATTTCACTATGTCAAACATAATGAAAATTATATGCATTACTGAGGTGCACTATAAATAGCTCTCTTACGTGCATTGCGTTTATTTACAGGGACACACAAAATATATTACTTACATGTGCGATATTTACAGTCTATGTGTGATAAGTGCGTTTTCAACTTTGGTTTGCGTTTTTAAGTTTAATTTTTTTCATAGTACGTGTGTGTTTATAAACTGAGTTGTTCATATACAGGGCTACACAAGGGAATCCGTAATCATTACAGACTATGGGAGTGAAGTGCTTAAGGGTAGTTTTTAATTGTGTTACGCATTTTTCTGCTGAACTATATTTAGTAGACTGATAGAAATTTGTGGAATATAAATAAATTCATATACAGGGCTACGCAAAGGAAAATATACATTGTCATTTACGGTTGGTAAATGCTGCGAGTGAGTTTTAAGTTGCATTTTAGCTTAATTTGTGGTGTGTACAAAAGACTTCAGATAATATACAGGGCTGCACAAAATATTTCCAGTGATTTCAATCGATTCGCGAAAATTGCTAAAATGTTGAATTTTCTAACTGAACTATATTTCATCCTCCATGTATTAAATATCCACATCTATAAATCATATACAGGGCTGCACAAAAAAATTCGATTACCTTTTTGACAATGGAAGGTATTTTTGAACACTGGATATTTCAATGTGTTATATGTGTTTTAAACTGTTCAATTACGTATCTTCTTTCACCTTATTTAACGGTGAAGTTTCGTTAACGTTTTCTGGATGTGTTGTAAAACGTTTCATAATCTATGCTTGACGAATTATTTTTTGTTCTTGTTAGTTGATTTACAGGGGAACTGAAAGGAATTCTATTACATTACGCTCAATGGGGAAAAAGAAGTTTGCGGTGTATTTTAATGATGTTACACTATTTCAACTATAATGAAATTGATATGCATTTATGAAGTGTATTAAAATATTTTTTATGTAGAATATGGTGTGCAAATCATTTATCATTTATTTACAGGATCACTCAAAAAAAAATCAGTTTACATAATATTATACGGTGCAAAATTGTTTGAAGCGTATATTTATAAAGTTACACTATTTGAAACATGATGAAATTATACGCATTATTGAAGTTCACTACAAAATGCTAACTGTACAATATGGCAAGGCATGGCAGTTATCGTTTATTTACTGGTATACACGAAATATATAGATTATAGTGCTCTGTATTAGCGGTAATTGCTGGAAGTGCGTTTTAAGTTATGGTATGCGTTTTTAAGTTGACCTATTTGCATACTACGGGGCTTAGAGCAATTCTGTGGATCATATACAGGGCTACACAAAAGAATTTTTAAGCATTACTCTGTATGGGCGGGTATGCCTTAAAAGTATTTTTTAGTTAAATTATGCAATTTCGGACCAAATTATATTTAGTAATTCGTAGTATATAAATAAATTCATGATATACAGCGCTACGCAAAGAACTGGATATATTGTCGGCTATAAATGGTAATTTCTGGAAGTGTGTTTTTAATAGTGTTAAGCGTCTTTCACCTGAATTAAAGTTTGCCATAGTACAGTACAGTAAGCTACATGATGTGTACTGTACATAAAGCTGTAGATAATAAACAAGTCTCTACAAAATAATTCGAGTACACTTCCGTTTAATTATCGAAATTGGTGAAGGTAAATTTTTGAATGTGCTATGTATTTTGTAACTAAGCTTCATATCTATAGATCGCGTGTAAGGATAATCAAAAGATTTCGGATACTTTTCCGGATATGGACAGTAATTTCGGAAATCGCAGTTTCACTTTGATATCTTCTTTCGCCTTTTTTAAACAGTGTTCTTTACAGTGTTCTGGATGCGTTAGAAAGCGTTTCATAGTCTGTGGTTGACGTATGTTTTTTTTTCTTTCTTTTTTGACAGAGCAGCATTTTAAAACTCAATTCACTGTACATAAAGTTGTACATTTGCATCAATTTCCGATCAATCAGTTTGATGTTTTTTTGAAAATTAATCGTCAATATTTATATCAATTAACATGACAATTAATATAACAATATAACAATATAATATATATAACAATTTAAATTTTATAGTGAAATGCGACACTACTATGTAAAACTATCGAATAAGAATATTAAAACTTTTGTGTGGAGAGCGAGAAAATGTTTTTATTGTGGATTCAACATCAGTGGAAGGCTGAAGTTGTTTGTTATAGTTTTCCTAATCTGTACCATTTAATATTGACACCGAAATTTACAATTTCATTGTTTTAATGACAAAGAATACATTCGTTAGTTGAATCACTAAGCTGTTATGTACTTTTTCAAGGTTCCCTGCATAAAAGTAGCGATTGTGCCATATACGATAGTTTGAATTGTTTTTTACTATTTTATTTATATTTACATATTCACTATCAAACGCATAACAGTTTTCCTTAGTGAATTATTTGTAAGTAAATACTAATTTAATAGAAAAAATTAATTTATTTTCATACGTTACATAAGTTTTATAAAATTTAGCAAAAATTAATATTAACTGGAATTGTGAGAATCAATTCTATCTTCAGTTCTATCAACTAAATTAATCTTAATCAATTTCTTCTTCAATGTCACTCCAATCAGGTTCTGCTAGATTATCGCGTGCAGTGGAAGAAGTTGGTAGTAAATTGTAGAAATCGTGATAGGATCTTGGTATTAAATTGTGGGTGCATAACAGCAAAAGATCTTTTTTCTTTTCGTTTGAAATTGGTAGACGCTGCTGGTATGGTTTGACTGGTTTTCTATTTAGTTTTCCTTTTCGTTTTTTAAGGTATAATGTCATGAAATTTTCATCTTGTATGCGTGTTTTCATAAATATTTTGTTTTCGTTGCTTTTTCGGTACTGAAACCAAACAGCGTCACGAAATTTATATGTCTGAACATTTTCTCTGTGATTGTTTATTTATTTTTCCTCATTACTGCCTCCATTTTTTTTGGAATTTTTTTTATGTTGCTTTTCTATTTCAAATTTTGCCTCATGTGGATTAAAATTGAGAAAGTCATCATGAAGTAATCTAATAACATTATAAGGACTAGGTTTCGTGCGAGCCATTCTCACAAGCTGTGCCCATTCTTCAGGTGTATATATAGGAGTATTTTTTGCTTTTTTCTCTATTTTTGAGTGAATGGAATCGCATTCCATGTACGAGTGCCCGGGTTCAAAATAAACGTGATCTATGGTGGATAACGTTGGGTGTACTTTGACAGCATGAAGACACATAGCAGAAAAATGGAAATTTTTTTGTTGTCCACCACAGCTGTCCGACATCATTTTTACGTGCTCTATTTCTGGATGGGCCATAATGTAATTGAATATGCAAGATGAAATTTCAATGCTGCCTCTTCTTCCTTCGGTTTCATCCCACATATAACATTGAACACTCGAATCTCCCAAATTATAAATAGTTAAATTATAGATGGCCAATTTTCGAACATAGTAAAAAGGTCCTGCAGCTCCTTTTGGAGTTGTTAAAACTGACTGCAGATCAAAATTGAAAGCCAGTATTTTTTCACTTCCTAAAACGGATAGTTTGTCTTCGTTCCTTTTCATTCTTGCGGCTTCTTTTCTTTCTTGATGTCGATCAAATTCTTCTCTGTTTGTATTTTTCTCCGCCTCTGAGCTCGCCTCAAAAGTAGCGCATACTTTACATAAATCTTTTTTGGGCTGGTGGAATTTTAATTTGAAGGATTTAAATGTTTTCCTATATGTTTCATAACATCGTTCTTTTCTGCTTTCTGCTTTACATTTTTCCTTATACAGTCGATATATGATATTTATATTTAAATTTGCATCTAAAAATCTAAAATCAGTTGATTTGCGGCAATAATGTGACTCCACAGCAGGAAATGAAAAGATGTGCTGTTTCACATAATCTTCACCATCAATCAAGTTGATCCGCGGGATACTTCCTGGATTTTTATTTCTTCTGCACCACCTTCTATTATCAGACTCTATGACACCAGTCTTGTTAATTTTTTTAAATGCTCCCTTAATTAGTCCCTCACTAATACCAAGGGTATCTAGAAAAAAGGCTCTACAAACAATGTGTTTCTCATTGCCATAAGTAAATGTGTATGTTTTTGTGAATTCTTTTCTAGATATTTCACTACTATGTCTTTTCGGTTTTTTCCGAGTGATGTGCCTAACAAAGAATTCTCTCTGCTTGTGTAATGAGTCAAGGGAATGAAAATTATCAAATATAATCTTTCTTTTCTCTTCTGGAAATTTAGCACAACATTGATGTTTTCGATTATTTATGCAAGTAGGTCGTCTCATTGGTTTGGCAGGAATTATTTTATGATTTTCAGTTTCATATGCTGCACCTTATAATCTTTTGGCTTTATTTATATTTTTTCGCCATTTATTGGGATTGGATTTGTAGCGTTTCACAGGCTCGATAATTTCATCTAACGTAGAATCATGTGAACTACAGCTATTTGCAGCAGGACAGTATTCCTTGTTATTTTTGTTGGCAGAAGAGCTAAAAGTATGTTCTAAACCAACGTTTTTCACACATTTTGCAGCCTGGGAATGGTCTAGTTCTGAACGGAAATGAACTTTTTTTTTTTTACTTATAACCTTCGTGGGTTTCTTTTTCTTATGAATTGTGATTTTAGATTTTCCAGCTCCTAAAAAAGCATAAAAATTAATAATTATAATAATGAAAACAACAATCATTTACAGGGTGTTTCAAAAGTCTCTTGGCATTTTCCTTAAAAGTTCTTTTAATAAAGAACTTGTTAGTACAAATAAGAAGTACAAGGTATAATCAATGCATTTAAATGTGTTTGCCCTGTAAGTCTAAGCCTAGGCTCCATCTTTCATGGGTGGCGCGAAAGGCATCTGCTAGCATATGTGGTGTTATTTGTGCTGCTGCGTCAGTTATTCGTTAATTTATTTTTTCAAATGTGTGAATCTTCACTGCGTACACTTCAACTCTATGAACTCCCACACAAAAAAGTCTAGGGGTGATAAGTCAGGAGAGCGCGGCGCCCACAACTGCGACCTATCCACCGATCAAGGAATTGTTCATCCAGGTTGTCTTGAAAAATTCATGCGAAATGGGATGGTGCAGTGTCTTGCTAGAAAACAATTACTCTTTTTATACCATCACTTTCTAATTGCGGCTGAAAAAAAATTGCAGCATATCAAGGTCGATGTTTCCTGTAACTGTTGGCTCCGAGAAAATAAAAGGTCCGTAGATCTTTGTTTTAGTTATTCCCACCCACACATTCAACTTAGGAATGTACCTTTATACATTTTTTAAATAACCCGGGAAACAAAGGAATCATTATACAACGTTTTTACATGAAAATGACCAGACACTTTTGAAACACCCTGTAGAGTATTTAATATTATACATAAAGAAAACGACAAAAGAGATTAAGTCGAACTCGAATTTTCGTTTGAACATTAAGAAAATTTTATATTATAGAGCAAAAATATATCCGTGAGTAACACTGGCGTCATATTGACAGTGGCAACAACGGATCAATAAATGCTGATTTTACTACTTTTGTTTAACTTCTAGACACAGAACAATTTCAATTTTTATAATGTCGAATAGGGAAAAAATATTCTTTTAACTACAATTTATTTGAAAACTGTATCTAAAACTGTGTCTGAAAACTCTCTCCATTTTTTATGACTCTAAAAATAATGTCTAATGTAAGTAGTCTAAGTAAGTAAGTCTAAGTAGTTTAAGTAATGTCTAATATAACATTTGGTGATTTATTTGGCTATTAAATTCGGGCATGCGGCTAATACGAAAGTATCAGTTTTAATAAATTACAAAAATTTCTTTGAATACATAATTAATATTCTTTATATAAAAATGTATTTTCGTATGTGTATGTAATATATATATATATATATATATATATATATATATATATATATATATATATATATAATATATATATATATTAAATATAAAAAAATCTACTAGAGTTTTCAATAAAAAATGATTTTCACCTATATTAAGGTAAAGCCAGGAGAGATGGCGCAATCGGAGAGATTGCGCACATAGAGGTTCGGCAGGAAGGAGTAGAGTGAGAGCGCAGTGACTCCAGGTATTTGTACAACAGTAGTGGAGAGTCTACTTGAAAGTGCACGTTGATTGCTTTGAGTGTCTAAGATAAAGTATTACAATTTTGTTTTGTTTTCCCAAAGGAAGTGCTTGAATTTTCATAGCTATTCATCAGAATATCTATACAATGCCAATAGTACAAAATATTTCTAACTTAAACGATTTCTCATAAGCTACTAATCTAGACTAACAATGTGAACATCAACGGTTCGTTTTAGTAGCGGCCATGTTTAAATAAAAGGCCGCGCAATCTCTCCTACCGAAATTGGAGAGTTTGCGCATCTGCTACTTAGGAGAAATGGCGCATTGTACCCATTAGTTTCTATGCTAGGAGAGATTACGCAGCTTATTGGTAAATTTGCATAAAAAATTGACAAATAAAAATAGACTAATTTTAAGTTAAACGTGTTATTAAGTTACATAATTTTATTTTGTACTCTTATCTGGACTTGCTTTTTCAGATTCTTTATTTTTTTTTCCTTTAATTAAAATTTTTTAATCATTTTTAAAATGATTCCCTTTTTCTGATTCTTTAAGCATTAGGTTGAAATATTTACTCCCAATACAATAAAATTTGTTCACAAAAACCTTACAGCAATGTCATTTAAGTTTAATTATTATTGTTAACAATTTAATTGTAGTTATTATTAGTAAGAATCTCTCGTACCCATGTGCGCAATCACACCAACCCTGTAAGGACAGATTGCGCAAAATAACTTTCTTTGTTTTATTACAACTGTTGTATTAAATTGCAACATAACAACAAAATAGCAATAGAAATGCATAAAAAACAAATGAAGTAAAAATTATTCATAGATAGTTTAGCAAAAAATTAATATTTAGATTTTTTATTGCTATTTTTTTTAATTGTGCGCAGACTCTTCTAGCTTTACCTTATGTAATGCGGGAGGCCCGGAATGCATCCCCTATTTAATATACTGTAACGAAGGTATAAACGGACAGGATATTTTTGTCATCTGAGCATTGTGATAAAATTACAAGTAAAAATAGAAGCGTATTAATCAAGCAGGACGGTCGTTCTGTCAAGCCAAGCTAACAAAAAATAGTAAGCCAGCCATACAAATAAACGCCAAGAACAAGACAACAGACCGGTTCTGCTTTCTTACAGGAAACAACTTTTGAATGTTAAATCGACCAAACATGCCAGATTAAAATGTCACATATAAAAAAAAACCCGAAAATTAGAAGAATTTGATGAAATCTGATGAAGAAATTCTTCAATTTGAGATCAAACTCATCATCATGAGTGATGTATAAACAGAGATATATATTTTTTAAAATAATGTCGAGTTACCTATAATAATCACTTTTTTCTTCGTCAATTTTTTTTCCAAACAACCTACAGCTGAACTAATGCACAGAAAAAAAAGTAAATATTGCATTTTTGGACAGGTAATTGCTTAATCTACGTGATTTTATGAAAATCAGTGTAAAAAAAATAAAATGTCTATCATAATTATTTTTATTTCCCAAAAACCATGGTAAAGCACAGGCATTTCGTTTGCAGGCAGAGAATCAAATCAGAAAATACCTTTGACGTCATTTTAATATAAATTAATGAAATTCTGTTGTTAATTTGTTTTTTGTTTTAGAGTCAAGTTTTCATTTAAATGTATTGTAAGAGTGTGTTTAATTAAGCGTTTAATTTTGTGTTTAATTGAGCCAAGAAATAGTAGAAAAATTCTAATTTAGCAATTTACAACGACCATTGGGAAAATACAGAGGGATAGCGGGGCAGTGTTCAGTCTCTACCCTAACCGTTACCTCGTACTATATGACATTTAAAAATTTTATTAATTTAGCCCTCCTAAAATACCCCCCCTTCCCGTTTTATAGCAGACCTATTCGCACCACCCTACTATAACATAGCTTCCCCACGCTAGCTATTCTAACGACCTACTATAGCATGATCTCGGCAGAAGGCGGTATTACCGCCGCCATCGTCTGCTGCTGACGCAGAAATCCCCTTCCCTATCTACTGATTTCCGTTTGGTCGAAGGTCGAATAAAGGTCGAATAAACCTAAATATTGAAATAGGATGCCAATTTTAGGTGTTAGCATTGACATTTGTAAAGTTTGGTACAATTTCTATTTGTAGACCATCCCCTAAGCAAAATTTAAGTATTGCTTTAACTGTTGTTTAGAATGATATCTGAGCTAAAAGTATTTTGAGGAAATTAAAGTTGAAGACCACATTTTTTGCTTCATAAGTCGATTCCTCATCCGACGTCAATTTTTGAATTCGGCTTTTTTTCATATCTGATAATTTGCATCTATCCTTTTTGTAACTATAACATTTTTGTAACGGTTTTATGCATTTCTATTGACTATTTAAAGAAAAATTCATCTAAAATTATATAATTTCGTTAAAAACGCTTAAAAAATTCTTCTAAAATTACAGAATTTCGTTAAAAACGCTTAAAAAGTTCTTCTAAAGTTACAGAATTTCATTAAAAACGGTTAAAAGAGTAAAGTGCGTACATCATTTGTTCTATTCTCGACCGAAAGTATCAACCCTTTTCCCAATGGTTAATAAAATCGAGCAATAATAAAAAGATTACTGTCTAAATCATAAAAAACAATATACAATTAAAATTAATTAAATAATACCTTGGTCGATATACCTGCCATCTGATTCAGTGGAGTGACTTGGAGAAAATGTTGGGTCTAAATCAGTGTTATCCGAAGAACTTGGATAAAAATCTAACAAAAAAATGATAAAATCAAGAAAAACGCGTTAAATTTATAAATAAACGTTTATCTGGCTTAATGAGCCACTTACCATTATGCAAAAGAAAGTCTGAAGCCTGTTGATCTGTATAATTCTGTTCAGTTGCTTTAAAAGTAACATCAAAATTATTAATATTTCTGTACTTTTCTCCAACATTAGATAATTTGCAGTTTTCAACACCTAAAATAAACGTAAAATATTATTAGTATTCGAATAATACAAAACATAGCAAGATAAATAAATAAAGGAATTGTTTACCTTTTTCATTCTCCGCATTGGATATCGGTGTTGAAGGGGATGGTCTAATCAAATTTAAATCGTTTACAGGGTGAATATTCCAATCTAAATAAAGAAGACACAATATACAAAATTAAAACAACATTCGAATTCAAATTAATTACGCAGAATAGCGGAATATTAAAAATAGAATAAATACCTGTGTTAAAGAGGATATCGTTTTTCTCTCGGAATCGAGATGACGACGGCGAACTCGGTGTACAGACTTCTTTAATTCCAATGTGTCTTTCTTCTTGATATTTTTTTAATAAAATCCGTTTTGCCATTTTCGTTACATTACAGGGGATAGAAATGATTGGAATAAAATGTAACAAACTCAACCAGATTTAAGAAATAAGTTATTAACTACCGCAGACGATTTTAAATTTGATGAAATGCAAGTGTATTCTAGAATTAAAGTTTCTTAAAACAAAAACCAGCAGAAAAAAGAAATACCGAGATCGTACTAAAGAAAGAAAGAAATCGTACTAAAAAATTAAATTAGAAAAAAAAGAACATCATGCGTCAATCATAGATTATGAACCATTTTCAAACGCTTCCAGATTACTCTAACGAAACTTCAACATTTAATATGGTGAGAGAAGATATTTAAGTAAATAATTTAGTAAAAGGCATTATTATAAAATGATTACCGTCTATAGACGGAAAAATAATCGAATTCGTTTGTGAGGCCCCGTATATGATCTCTAGATTTATATATCTTCTAGATAGTGTTTGAAAATTTAGTTTAATTTTAAAACGCATAACACAGTACAGAAATTTCCGTCAATAGACGAAAGTTTAAACTAATTCTTTTGTACAGTCTTGTATATTATCTGCAGATTTTTATACGCGTCACATAATATGATAAAATTTAATTCAGGCAAAAATCACATAACACTATTTAAAACACGCATTCTGAAATTATCATGCATAGCCCGCAATGCATCCAGTACTTTGTGTAGCCCTGTATATTATGAATTTATTTATATTCTACTAACATCTCTTAGAAAAATAAAATTCCGCTCAAAATTCCGAAAAAGAATTAAAAACCTCGTTTATGTAATTTACCACGCATACGAATTAATGCTTACAAATTATTTTGAGTAGCCGTGTATAGTACGATCTGTGGAATTTTTACACACCACGTAGTATGCGAAGAGTTAAACTTAAGGAAGCATACCATAATTAAAAAAGGTTTCCAGCAATTATCGCTAATACAAAACATTGTAACCGAGTTACTTTGTGTGCCCCTGTAAATTAACGATGAGAAGCACGCACCTCATATTCTACAGTAAGCATCTTGTAGTGCACCTCAATTACGTATATCAATTTCATTTTGTTTGAAATAGTGTTGTAACATTATTAAATTACGCTTCAAACATTTTACGTTACGCCATTACGTAACCGAGTTACTTTGTGTGCCCCTGTAAATTAACGATGAGAAGCATGCACGTCATATTCTACAGTAAGCATCTTGTAGTGCGCCTCAATTACGTATATCAATTTCATTTTGTTTGAAATAGTGTTGTAACATTATTAAATTACGCTTCAAACATTTTCCCGTACGCCATTACGTAACCGAATTTTTTTGAGTGGCCCTGTAAATAAATGATAAATGATTTGCATACTATCTTCTAAATGAAAAATGTTTTAATGCACTTTAGATATGCATGTCAATTTCTATATTGTTGAAATAGATTAACATCATTAAAATACACCGCGAACGTTTTTTCCCCAATTGAGGGTAATGTAAAAGTATTATTTTGAGTGCCCCTGTAGATGAACTATTAATGCTACACATTCCATTTTCAGTAGAAAACATTCTATACTAAAATAAAAAACATGTATCAATTGCGCTAATTTTGAATCCATAATTAAAAGTTTTAGTTCTTTGCCTTCCTACAAAGTGACTATTTTCAAATTCGATAGTTTGACATGGTACAAATGGTTAAAAAAGTAAAAAAAATACAAAAATTTACGGCAAAGTATCGAATTTGCCGTATTCGACACTTTGACATGGTAATTTTTGGAAAAAATGTGCAAATTCGATAGTTTGAAATTTGCATTTTCTAAGTTTCAAGTAAGTTCTAAGTAAGCTAGAAACGAGACGATTTTGCAACGTACGTTTCACACACAATATAAGAGAATGGCACAGAATATGAAAAATGCATTTTTTCACATTCGATAGTTCGACATATAGCAGCCTTTTTTATTATAACTATTGGAGTGTTTAAGTATGTTGTTCCAATACATATCTTTTAAATTTGTGCTTTATTTATGTTATTTTATTTTATCTATTTAATAAATAATAAATAATAACACTTTATTCATACAGTGTTATTTTCGTTATGAAATATTAGCCGGGAACCTACTCTGAACAATTTATATTGCTTCAAATGCAAACAGGTTAATTTCCGTAATCGAGCTGCACGCGACAGATAGAACTTTATTTTAATCATGCTTGAAAATTACTTTAAAAATCCATTAAAAGAATCAATAAATTGGATTTTGTTTTCAAACTAATTGCTTTGAAAATACTTTTTTCTCTATTTGCGATGGTGTAAAAATTTAAATTAAATGATGTTTACAAAAATTTGTGAAAAAGAAAAATGGATTGCTTAAATCGTTGCCACCGTCGATGTTTTATCATATAGGTTTATAAGAGATGTTAAATACAAAGCAAAACTTTTGTGCCTTTCTTTTTTTAAGATTTATTCTGCGGTGAGTAAAAAATACAAACTTTGAGAGATGAGAAAGTGTAACTTTGGACGGAAAAATAAATCATACCGTGTTTTTATTACTATTATTTCCTATATAGTAGTCTGGCTGTTTTTCGTTGTTTTTATTTTGGGGGGGTGAGAAGCGTCTCTGGATGTTCTTTGGTACAAAGGTCATGAAATTACAATGAAGACTAGTCGTTGGGGGCCACCGTAATACTTACCCATCATGGATATGCATAATGTAAAATATTAAAATAAAAATGTGTAAACTACTTATAAAATGCATTGCAATTCAAATAAAATCGTGGCTTGATGACGTCATAAACTTTAAAGGCTCGATTACTGAATTGCTTGAAAGAGGTTTTTCCTTATAACTCCAAAAATAATAATCCTATTAACTAGCGGTTTATTGCATCTGATAAAGCGTCAAATTTCCAATTAAAATATGTCTTTGAAGTGAAATTTGGATGAAATACAGGGTCATGAAAAATCGAAGAGTGTGGAAAATAGGATTCCAAATATCTCGGTAACTAATTACCCGATCGACTTCATGCTTTATGCAAAATTTATGTTTTTTTATTGTCTTTTATATTTATTTCTTAAAATAAACAATTTCGAAAATTTTTATATACCTTTTATCAGAACGAATATTTCGAGAGTCCGAAAAAAATAGTTCCGTTTCATCGAGGTTATTGAAATGAAATAGGCTTCTTCCCATTATTACATACTAAGTACATACCAAATTGCAAGTCTCTATCTCAATTTTTTCGGGAGATAGAGCGTTTACAGACACACAAACACACACACAGACACACAGACGGACGGCAAATTTTTTTTTCTAAAAATATGTTTTTCGGAATCTCCAGTGTCTGAAACGTGTAAATCCGTCAAAAAAATTTTTTCGACTTTCAAAACGATTACAAGACTTACCCTATACTACGTATGATGGGTAAGTAATTATGCATGCTGCTGAAATCAGCAACAACAAGTATTAAATGAATTGGGGAATTTATTATCCATATTTTTTTTAATTCATTTTTTCGAGAAATTTTCCGAAAATCTGTGCAGTTATATTTAATAAAGTTATATTTTCTTTTGATTTTGCTTTTTTAATTGAATTTACTGTAATGCTGAGGACTGATTTTTTTAAAATAAAATTGTTCCTACCAACTCATCATTTTGTTTTTTTAATTTATAGACACATTTTGCCGTTGTTTTTTTATTAAATGTCTGATTATGTTAAATTTTTTCAAGTTTGAAAAAAAGTTTTCATTTTTTTTTCTCCCCCCCCCCCCTTTTTTTCCCACACATACATTTTTTTTTCTTTAGTTTTAAAAACATGAAACAGATTGTAGATATGATAGTAGTGTAGAATCTATATATATATTTGTCTTACGTGGCGCGAAAATAGGGCTGAATTTGTAACTTATGGTTTGGCAACAACCGTAGTTTCCAGAGCTCAGACCAATGAACAGACTATATTGTGTTAGATCAGCTCCACTTCTAATATGACGGTCAGTGTGAGAGCAGTGAAACCATAGAATGAAACTCAAACTAGCAATTATTAAAATTAAAATAACATGTATGTAATCCAAAGCGTCTGAGATGATTCCTCATTTTAATTATGAGAAATATCGTTAATTTCAAATGAATTCTCAACTCTTATTTAGGATTCATTTACGAATTTCACTCACTCAAAAGTCGGAGAAAAAAAATCAACTGTCTAGATTGCACCTGCCACCATCTGTTGCTGTATTGATGAAATTAAAAAAAAAATATTTTGTAAAACTCTATAATCAATTAGAGCAATAAAAAGTCGAATGAAATTTAAACAATGATTGATGATATATATAAACTATCTTCCTATCACGTAGTTTTTTTTTTTCTAATGAATTTAAGTCGTGCTGTACAAAATATCCTTTTTCCTAGTATTCAAATGATTTATATGCCCATTGGTAGCGCCAACTAAATGCATTTTCAGTTGTGTTTTCCACGGAGAATAACTTTTTTACATTAAAAAAATTGTCAATTTCATATGTTCAAATGTTTTATGGTAGAACTTATTCCGGCTAGAATTGCTGTAAAAAAGGGACGAGCGAGCGAAGCGAGCTTGACCGCGTAGCGGTCTCAATGCGAATAGCTTCGCAATTCACGGGGAGGGGGGTTGGCGAGCGTTAGCGAGTAGGGCTCTGAGCCCCCTAGTTGAATTATGTTCTGTGACAAGTTGCCACGATACGTTTCTAATACATTTCAACAGTCAACCCGACCAACAGGGGGAGTTGTTCACACCGAAAAAAATCATTCCCTCCTTACCACTTCGACTTAAATGATTTTAAACTTCTAAACTGAAAACTAAGGCGTATGTCTATGCTGTATTAACCATCCATCTAATGCATTTAATATTAAATGAAATGGCACGTAAAAATCTCAAAATATGGCACTTTGTCATTCCGTTTGATGTCATTCCGTCCATATTTCGTAACATCAGTGAATTTACTGTGTTATGAATTTATATTTTTTGTATATAGTTAGTTTTTTATTGATTGGAGATATTTTTACATGTATTTTTTTATGTATTTTCTTAAGCAAATTCAATTCTTCATCTATGAAGATATTTGAATTCTTCCATAAATGTCATTTCTTGATTAAATTAAAAAGAATTTTCTGTTTCTCTCGGCATCTGTCACATTTTGGCAACGGTTTGACATAATATTTTTTTTTTACCTTTACCTATCCTTCGTATTGATTTCATATCCAATTTGTATTTGTACGTTTACCAATATATATTTGGTGGATAACAGGGGAACCTCGCTCCAAGGGTATACGTGTTCCTTTCTCCATAATAATCGCATGATTAAAATTTGACAGTAAACCAGATTTTAAAAATAAAAAATAGTTTAGGAAGTTCTAACTCATCTATCGTCTTTTCTTCGAAGAAAAAAACTAAAGGCAAGTTTAGAAAAGACCATCAACATAAATGAAGATGAGACATTCCACAAAAATCTGTGGAGGGACAAAATTCAGAAAGGTTTGGGTCTTTAGTTACCACATCACAGAAGAATTTTCTTTCAGAAGAAAACTAACCCTATACTACAAAACCATAATTTTCAAAAGACATGGCATAATATAATAATGATCATTATAGAAAAGAAATGACTGAAAAATATTCTTTTAAATGTATGCAGTTTCTTCATAAATTAATACAGTTTTTCAGTAGATTATATTCTACAATTTTCAAAACAAGTATACCTCATACTAACTTTATAAATGCCTAAACTTAAGGGGACAGTGGACATTAAAAACGAAATCCTTCAATTTTCAATGGATTCGTTTGAAAACTGACAAACTTCGTAATGGCAAGCTCAAATAGTTAGTATATTCAAAATTTGGTGTTAAAATAATAAAAAGTTTTTAAATTTTTAAAATAACGAATAATTGTCATATTTTAAAATATCCCATACGCATTTCTATTACATAAAATATGACAATATTTATTTAAGAGATATTTTTTATATATTACAATGGAAGTTGGTATGAATTGTAAAAGATCGCTGAATATAGAAGCAGAATTTTTTTTTAATAATTATACCTTGTTTTTTTCGTAAAAAGTAGCTATAGCTTTTCATATGCACACAAATTTTAATAATAAAAAACACCTGAAATGCAAATTTGTATGCTAACATTTATTTATTATATTATAGCCTATATACAGTATAAATTTCAAACAAATCTGATGATTAAAAATGCGCATAGGAAATTCAAAATTTAGATATGTGCGAATTTATATATGTGAATATTCAAAATTTAGATGTGTGCGAAATTTTTTATTTTGAGAAAACAGCAGTTAAGTAATAGAAACTGTATAAATATATAGAGTTTTTTTTCAAATATAAAAACTTATATCTCTGTGAAGAAGCGTAATAATTGCAAAATTCTTTTTGCATCAGATACATTTGAGCATCCAGTTTCATAATTCTCCAAAATAATAATAATAATAATAATAATAATCGGCTTTTTAGTCGAATTTCGGGAATTTGGAAGTCCTTTGTCCCCTTAACTATGATTTTGTTAAAAACTAGGTGGCGGTACTCTCTACGTGCTGTGATCGCCAACCCCAATCCAGACCCTGCAGGCTAAAAACAAAAGCTAATTTGCTCTGTTTAAAAATATTATCTGATTATGATAGATTGAATTATACTATCATGACCAATGGCGGTCTTTTGTAATCTGGTTCCCTTTGACTGGGCTGACTTTTCAGGTCCCAACGCCGCATCCACTGCTGTCACGACAGTTGACGGCTGTTTTCGTGATTGATGAAGTAAGATCAATTTCAAATTTGAAAATCAGCTTGTACCAAATGATTAAGTAAAAAATGTCGGTACCTCCCGTACTTTTATACTGTCTAGAAGAAACGTATTCTTTTAGAAGCTATAAGAAAATCGTTTTCAACATGACGTTTGAAATATATCGTTTAAAATATGGCTAATTTTCCCCATTAAATGCTTTTCGCACGTACTAATTTAATTATTTTAAAGTTTTCTTTCTTTTTGAATATTCACGTGAAAATATGTTTTGCAATTAAAAAATGTTCGAAAATACTATTATATGGAAATTTTAAAATCTCGCTTCAGCAGGTAAAAAACAGCTTTTTCAAAACATAAAACATATCTCTATCCGGGTAATGAAATTTTAAGTAAAAATTATGAAAAGAAAACTTAAAAAATTAGAGAAATTTAAATAACCATTGGACACTGCACACCACAATCTAGGCAGGTATATGCCTGCAAAAGATGGTTAAATTGTTATGAATAGTCTTTAATCCTATAAAATTTATGTAACTGGGGTATCTTGACCGATTTAACATTAAATAGCGCTTAAAATAGTTCTTCGATCTAAAAACTGTCTGTTTCAATGTGTTTATCATACTTTTCTCTATGTAATTACCACCTTTTTTATTTTTATATGCAATAGTTTTTGCATTATTGACCAGGAAAGTGAAAGGTCACAATAAATTCAATTACGGTAGCAGCAGCCTTATTTAGTTTTTGTTGATTTACTTCTATCCAGCTATTTTTTCTGAAATATTTTAACTTGAAATTTGTGCTTCACCTTGCCTCATAAAACAGATTTCAAGCAATAATTTAATTTAAAAAATATTTTACAAATAGCAAAATAAAATAAAATAATATTTTATGATGTTAAAAGATTAAGTTCCACTAAAGAACACAGCTTTCATATCTCCAATGAATAAAGAAAATTTAATACACTGAACAGGAGAACTTATATCTAAATAGCTTTTCGAAATTCGATCTGATCTTACTTTCCGAACAAGATTTAGAAAAATTTAAGGACCGTTTCACATGAGATCATGTAAACAATAAAATGAAAATACACCCACTTATCTTTCTCGCTGGATGATTTTAAGCACAAGATTGGAGGCACAGATTTAATAAAGAATAAGTTTGAATAACTCAGGCGGAAACATTGGATATGCACTTACGCGAATTTAATGAAGATAAAATTTTGGAGCAAACGTAATTTTCAGTTAGGAATATGACATAAAACTTTTAAGGAATTTAAAGAACTTTTTTCTTGAATTGGAATTAAATATAATTACAAAAATGGAATTCCCTGTACCAGATATTTATGTACAATAAATACTTGAAACCAAGTAGTTATAAATTAATGTTGTATTAATGTCATGATAATGATTTTAACTCCTATAATATTTATTTTAAGTTTAAAATAATCATCATTAAAAATTCGCTTTTTTAAAAAAGCACATTTTCACTATCGAACTTCAATCTGAAATTTACAAAACAATGTACAGGGCGAATATGCATAATTGTTGGGTTTTCAGTATTGTATTGTAAATACGGAAGGAAATGCGTTATATTTTTTTCTGCCTAAATTAATAGAGAAAGCCATAAAGTTTAATTTTATTGTAAGTAATGTTCATTAATTATCTGGAACTACTGAACACTTTGGTTACTAGGAGTAGGTTTAATTTTCAAGATGACAACAAACAGCATTAAGCTAAATAGCTTAATGCCGTTCTGAAATTAATGTGCTTAATGCCGTTCTTAATGTGTTCTGAAATTTCTTGGAAGTCACTGAATAACCATTGTACAGTATTGGAAAAAAACCAAATGTACCACCCCATGCTTTTTATCATCGAACTGTCACAGAAAGATGTGGGAAAGTACAATTTGATGGGAATTCGTAAAACAAAACACAACACTGAGAGAATTCTTCTATACAACAGTGCATTTTAGGTGGTATTTGGTGTGAAATTTGTATATGTATGCATTTCTAAATGGGCATTTTTATATTGTTTATTTGTATAGACATGTGTTATATATTTCTTACTACATTATTATTTTATGTCTTGTTTATGTATATATTAAATAAAGTGCTTCTCGCTAAGTGGTGTAAATATTGATCAAACTGCTTGTAGATTCTATACATTGATAGATATTTCATAAAGATATAACAATCTGATGCGATTCTAAAATGTAAATAAAGGTTGCTAGAAAGTACTTTAAATTCTGCCCAATTTAACCTCGATATTTTTTCTATCGCGTCAAGGACACTATAAACAAATAACCAATCTGATGATCTAAACTTACATATTTTTGTTAGTATATATAGGATTATTTTAAATTATTTCGTGCGCTTGAATTTTTTTACGCTTTTTCTAGGGTTAAGTGTCGAATAAATGTACTTTCTTGTTATTTTATTTTGTCATTTCTACTTATTCTGTTTGCCATTCATTCCATTTATGGATATTGATTTAATTTACATATTCGTTTCAAAGAATATTGTTTAAAGTTATTATTAGGATTAGGATAGGATACGATTAGGGTTAGGATTAAGAATAAAAATTGGACGACAATGGTATGATTAATACAGGTTTAAAGGATAAACCAGGATGTCTATTTACATCATGAAGTAATATCAAAGGTGAGCGAGGAAATGATCATCTAAAATACCGTTAAGTGTTTACCACGCAAAAACAAATCTGGTTACAACAATGTATTTAATTTTGTGCCAAATTTCACTTGATAAAAAAAAGTCCTTCCCGCCTGTACCGGGAGGAAAAGGTAGCTTTCCTATATCTTCGTTTTAAAATATTAGCTAATGTTACACGAAAACAGCAAGTTAAAATGCAAAGAAACGTGCCAAATGTCGCCCATTTTGCCAATTTTGTCGTCAATGTCGCCAATTTTGGCGCTAACGGATATGAATATATAGTTTGATGCGTATGATTGGGAAAATTATTACAACAATGAAAGAAAATAATTTGCGAGTAATCGCGTTAATGTGCTGTTTTGTTTCAAAATGTCAGCCACCCTAGAATTTCAAACTGCTCTATCCCAGCCGTTTTTTAAGATAGAGGTAAACCAAAAAATGCTCTGGAATACAAGTATCAAGGCCTAACACGTAATTAAAAAATAAATTTGAATTTTTAACTTTTTTGTATATTTATTTTAGTTTTAAATTTTTAAATGGCCGCCATCTTGAAACAAAATGGTGGATGAAGCTGGCCAACGAACTCGGTCGAGACATTGGTTAGCTTAATACACACAATTAGTTTCATCAAAATTGATTTATAAATACGAGCGTTATCGTATGACATAGGTCAGATATATATATATATATATATATATATATATAAATCAACATTTGAACGGAGGGTGGTTTTGGGGTCTGGGGGTCATGATCGGTGACCGATCGAATTTTCCGAAACTGCTTTCCTCCGAACGGCTGCAATAGGTAGCTTTATACTTTTTTGTATTGAAAGCTCTCGTAAGGCATGGTGACGTCACGGAGACGTCCCTGTGAAGTCACACTGTGACTTTGTGACCGTCATCGTGACGTCGATGTGAAGTCACTGTGACGTAAATGTGAAGTCGTTATGGCCGTTTTCAAGGCTTTCTGTGACCTCACAATGTGACTACTTTGTGAAGTCCCCGTGCGACTTCATTGTGAAAAAAGTGACGAATGTGCATCGGGTAGGGTGACCAGATTTTACCCGAATCCTATCCGGATTGTTCGGATCGACATTTTTTTATGCTACATGTTTGTGACGTTTGTGACGACACTGCACCGGGTCGGGTGACCAAATTTTACCCGAATCCAATCGAGAAAGTTCGGATCGATCTTTTTGGATTTGTTTGGCTACAGAATAGATTTGGATTAGTGGTCGGGTCTCGGGTGACCTAATTTTCGTGAATCCGAACTGACTGGAGTCGGGTGTAATGTTTTTACTGTAAGTCGTGTTCGGAATAGAATCTTGCATACGACAGATTAACCAGATTTTATCAGAAATTGTGTTACGACACAATTGCTGATGTCGGCTTAGATCTAGAGTCACGCACGAATCCGGTTATATACTTCTTGAACATGGTTGATTGTCTACTTGAGCATGAATGATGATTGACTGAAATTATATTTTGATTCAACCCATATTCTTACCCTAACCCAACAACAACAACAATATCTGTAGGCCCACAACCCGACCGAACCTGATAAATGATTTCGTATAGATTCGGATAACAAGATTTTACCAAATCCGGATAAGATCGACGATAAGGATTGGATCGGCAATAATTTTTTTTTATGCAACTCGTATTCAAATTAAAACTTTGCATCTGATTGGGAAACCGGCTAATGTAGCCGTTAAGCAAGACAATTATAAATGTTAAAAACGCATACTAATATAAAAATAATAGATGAATCCATTAAAAATTATAATAAAAGTAAATATTTGAATAATATGAAATTCTATTGTGTAAATAACAACTTTTAAAAATAACTTCGACTTCCATTTGTTTTATGTAACCACCAAAAATATTGACAATAATTAAAATTATGCTATTCTGCTGTTAAGTATTGAAGTCTTTAAATGTGTATACTTTGCCATATATCCCTTCTCTCAGTATCACGAAACTTTCTGACACATTTATGAACAAATTTTTAAACGCATAATAATCACTTTAATAATCAGGCACTTGCATGCCTGATTATTAAAGGGATTTGGAATGAATAGCGTTTTCCATTTTTTAGACGTTATTCCATTTTTAGTCCTCCTATAAGTACCAAAATATGACACACACACACACACACACACACACACATATATATATATATATATATATATATATATATATATATAATCCTACCCTAGCTTTGATCGACACATTACCAAATAAAATGGAATCTGTCTGACACTCCAAACATTCATATGCATTGACTACATTCAAGAAAAAGAAAAATCATTATCATGAACCTAACCAAATTTTAATGCTTTTTTCTGATTATTTGGCTATAATGTTTGATAAATTAATTAGAATTGAACAAACTGTATTGCCTGATATTTTTGATTAAATTATCTTTCCAGCGGTATAAAGCTTTTATAGTATAACTAAGAAATATTGGGCGTTATGAACCATCAAACTTTAAAAAAACATTGTTCCCAAAAGGTTTCCACAATTTTGGCCACTACTGTATATACAGCTAGATAAGAGATTCATTGGTGATTTCAGCTGTTATGTGACATGTTTTGTTATTCTAAAATCATCACATTTCTGGAAGATTCAGAATGGAAATTGAAAAAAACTATGAATTTTTTGAAGGGTCCTATGTTTTAAGGTGAAAAAATTATAAAGGATTTTTTAAAGGACTTAAGTTCTTCTTGAACTGCTTACATATCATATTTTCTATGTTAACATTTTAATGGTAGACACTGAACATGAAAATATATAAAGAAAAAAGTATCAGAATGCAGCCATTACATTTTGAATATATTATTTTATAAATTAAATTTCAATTTTTCCAATTTGGAAAAATTGAAAAATACCCCTTCGGAAAAAACGTTAAAAACCCAGTTTTTTTTCCCAAAGTTTCCGTTTTTTTTTTCGAGTATTCCCATCTCTAATCTTATATATTTAATTAATAAAAATATCCACACAATGTATTCTCCCATATTATTCATATTCTGGGGTCCATGTTTTAGATGATATTTTTAAAAAATAACGATACTTTTAATTTATTAAGGATGATTTTGGAAAAATATTTGATTAAAGTTGCCATTTTTTGAAAGAGAAAAACAAAAATTTAACCTACAGATCAAAATAGACTATTATTTATAATTATATTTTAACCCTTTGTGGCTCAACAACATCGATTTGAAAAATATATACTCACATGATAGAATACATCATTTTAAGCAAGTAAAAAATAATTTAAAAAAAATAAATCATAAAAATAAAAATTATTGGCTAAAAGAGTCTTTTTCATATTTGTAATAAACAGAAAATTACATAGCTACTTCTCATAAATATTGTCATTTTTTAATACAAAATTGTAAAGTGTACGAACTTACCTTTGTAAAAAATCTATTATTGAACGTCTCTGGACTTTTAAATGCAACAAAATTTAGTTTACAATAACGGGGTGAAACTGTTCAAATGATAAATAAGACTTTTATATGAAAAATTAATTTAGCATTGTCGTATGTTGAGAATTCTGTGAACAATTTATATTAACTTCTGGATTGAAAGATAACAGTAATAAATAAAATCGTCTTTTTAAGCTCACTGTAAAAAACTTTGACTTTTGGGCATGTTTACAGATATGCAACACGGTGATACAAAGGGTTAATTCATTTTGCAACAGGGTTTGAATGCAGTAAAATATATTACTTAAAAACAATATTTTGGTTATTAAAAATATAATTTTATTAATTGATTGTCAAATTTATAATTTTATTTATGAAATTATATATTTATACAAGTAATAGATCTTACTAGGGATTATTTTTTTAAAACACAGATCATTAATTGTTTATAATGACACAGCACCGCACCTACTCTGTTTGGCGTCTAATGTGAGTCATTTTTTAACGTTTTACTGCAGATTTTAGATGCATCGATAGTGATACATATATGTATCATATGACGCCGATGAAGGATCTATCTGGTTTGATATTTGGTGACGGGACAATAACCACAATAACCTTCTGTAATTCTGATATCACCATCAACAGAACAAGTAGATTTGACAGAATCTGAATAGACAGAATATGACAGAATATGATAATTAAAAATAACATGCCCCTGTTAATAATAAATGTTTAATAATAGTGCATAGATATTTTGAAATTTATAACTATAAAATGATTCAGGAAATGAAACAGTAACATTAATCATCTGATTAAAATCGTTGACATACTGCTATTTATTTTAAAAAAAATAAACATTCTAAATTTAATAAACTTTATTTTTATAAAAATTAAATTAATGAAATATATAGCTTTTGTAAAAAACTCATATGGAATTAACTTAAAACGTTATAATTTAATAAAAATATAACAAGTAAAATAATATTTCTTCATACCAATTTTCCTTTGTCATCATTTTCAATATTCTGTTTTGATGTAATCCAAATAACGAAAGCTTCTTTCGACGAAAATAATTCGTCCAAATCTGGTACAGTATCATTGACCGGACTCAAATTTCACCGCGCCAATAAAAACTGTACCTTTCTCGAACGCAATTTTCTATCAAATATGTATATGCGAAGTTCTGTGCAGGTTTTTGTTAAATTTTAATTCCACATCCATTATACACGTCTATTGTCCAAGTACTTCATTCTCCTCCCACTTCCATCCCTACACTGTTATTTTTTACTTATTAAGAATTTCGTACTCTGACGTCGATCTGCAGACGATATTTTCAAAACATCTGCCTGCTTAGAAGAGCAGATGATTTTTGTTTCTTATTATAAAGTTTAGGTTAGAGTAGAAAGTTAAATACGGAATATTTTTTTGAGACTCTCTCCAATTAAATTTTACTATTTAAAGAAGTATTTTTTATGCATTTGATCTTTTTTTTTTCGATTAGTTTCACAATAATTTCAATTTAAATGATTTGTAAGTTCCTTTTTTGTAAACTGAAACAATGCTATTATAATATTTATGGCATATCAAATAAAATATTGTTTAAATTTTGGAGTATATAATAAATATTTTAATGGTCAATAATGCAAGATCGTTTAACAAAAACAGTAACATTTGTATCACGCGTAATAAATGCAAAATATGATCATAAAAAATTGAAAAGGTTATCGCGGGAGAGGGGAGGAGGCATTTTTTTCTTTTTCAACCTTCCTTTTTTTATTTATTAATATCCTGTAGAATAAAACAGCTTGTAAAATAGAAATATTTTTTTTAAATAAATTTCTGATAAATGAAAAGGGAAAAGATAAATAATTATTTATGTCATGCGTTTTGCATACCTTTCGTATATTTCATTTTATCTTCGGAAAATGTTAAATTTATTTAAGAAGTATGAAACAAGTACCAAAATATATATTGGCAGAGGTACTTAATCTACTTAAACACTAACAGAAAAACAATTATTATTGGAAATATACAAGTGTTTTTATTATAATAAATGTTTGTTTATCACAACCTACCTCCCTTCACAAAAACAAATCTTTAATTACCCCATTTGTATATTATTTTCTACCGTAACAATTGACACAAATAGGGGATCCAACCCGGGTTCCTCGGGTTATAGAATATAGCATATATACAGGGTGATTCATAAAAGATGGGCAGAACTTTAAGGGGTTATAGTACACTTAAAGACAAATAATATTAAATAGGAGACTAAGGGTCCCAGACGTATTCCCAAGGAGATAGGGGGCATTAAAGTTTAGGGTCCGAAATTTCAAATGATTATAAAACATGGAAAAATTGGTCGATTCGTTTGCGGTTTTTGCAAAAAATTTTCTTTATGCCAGTATTTTCTTGAAATAAAATTTTAAAGTTCAATTTCAAAAAATGCCGATAGGGGGCGCTTTAGACTTTGGAGTAACAAACAACTATTTTTTAACGTTATTTTTTGTATTTCTTTAAATGATTTCGAAAGCTTAGACTTAAACTTAAATTTTGATCTAAAAATCTGAATCCTAACGAGTAGTTAAGTAGCGTAAACTGAAATTTGAAATTTGAAACCCTTCTCCCCCCAGAACAAAAATCAGTTATTCCCGATCTTTGTGTCGTAGATTAGGCTCTAACTACTGCCGCGTTTTGCTAAAATTATTCTTTATGTCAGTATTTTCTTGAAAATAAATTTTAAAGAAAATTTTCAAAAAATTCCGATAGAGGGCGCTTTAGACTTTGGAGTAACGAACAACTATTTTATACCGTTATTTTTTGTGTCTCATTAAATGCTTTCTAAAGCTTAGACTTAAATTTTCAGCCCAAAATCTTAATCGTTAGACGTGGTTAAGTTTCTGGGGAGAGGGGTTTGAAATTTCTACTCCTGAGCACAGTTCAGTTTACCATGTCCACACATTGTGTGCTGTGATACGAGGTAAAAAGACACAAATTAGGATTATGTTACCAAAGCATATTTATTAACATGTAATCACAATAAATGTTCAAAATTGTGACCACCAGAGGTTATGCACGCAGAACAACGGCGACGAATGGAACGGCGAACATTCGCGAAAACATCAGGCTTTTCGAGCACTTCCCCTACAGCGGCGGAAAGTCTGGCGACCAGTTCCTCGGGGGATTCAATGGGTGTCTCATACATAAGAGCCTTCAATCGTCCCCAAAAAAAGAAATCGAGGGGTGAAAGATCTGGCGAGCGAGCAGGCCAAGCAACAGGACCACCTCGACCAATCCATCTGTTCGGAAATGTGATGTCCAGATAGTTGCGGACGTCTCGTACGTAATGGGCTGGCGCTCCATCGTGCTGGAACCACATGACCCGCCGGATGCGTGGAGGAACAACGTTTAACAGGTCTGGCAGCACATGTTGCAGAAATGTGAGGTATGTTTTACCGTTGAGGCGTTCAGGAAGAAGGTACGGTCCGATTAGGTGGTCTCCGAGGATTCCTGCCCAAACATTGATGGAAAAGCGTCTCTGATGAGCATGTGGATACGTAGCATGTGGATTGACATCCGCCCATACATGTGCATTGTGTGTGTTAAATGTACCTTCACGTGTGAAGGTACATTCATCGGTGAAAAGCACAGTTCGTCCAAAATGTGGATTTAGCGCGTTCTGCTGCAGAAACCAGCGGGCAAATTCAATACGATTTGGATAATCCCCTGGAGACAGTTTCTGGACTCGTTGCACATGAAACGGGAGCAAATGTTCATCCTTCAGTACCCTCCAAGTCGTGGACTGTGAGGTATCCACCTGGCTAGCCACTGTTCGTGTACTTGTACTTGGCTGCGCCGCTACTACATCCAGAATGGCTTCTGCAACAACTACTGATTCGTCCTTTTTTGCACGACCTGCATTCGACCGGGAAGCGAGAAATGATCCCGTCTCACACAACTGTCTGTGCAAGCGCTCGAAAGTTTTGCGGTTAGGCAACCGCCTGTTAGGAAATCGCTCTCCGTACATTCGTTGTGCCTCTGCACCATTTCCATCTGCCGCTCCGTAAATTAAATGCATCTCAGCCTTTTCCTTATTCGTGAATGGCACCATCTTCCGATTCATTACTACAGCGACTTACACTTGACTCACCGTTCAGTGGTTTTTATGCCTGAATCGTGTCGAAATTTTGCATACGTGTTCTTCTTCTTCCCCATTTGACATTTGCATACTTTCTGTTTCCTTCTTCACCCGGTGACTAGCGTCAGGAATGGAGCTTTAACGTTTGCATGAACGACGTTTCCAACTGTGCCAGTGCCTTTATGAGTGAATTCCGACTATGCAGTCCTTGACGAAAGTTGTATTTTTGCCTCGTATCACAGCACAGAATCGTTGGGCATGGTTAAGTAGTGCAAACTGAACTATGTTCAGAAGTTGAAATTTGAACCCCCTCCCCTCGCTACTGAACCACGCTCAGCGATTCAGATTTTGAGCTGAAAATTTAAGTTTAAGTCTAAGCTTTAGAAAGCATTTAATGAGACACAAAAAATAACGGTATAAAATAGTTGTTCGTTACTCCAAAGTCTAAAGCGCCCTCTATCGGAATTTTTTGAAAATTTTCTTTAAAATTTATTTTCAAGAAAATACTGACATAAAGAATAATTTTAGCAAAACGCGGCAGTAGTTAGAGCCTAATCTACGACACAAAGATCGGGAATAACTGATTTTTGTTCTGGGGGGAGAAGGGTTTCAAATTTCAAATTTCAGTTTACGCTACTTAACTACTCGTTAGGACTCAGATTTTTAGATCAAAATTTAAGTTTAAGTCTAAGCTTTCGAAATCATTTAAAGAAATACAAAAAATAACGTTAAAAAATAGTTGTTTGTTACTCCAAAGTCTAAAGCGCCCCCTGTCGGCATTTTTTGAAATTGAACTTTAAAATTTTATTTCAAGAAAATACTGGCATAAAGAAAATTTTTTGCAAAAACCGCAAACGAATCGACCAATTTTTCCATGTTTTATAATCATTTGAAATTTCGGACCCTAAACTTTAATGCCCCCTATCTCCTTGGAAATACGTCTGGGACCCTTAGTCTCCTATTTAATATTATTTGTCTTCAAGTGTACTATAACCCCTTAAAGTTCTGCCCATCTTTTATGAATCACCCTGTATAGATATATATATATTCTTAAATTGAAAATTCTAATTTTGCATTTAATACTTTTTTTTAATTTCACATTTAATACATTATTTTAGATCGTCCACTAACAACACCAAAAATAATTTTCATATGAAAAATATCAATTATGTATTTAAATAAAGTTTTAAAATTCATTAGTGATACTTTCGTATTAGTCGCATATCAGGTTTTAATTAGTCGAAGATATAATTTTTTTTTGTTTGTTTGTTTATTCTAATAGTTTTAGTGGTTTAAGCGAATAGTTTGATTTTATGTCTATTAAATTTGTGTTTTAAAAGAATATGAATTCCTATTTTTTATGAAGTTTTTAATTTCGATGTTGAATATTAGTCGGAAATAAACGCTGAATTATGGGAAATTTATTATTGTAACATTTTGTATTTAAATGGAAGCGTTTTAATCTGTTTTGATTGGAATGCCCTCAATAGAGAGAATTAAAAATAAAAATATGCTTGAAAATTATTTTTAAATCCATAAAGAATAGTAAATTGAAGTACAGTTTCAAGCATATTGCATTTGAAAGAACATTTTTTTTTCCGACGATTAAATATCGAAATTGTGCAATGTTTCGTAGTTAAAAAAAATCACAGTAAAAGCGTTATTTAATGTTCACTTGTTGCCACCGTCAACATACCGTCATTGTTACTCTAATATAAGATTTTGCTCTATAAAATAGATTGCTGTTCTAATTTTAAAAAAGTTGTTAGTTTTTCACATAATATGAAAAGCAAATGAAAATGTGTCTTAATTTTAAAAAATTGTTCATGAGTACATGCAGAATTATGTTTGTATTATAATTTATAATTTCATATTGATTGAAATTTATCTATTTACGAAGTATTTTCCTGTAGGTCGATAAATAAATAAATAAATAAATAATTTTTAGGGGTCATAAAATCACTCAGAATCAGACCTTTTAAGTGCATTGAGGCATTCCTGATTAATATATTTCTCCTCTTTTTCATATATATATTTCAAATTCCCATTTTGGTCAAACTGTGACTTCAAAACATAGAAGTCTTTTGACCACACAGGTGACGTAACGTTTGTGACTTGCAGTAACGTCACAAAAATAAAAGAAAATGTCAGAAACATGTTTTTTACATTGAATATTTATTTTGTAGTGTTTTTGTAATTTTTTTTAAAGTTTCTAAGCAATTCACATTTTAGTCACAGTGTGACTTCACTGAATGGTGGTATTTCAGTCACATATGTGACGTGACGTACGTGACTCACAGTGACGTCACTGTGACGTCCCTGTGAACATACATGCTATACGGGCTACCTAAAAGCAAATTGGCTATGGACCCGATTAAAGACCCCTAACCTTCCTATTCTCGAAAATTTTCTACCTATATGTGAAAACCTTTTCTACTATATTCAACGCACTTTCACGTTTATAATATTATGAATTGGCACGATTGGCTTGTTCAAGTTTGCATAATTCGGCAGGAAGAAAAGTTTCATTACTTTTTTGATTTCTTCTTTGCTTTTGCATTACGTGAATTTGTCGGTAAAATTGATTTTCGTTTCGATAACATTGTTGCTTTTTAAGTTTTTAAAAATATTGTAATTTTACTTAAACATTGCTTTAAAATCTATGCCATTTTTCTGAGCCTACAAGACTTTACAAAAATCTATTATGAAACAGAACTTTAAAAAAAAGCTATATTTAAAAATGACAACAAAGTTTATACTATTTTAAAGCTAAAAGAAATGTAAAATTAAATTCCGGTTCGAAACGACCATTTACAAATGTGTTTTGATTGTGGGAAAATGATAGAGGAATGCAATCATATTAAATCTTCAGCTTTTATGAAAAAATGCAACTTTCTTTAAAAAATAATTATTTTTATTACGATTTTCTGATTTTCTATGCGGATAATTTTGCGGTGCATACTATTGACATTTGCCGTCCAATATCTTTTCAAACGTTTCTTTTTTTTTTTTTTTTTTTTTTACTTTTTAAAATTTACATAAAAAATATGGTACCTTCTTTATGTTAGCTATGCAGACGATAAACCGCCAAGTATTATTCCTATCACCATCATTCGTATTGAATTCATATTAAAATATAAATCTTTCACTCATTTCATTTAAAACACAGAGAGCTTTAATTTACAACACATACATTTAAAATACATATGTTACATACATTTAAAATAATTCATTTCATGTGAAATAGAAAAAGGAACAAAAAGAGAGAAATTAATCACAAATAATTTGATAACCCAAGATCATTTTATTTCAACATCAACGCAAATCTGTTTTATTTTCGATATATGACATCATATTCGCTTGCTTTCCATGCTTACTCGTATTTATGCACCTTCTATTATTATCAAATATTTGAAAACTCAAGTTTTATTTCTAATATGACGTCATTTCATATTCTGTTTCTTAAATAATTAATTTCATTTTCATTTTTCACGTGGAAATTTTTCATTTGAAAATAAATTGTTGAGTAAAAATTAATATTCCAGGTTTTGATTTAGTTTTGGCAACGATAAAGTATTAGCAACGGTAAAGTAAATTTAACCATTTCAAAATATTATACGAAAAAATGTCCATTTATTCTCTATGAAACTAACGAAATTTTGAATTATTAAGAAAAATATTTGAATAAAATAAACAAAAACCAGCCTATGTTCATTTGAGGGTTATAATCAACCTATATGCAAAGATACAGGATCATTAAATTCTCCAATTTGACGCTGGCTTCAGCCTAACATTTGCACACAATGAGATTTATAATATTACTAGCTGTTACCCGTGACTTCGTTCACGTAACATTAAAAGAAGAATAAATGCATTAATCAAGCAAAATATTTCACCCCCGATAATTAAAAACTTAAATAATTAATTAACTCTTTATCACATTTCATAGGAGAAAATGCGGTATTTTTTTGTTATAGGGCCTTGACATAACTCAGTTTTAAAAAAAGTACAATTTGTCAAAAAACAAATGTCAGTTTTACCTGATAAGCCATTTTACTTTTAACGACTTTGAAAAACGTTTTAACAGCCATCATTTAAAAATAATTCATTGGAAATAGTATATGCTTTGTCTTTAAATTCAATTCTTGTGAATATGGAGGAATAATTCTACACCTAAATGCAAGGAGCTTCAATTGCAAAGCTTTTTGCAACCCAAAATTATATGTAAACATTACTTTTGCATGTAATTTTCAGTGCAAATTAACATTTATTAGGGTTAAAATTAAAATTAATTTGGGTGCAAATTACATGTAAATGTTAAGTTTGCATGTAATTTGGGGTTGCAAAAAGCTTTGCAATTGCAAGTGTTACGTTTGCATGTAACAGCAAATTTTCCTCCTTGGTTTAATCAATAGCTGAAACAACTCTTGATTTCTTGACAATATGCTGACAGACGATTTTTGTTCTGCAGAATAAATTAATTCATAAAGTTTGAATATGTGGAAATATGTTTTTAATTTTCGGAAATTCTACTGTAGATTCTACAAGATTTTTTTTCACCAACTATTTAAATTGAAAATAAATTCTTTTTTCAGTTTTAATGAGAAAATGGCGTAAAAATGTATTAATCCGTTTTATTTCTTCTTCTTTTTTATCCACAAAAATGGAGTAATTTAAATACCGTTTTTAGAGAAATTTCGTTAAAATTTACAAATATATATATATATATATATATTAATATCTCGGAATTTAATTCAAAATTTTAAATTCTCAGAGTTTACATGACATCCTTAGATCAATGTTGGTGTTAAGTAAATCACATTGCATTAAGAGTAGTAGTTGCGAAATACAGACAGTCAGATTTTTAAATAATAGACTTGTGTTCAATTTTCTTTTCCTAATATTCTTACTGATGCTTGTATTATTAATCACAGAGTTCAGAGAATAAAAAGATATGAAATGTTTATGTTTAGCGTGATGCTGAAAATGCAACACTACAGTTGGCCCGCAAACAACTGACGGCTTGCTTTGAAAACCTCTCCCCGTCCAATGAAGTCAGCCCTTGGGCCTAATGATTTAATCGATAGCCGGTTTCATATTGCAAGCCGATTTGACGGTTCACTATTTTTTCACCGATTTGACAGCCTCTCTATTCTTTCACTGTACTCTGTAATTATTAATGTATAAAATTGATTGACGCTCCATTTGACACATATTTGAAAAATCCCGTTTTATTTGAAATATGACATCACTTTGATCCCAGAGAAATCTCTTTTCAATGATGTAATTCTTGTTAATTTTCTTTTCCTGGCAATCATAACGGGAATTTTATCAGAAAACTCACATCTGTACGTAACTGATATTCAAGATTATTATTAATAAGTATATAAAAAAAATATTTCAGTTATTCATCTTACGTCTAACGTCCATTATGTATATACTTTTATTATATACTGATATTCATGCTCCTTGTAATATTACGAATATTTGAAAATACATGTTTTATTTATGACGTCATATTTGTTCAATCCAAGGAGGATCCTTTTCATAGTTCTATGGTCCAAGCGAAATATTTTCTTAATAATATAATTATTGTGCATTTTTCCTTCTAATTATAATGCAGTTTTTGACAGAAAATATCTTCTCAACGTAACCAATATTCATACTTCATGTATAATAACAAATACTCCATATTTTTGTTTAAAATATCACGGAAATTTATCTTCTTTTGAATTATTTTTAATTTTCCTTTTTCACGTGAAAATATTTCAATTTAAAATTAATTGTTGAGAAAAAAATATTTTTCCGCGTTTTTATTTATTGGCAACGATTAAAGCCCTAGTAACAATAAAGTAAAATGGTTAAATTTTATGAAAAAAATGTCCATTTATTCTCTATGAAAATAACGAAATTTTGAATTATTAAGAAAAATATTTGAATAAAATTAACAAAAACCAGTCTATGTTCATAAGAGGGTTATAATCCACCTATATGCAAAAACACAGGATCATTAAATGCTCCATTTTGACGCTAGCTTCAGCCTAACATTTGCACACAATCAGATTTATAATATTATTAGGACTAGCTGTTACCCGTGACTTCGTTCACGTAACATCAAAAGAAGAATAAATGCATTAATGAAGCAAAATATTTCACCCCCGATAATTAAAAACGTAAATAATTAACTAACTCTTTATCATATTTCATAAGAGAAAATACGGTATTTCTTTGTTATAGGGGCCTTGACATAGCTCAGTTTTAAAAAAGTACAATTTGTCAAAAAAACAAATATCAGTTTTACCTGATAAACCATTTTACTTTTAACGACTTTGAAAAACGTTTTAACAGCCATCATTTAAAAATAATTCATTGAAAATAGTATATGCTTTTTGTTTAAATTCAATTCTTGTGAATATGGAGGAATAATTCTACACCTAAATGCAAGGAGCTTCAATTGCAAAGCTTTTTGCAACCCAAAATTACATGCAAACGCAACATTTACATGTGTTACGTTTGCATGTAACAGTAACAGTTACATGCAAACCTAACACTTGCAATTGCAAAGCTTTTTGCAACCCAAAATTATATGTAAACATTACTTTTGCATGTAATTTTCAGTGCAAATTAACATTTATAAGGGTTCAAATTAAAATTAATTTGGGTGCAAATTACATGTAAATGTTACGTTTGCATGTAATTTGGGGTTACGAAAAGCTTTGCAATTGCAAGTGTTACGTTTGCATATAACAGCAAATTTGCCTCCTTGGTTTAATCTATAGCTGAAACAACTCTTGATTTTTTGACAATATGCTGACAGACGATTTTTGTTCAGCAGAATAAATTAATTCATAGCTGACAGACGATTTTTGTTCTGCAGAATAAATTTATTCATAAAGTTTGAATGTGTGGAAATATGTTTTTAATTTTCGGAAATTCTACTGTAATCAAGATTTTTTTTTTCACCAACTATTCAAATTGAAAATAAATTATTTTTTCAGTTTTAATGAGAAAATGGCATAAAAATGTATTAATCCGTTTTATTTCTTCTTTTTTTTTATCCACAAAAATGGAGTAATTTAATTACCGTTTTTAGAGAAATTTCGTTAAAATTTACAAAAAAATAATAATAATAATAATAATATCTCAGAATCTAATTTTAAATTTTAAATTCTCAGAGTTTATATGACATCCTTAGATCAATGATGGTGTTAAGTAAATCGCATTGCAATCTTACTGATGCTTGTATTATTAATCGCAGAGTTCAGAGAATAAATATATATGAAATGTTTATGTTTGGCGTGATGCTGAAAATGCAACCCTACAGTTGGCCTAAACAACTGGCGGCTTGCTTTGAAAACCTCTCCCCGTCCAATGAAGTCAGCCCTTGGGCCTAATGATTTGAGCGATAACCGGCTTCATATTGCAAGCCGATTTGACGGTTCACTGCATCTCTATTCTTTCACTGTACTCTGTAATTATTATTGTATGAAATTGATTCACGCACCATTTGAAACATATTTGAAAAATCCCGTTTTATTTGAAATATGACGTCACTTTGATTCCAGAGAAATCTCTTTTCAATGATATAATTCTTATTAATTTTCTTTTCCTGGCAATCATGACGGGAATTTTATCCGAAAACACACATCGGTATGTAACTGATTTTCGAGCTTATTATTAATCAGTATCAAAAAACATATTTCAGTTATTCCTCTTAAATCTGACGTCCATTATGTATATACTTTTATTATACACTGATATTCATGCTCCTTGTAATGTTACGAATATTTGAAAATATACATGTTTTATTTATGACGTCATATTTGTTCAAGCCAAGGAGGATACTTTTCATAGTTCCATGGTCCAAGCGAAATCTTTTCTTAATAATATGATTATTGTTCAGTTTTCCTTCTAATTATAACGCAGTGTTTGACAGAAAATATCTTCTCAACGTAACCAATATTCATACTTCATGTATAATAACAAATACTCCATATTTTTGATTCAAATATCACGGAAATTCCTCTTCTTTTGAATTATTTTGAATTTTCATTTTTCACGTGAAAATCTTACAATTGAAAATTAATTGTTGAGTAAAAATTATTATTCTTTGATTTAGTTTTGGCAACGATAAAGTATTAGCAACGGTAAAGTAAATTTAACCATTTTAAAATATTATACGAAAAAATGTCCATTTATTCTCTATGAAAATAACGAAATTTTGAATTATTAAGAAAAATATTTGAATAAAATAAACAAAAACCAGCCTATGTTCATATGAGGGTTATAATTAACCTATGTGCAAAGGTACAGGATCATTAAATGCTCCATTTTGACGCTGGCTTCAGCCTAACATTTGCACACAATCAGATTTATAATATTATTAGGATTAGGATTAGGATTAGGATATTAGGATTCTTGTAGAAGAGTAATGTAAGATGTCAGAAAATTTTTTTTTACTGCGATTCCTTATTTTAGTTCGAATTATCACCAATAGATGGCGCTGCGAGAGATAGGAGTGAAATCTAGGCCAAAACTAAAATCACCCAGTAATGAGGCGAAGTAAGGAGGTTCAATACACGGAGTGGGTCTCATTCGCAAATACAATTTTGTTCTTAAGGCCAAAGTCTGAATAAGATTTTATTTGTAAATAAGACCCACTCCATGTATTGAACCTCCTTCCTTCACATCAATTCTGGGTGATATCTGCTTTTGTCTCAATTGGATGTCTATTGCTCGCAGCGCCGTCTATTGCTGATAATTCGAACTAAAATCAGGAATTGCAGTAAAAAAAAACTCCTGACATCATGCATTACTCTCCCGCAAGAATTGTTTAAATATCTGCCTCCGTTTGGAAGTTATTGAATTTAAAATCAGTCAGTTCATTTCAGCACACCCGGTATATATAAATGGCCCCTTTTCATAAAATAAAAACTTTTAAAAAAAGGTGGTCGTGCTTTTGTTTAAATCCCAGAGAAGAAATTATTTGAGAAACCCTGCTATCGTTTAGAACAAAATATTGTTTTTTTCAAAGGTGTATTTTCCAACTGAATATTCGAAAACGAAATGGTGCTGCTGCATATTTTTATATTTCACAAACTTTATTGAACTCCATATGATGCTTCTATAATATAGGAATCTAAAAAAAATAGTATTCAAAAAATAATGGTCATAGTTTGCTAGTAGTTGATATTCAATTTAAACTCATATGTGGTTTACATGCAGGAGAAAGTTAATCTTCTCACATAATATTAAACAATCACATTACATAAGAAAGTAATTTTCAATAACATTTTCGCAAAAAATAAATGTTGTCATTAATTCAGCCTATCGGCCTTAACATTATTAACTTTGCTTTAAAGCGAGTTTATTTTATTTCGCTTTCACTTTTATCTTCACTTTAGAAATGTATTAGTTTATCATATAGATAAGTTACGTTAATGAAAAAGTACATTTTTATAAATGAGAGTTAATGTTTTTTACTGCTACTCACGGAAAAGGAAATGATTATACGAAAATCATTGTGAATTTTAGGATTAAATAAATTTCTTTGATTTTTCTCTTTTTATAAGTTATTGTAACTTAACCATGAAAATTTAATAAAAACTTTATCAGTACAGAAAGTGGATGCAATATAAAGAATTCTAGTTCCATTTATAGTTTTTTACTGTTCTCAATGAATTTTGATAATGAATTTTTTTTTTTTTTTTTTTTTTTTTTTTTTTTTTTTACATTCACAAAAAAAATGACTGTGCATAGAAAGTCCGGTTTCAATTTATAGTTTTATCATTCAAAATTTTAAAACTGTTTAAAAGTATGCAGTTTTTATTAATTCTTTTTATAGATATAAATATTTGCTATTTACAGGTTTTGTATTGTTTTTATGCTGTTCTCTTCGAAAAGTTATCATATATTTCTAAATAAATTTTTTTGCTTATGCACATCTAATTGCTAATTATTAGTTGAAATAATTTCTCCATCCTACTGTAGCAATGATATCTGTAATGTATTTTTATATACAGGGTAGACACAAATTAATTGGGTAATTTCGTAAATTGTGAAGGCAGTTAGTATTACTGCATCCTAGGTTTTTGTTCCATTCTTCATTGATAAAAAAAATCTTGTGGGAATAGTATATTGGACATTCGGCAGCTGTTCCAGTTTGGATTGATCTCGGAGGTGTTATTCCCTAACCACTAAGATCAGGAAACTTTTTACCCTTAGATTTCAGTGCATGGGGTTTTGTTAAAAATCAGGTTTACAGTCTGATGCTTCATATATCCAGCCTTGGTTTGAAATCACAAATGAACACTGTTTTGGCTTGATCGACGTGAATACGTTGACAAACACATGACAAGAAGTGATTGACCGATGGAACATTCGCAGAGATACAAAGAGCAGTCATATGAAACCTTTAAAAAGAAGATAAACTTTGTGTGTTTCACTATATTATAGTCATTTGTACTTTCATATTTAGCAACATAACAAAGCATAATAAACCATTCTTTTTTCCCAACTAATTTTTGTCCATTCTGTATATTGTTTAATTAGATATGGTCAAAACACAACACTGTTACTACACATTATAGCACCTTACACCCTTTGCGACGAACGTAACATCCATCACTTCATATTAAGAAATACTTTCCATAATCGCAATCGTTCTGTAACAACTATGCTTGACGAATCCAACATAATTGCCTACAATCTTCCAGGATTTCCAAACTACGAATTCCTGAAAACTCATATTTATAAATTAAAGATTATTACAATTCAGATGTTTTACTTTGGAAAGTAGTAGAGATATATGTATTACATAGTTTATACCAGCCATAAAATGAAATCGTATTCCCCCAGAAAGGTCCTTATTGTGTACATTGTTTTTGTTAATCAACAACCAACTCCTCTTTTAGGTAGCTTTCAATACAAAAAAGTCCTTCCGGCCTGTACCGGGAGGAAAAGGTAACTTTCCTATATCTTCGTTTTAAAATTTTAGCTAATGTTACACGAAAACAGCAAGTTAAAATGCAAAGAAACGTTTACAAAAGATTCGTTAATACTGAATTTTAATAAGAATTTCGACAAATTATTGAGCAATAGCCAAATTGGCTTCATTTATAAAGACTTATTTTGGTCACCAAATTTGGCGATATTTCGCCAAATGTCACAAATTTTGCCAATTTTGTCGCCAACGTCGCCAATTTTGGCGCTAACGGATATGAATATATAGTTTTATGCGTATGATTGGGAAAATTATTACAACAATGAAAGAAAATAATTTGCGAGTAATCGCGTTAATGTGCTGTTTTGTTTCAAAATGTCAGCCACCCTAGAATTTCAAACTGCTCTATCTCAGCCATTTTTAAAGATAGAGGTAAACCAAAAAATGCTCTGGAATCCTTGTATCAAGGCCTAACACGTAATTAAAAAATAAATTTGAATTTTTAATTTTTTTGTATATTTATTTTAGTTTTAAATTTTTAAATGGTCGCCATCTTGAAACAAAATGGCGGACCAAGCTGGCCAACGAATTAGGTCGAGACATTGGTGACCTTAATACACACAATTAGTTTCATCAAAATCGATTTATAAATACGAGCGTTATCGTATGACATAGGTCAGATATATATATATATATATGTGAAAGGATATAAATAAACCCTTTTTAAAATGCAAAATTTAAATTTAAAATCTTAAAACCTTTATTCTAACTTATAAATCTAATGTTTAAATCTAATCTGCCCCTGTGATCTTTGTTTCTCAGCCTCACAAATATTACTTTCATCTATCAATTTCGACATCTCTTTAAGTTTTAAAAGTGATGAGTTTGCATTTCTAGCAGCAGTCTGTGGGGTGCGGCTCCCAGGCACGGCCAAGCCTTGGTGTCGGCATAAGACCCCAGACATCAGTCAAAAGCTAATTGACCAATTAAAATAAATGATCCTCCCAATTTGACTCTTTCTCCCTCTGCTGGAAAATATCCTAAATTCTGATTAAAACCACATGCAAGGACGAAGAAGACAGAATTTTGGCACATTTGAGCGGTCAGCCAAACCCTCGGCCATGTAGATCTCAAAACAACGTAAATGGCTCGCGGGACCTCCGATTGAACGCGCGAATATGACTGTAAGAAGCTATGCTTCAATAAACGAGTTAGATTCGCAAGAGAGGTCCCGAGTCAAACTTATTTATGTGTCACCAACTTATTTCTCCCAAGTCGTCCCCGGATAATTCCTTACATTTTATAAAGTCGGCATGACGGTCGCCTACTTCGGGAAAATCCCAGCCTTTCTTCCAGAACTTGATAAAGGAGAAAATCCACTTGTGACATGAAAAATTCGGATAGTTTCAGAGTTGTGTCGGCGCAATCGGCCCACGAACAATCTTAGAATATTGCCTGTAATTAATGTGACATTCGATTGGAGAAAGAGAACGATGTTTTTGCGCATACCTTTTCGGATAAAAACTCCCTTTTCGTGTTTCGTCGCCTGGCTACACTCGGAAATATCATGAGACTGCTGAAAAATAATGAGTACCGGGTCCTTATAGTCTTTCAAGAAAGTGCATTTTACCATCAAGAACTTTTATTGTGTATAAAAGTTGAATATAGTCACCTAGAAAAGAAAAATACTTTCCCCCCGATGGCCGGTAAAAAAAAAACTTTTTTTTTTCTCCAACATCAAATAATTTTACTTAGTGTGCTTACTCGCCAGATAACATTCAAATAATTTTCGTATTCATCTGAGAAAAACCGAAAATAAACATCCTTTATGCTGAAATGTATTTGCTATATTTCTGGTCCTCAACCAAGAAACTTTTTTTTTTTCCCTCACTCTGTTATCGTCAAAAAGAAACTTATCTATGTGCAAACCGCATCAATTTATTAACTTTAGACTCACTGAAGATCAAACTGAATCTTTCGAAAAATTCTTTTATACCTCATCCTCAACATATGTAGGTCATAGAGACAGCTGATTTTCAAGATCGTGCAAACTCTGATACAGAACTGAAATATTTATCTGTGCGATCCCGACTTTAAATTTTTGTGGTTAGAACTGAGTAAGAAAAGGAAAAAACATTCAGTGTTCATTTATTTTTTAAAGCTTTTCTTTTCTTTCAGTTGCGCACGTTAAACTAAAGTGATTCATGATGCACTGAAATGACCACCGGAAAATATTATTTATTTACCTTTAGTGAACAAATAACGTAATGATCTGGGTCAGAAAAAACACTGTTTTATTTTAATTTCATTATTATTATTATTATTATTTGTATGTGTTAAAGCAAATTGGATATTTTAATCCACAGGTAAGTTTTATTGCTATATAAATTTCCGTCTTAATGGTTTTGTAGAAAAAAAGTATAAAGTTTAATTACATTCTTTTTAATTTCTTCATTTAAGTGTTTGAAAGTAACTGATATTTTTTAATTGAAGCTTAATTTTTTTAATATTTTATTAAGTTTTGTATTAAAAGTAATTAAGCCACAATACAGATTTCTTTTACGTTATTTTTTTATGAAAAGGTGTTTTTAAAAATCAATTTTGTTAAATTAAACAATATTTTATTTGTTTATTTGCTTAACGAATTAATATTGAAAAGTTACTTCTGAGAATATCAAGAATGGAAAAAAAAAATGCTGTTATCAATGTGTAACTTTTAAAAGTTTAAAAGTAGATTTTTCTAAAATGTGTTAAAGGGATTTTATAATTTTTAAGCAAATTTAAATTTATTATTTTAAAATTTTATTGGCTTTATTTTTCTTGTAAAGTGCAAGTTATTAAAGTTAGAAGAAATTTGGTAATGACAAGCTATGCATATTAAAATTGTGACAAGTTTTGATAACAGTAGTTTCTTTTCTTTTTCATTAGGTGAAGCATACGTGCGATCACCCAAAAAATAAATGCAGTTGAATTTAATGTTTATGGTGTTATAAAAAATGGGTTGAACTAGTTACTTTTATGAATGCTTTCCAGTAAAAACATTTAAACAGACAACAATTTTGTTTATTTTTACAACTTTTTCCATATAAGAGTGAAACAGAAAAGAAAATAGCTATAAAACTATTAAATGATACATTTACACAGTGATCGTTCAGTTTTTCATCATTTTATTCACTAAGTATTTTTCATCAAGTTTTTACCCAATTTTTCCAGGTGAATTTTTTTAAATTTGTAAATATATTATTATTATTATTATTATTAGAATTTGTGTGTGTTTAGTAAGCATTACCTATTTTACTTATTCATTATTATTATTTGTTTCTTTTTATATGAAAATATATTTTTACAGAACTGGTAGCCATACAATTCAAATTGCCAGTATTTTTTTTTTATATTTCATGTAAATAAGCATTAATGTTGTGTTTTTCCGTACATTTATTCAGTATTTTTAGATGTTACATTATTATTTTTGCCATTTCCTCTTGTGCAATTTTATTATCTGTAGCACTTTTTTAATTAAAATGTCACACCCCATCATTCTCTAAACGACCCCCATGTGTTGGTTAAACCCCAATCAGTTTTTAAAGAAAAATTTGAATCCTTTCCATTTTAAATATTCAAAATAAATTCAATTTATTAACCAATCGGTTTAGACATGACCTTGGTGAACCCACTTTTGCCGTGGTAAGTCCAATAGTGTCTAAATCCACCCATTCAATTTTTAAAGATGACCATGGTTCCATTCCATTAAATCTTTAAGTCCACAATTTTTTTAAGTTTTTGAGTTGGTTAAACTCCAACCAAAAACACCCCTGTGCAATCAAAGAGGATTCAGTGATGTACATGTGTAAATGTGGCGACTGCTGACATCTTTGTAAGAATAGATCCGTTAGTAAATAGAATTGTCACCAGGTTGCCACGCACTTCTAAAACACTGTCCTTTTTTATTCATACCAGGTTTATTATTTTTTTGTTTTATTAATTAATTTTTCCTTTGCCAGTAGTAAAACCCTTAAAATAAAAAAAGTTTTTGCTATTTGCGTAAAAACTAGCAAGGAAAATTCGGAGCGTTCTGGCCTCAATTTTAAAGGAAAAATGTTCTGTGATTTATACTTGTCTAGAGCAGGAATTTATTTATTTTTTCTTTGAGCTAACAGTGAGATGTGGTTGTACTTTATTATATTGCTGCTCAGATTTATTGATGCCACTGGGGAAAACAAATACACCTCAGTCTGCAAAACAGTAAATTCCATTGCTTACAATTAAATTGCATCTACACTTCACCCAAATAGAAACATCATGCTCAATTTTCTTTTTTTTAAATTTTTGCTAAAACCTCCCCGAGGTTTAGGATCTGCTAAAACCTCCAAAGGTTTAGGATACAAATAAAACTACTTACCTAACCAGTAGTCCCTGTAAATAAACTCTATATCTTACACTTGTTATGTCCACACCTGTTTTGTCCATTTTACAGTATATTCCATTATTTTTAAATATTTACATAATCTTTTAATTTTAACAATTTTACATTACTGCGATTTTAGTATTTTCACGTTTTGAAAAAAAATGTGAATAAACAATTTCAAGTTTTTCCATAATTTCACATTTCTAACTAGTTGTCTAATGTGAATATATTACATATAAAGAACATATATTTTTCCCACCAATTTCTTACGTTTATTATTATTATTTTATTATATTGATACCATATGTTTATATATTTTTACATAACTATTTTTTATATTTAATTTTTGCACTTTTTACCATAAAGTTTTTAATTTTCACAGAACTATATATTTTTTATAAAATATTTTGAAATTTTGTGCTGAAAGGACTTGAACAAAAATAGCACAAAAATGGCCAAAAAACTTTTAATCTATACAATTATGGCCAAAACAAATTTATGGCTATTATTTTAATCTTTATCTTATTAGTATTTTTTTTTCCTCATATAGTTTTGTGGTAATATTACTGTATTATTGTTTTCACAGATTTCGAATGTTTTGTGGTATAAATATTATATTTTTCAAGTTATTATGTAAAGTTCGGTCAGATTGTCCCGAGAGCCATATCCCAAATTTAGAGCTTTTTAGCATAAAACCATAAGATCTTTAATTTTTCCTTAATTTTTATGCGTTGAAATGTACATTTGAAATATATTTTTCCAGCAGCAAAATTCAGCCCTCACATTTTACCAATCTTAGTTGTGAATTTAACTTTAACATTAACTTATTTTGATGCATTACTCCATTAAACACTTCTTTTTAATACACTTTGGCATTCTCGGTCTTCCGGGTGAGCCCCCCCAGCTTTGCAGGCAAATCTGGAGGATCTCATCTTGGAGGGGGGGGATGTGAAAGGATATAAATAAACCCTTTTTAAAATGCTAAATTTAAATTTAAAATCCCAAAACATTTATTCTAACTTATAAATCTAATGCTTAAATCTAATCTGCCCCTGTGATCTTTGTTTCTCAGCCTCACAAATATTACTTTCATCTATCAATTTCGACATCTCTTTAAGTTTTAAAAGTGATGAGTTTGCATTTCTAGCAGCAGTCTGTGGGGTGCGGCTCCCAGGCACGGCCAAGCCTTGGTGTCAGCATAAGACTCCAGACATCAGTCAAAAGCTAATTGACCAATTAAAATAAATGATCCTTCCAATTTGACTCTTTCTCCCTCTGCTGGAAAATATCCTAAATTCTGATTAAAACCACATGCAAGGACGAAGAAGACAGAATTTTGGCACATTTGAGCGGTCAGCCAAACCCTCGGCCATGTAGATCTCAAAACAACGTAAATGGCTCGCGGGACCTCCGATTGAACGCGCGAATATGACTGTAAGAAGGAATGCTTCAATAAACGAGTTAGATTCGCAAGAGAGGTCCCGAGTCAAACTTATTTATGTGTCACCAACTTATTTCTCCCAAGTCGTCCCCGGATAATTCCTTACATATATATATATATATATACTAGGGGGCCTACCCCCTGCGAGCTACGCTCGCCAACCCCCGCTCAGACTTCGAGGCCTCTAAAAACATGGCAGCGTGCTTTATTTTTTAAATATTGGTAAATCTGTAATTGGGTTGTCATGCTTCTAACGTTTTAATGGGGCATTTTTTGATTATCATGGCCTCATACACAGCTGTTGCGACAACGGACGACTGTTTTCGGGATTGATAAGTAAAATCAATTACAACTTGAAAACCAGATTGTATAAAAGGGTTAGGTTTAAATTGTGGCTACCTCTCGGACTTTACTTATTCTATTCTTCCTTTGCGTTTAAGGATGAGAAAAATTCCATCTGCTTGTGAATAACATTGAAAAGTACTATGTTATAGACGTTTTCAGTGACAGATTTTAATTTTCTCTCTATTTTAGTGCACCATCAAGCATATTTTCATGTTGTTTTAAATATGTAAATTATTTATTTTAATTAATATGTATATAAGAATTTTCTAATACTTATTTATCATACAAAATTAATTAAATATTTTGTGCATGCATGCCTGCATTTATTCGGCATCAATTGATGAGATATTTAAACAAATTTGCTATCCGCGGTAATTTTACACCATGTTATGTCACTTGAATATTGTCCATAAGAAAATCGGGTACTTTTCCAGTATAGGATCCTTTGCTTTTAGGTTTGGCGTAATTCGAGCTTGAAAAAGGGATAGATTCGTTAATATACATAGATTTGTTGCCAAAAATTATGAAAACAAACCCAATGAACTTTTGATGCTTTTCTATTATAGGGGTCTTGACGTTTTTTAAAAAGCTTGTCGGAAAAAACCAAGCAGGATATTTTATTCTCTTTCCGTTCAGTTGGGCAATTATTATTTTATACATTCGTTTCAAATATCCGAATTAGTGATTTTATAAATTCGTTTAATTAAATTTTACAAAAAAATAACAAAATGATATCAATAAATAATAATTACTATTAATTCCTTTTCCCTCTTTCTTTTGCGTTTACATAAATGACGTCATTTGGACGAATTTATTCAAAATATTTTCAGTTTATAAATTAAATTAAATGCTGACAGACGATTGAATCCTGACGATAGAAATGTGATTTTTTTTCTCAAATTTTCCTGAAAAACATAATTTAATCACAATCTTGTCTTCATTATCGATTGAAATAAAAGATAAATTCAATTTCAATTTGAAAATGACGAATAAAAAGAAATCAATAATCCCTATCGGGATCCTTTTCAATTTTTTTCCCTTTTTTGTCGCAAAAAAACTGAGTAATTAGTTGCCATCATTACAGAATTGTCATTAAAATTAGAAAAAAATTAATATCTCGAAAACTAATTCCAATTTCGAAATTCTATTACCAGTTTTGACATCCGCGGATTTTTATGGACAATTGGTATTAATTTCACCATCAAGCGTTTAATATTTTATTAAAAATAGCCCTGAAACATAATCAGTCGTTTAATCAGTCGTTTCATAAAATCGTTTCATAAATTCGTTTCATAAAATCGTTTCACAAATTCGTTTCATTAGGATTTTATATATATAGGGTAGATATGGATATATCTATATATATAAATCAACATTTGAACGGAGGGTGGTTTTGGGGTCTGGGGGTCATGATCGGTGAAAATATATCGAAATTTTCCGGAACTGCTTTCCTCCGAACGGCTGCAATAGGTAGATTTATATTTTTTTGTATTGAAAGCTACCTAAAACCAACGATTAATTTATGAGTTTTAGTGAACGCGATTTCTCGCAAATTATTTTCTTTCATTGTTGTAATCATTTTCCCAATCATACGCATAAAACTATATATTCATATCCGTTAGCGCCAAATTCTCGCCAAACTTGACGACATTTGGCGGAATATTGCGACCAAATTAAGACCAGATTATAATTTGGCGACCAGAATAAGTCTTCATAAATGATGTCAATTTGGCTATAGCTCAATAATTTGGCGAATTTCTTATTCAAATTCAGTATTAACGAATCTTTTGTAAACGGTTTCTTTGCATTTTACCTTGCTGTTTTCGAGTAACATTAGCTAAAATTTTAAAACGAAGATATAGGAAAGCTACCTTTTCCTCCCGGTAAAGGCCGGAAGGACTTTTTATGTTGTGGGTGGTTAATTGCATATGTGTGAGGATGTTTTACGTAGGCATATCATGAGTCGACTTCAAATGGATGCAACTCAACGGGCAGACTCCCGTGAACTTCAAATAGCACAAAGCGTAGTTACATCTTACATGGACAAAGTTTCCAAACTAGTAGTACTATCTCCCGGCAGTACAGTACAATGTCTGCACAATACCATGCTTAAGTTTAATTTCTACCAGACGAACGTATCATACACCAGTTCATATTAAGGGATACTTTCCATAAGCGCAAATGTCCCGTAACAATTATTCTTGAGAACAACAACATAATTGCCTGCAACCTCTCAGGTTTTCCAAGTTATTACCATTTTCCCCAATTCCCTGAAACTCCTGCATATTGTTGTATAGAAATTACAGAAATTTTATGGGAAACAAGTACTTCTGTGTCCTGTTCAAGGATTAGTCTAGGTTCTCCTTGAACAGTGACTATAGACGACTGTATGGTTGGCGAGCGCGTGGGACTCAACATAGCCAACTGAAATATCTAATAAAAGTTTTAAAAAACGTCGAAATGTACAAAAAAAGAGGCAAATGCGTTCACTTTAAAAGGTTATTTTTGCAACTTACTCATATTTTTCAGACTTAAAACTTACACAGACCTGAAGGTTATATGTTCAAATATACAAAAAATAACGTTAGTGATTTTAAGCAGAATATTTCATTTTTATGAAATCACTGGGATGAGTTTAGTATGAAATCACTATGTACAGTTTATCCACCCTTGTCCTTTTATAAAATGGAGCATAAAAAAATCTTGAATCCAGATGTCTTAAAACTTTTTCTTTAAACATTTTTTGTAACAATAAATGGTCCAAGGACTTTTTCTTACAATGAAATATCTTTTCTTTTTTTTCAGATATCTTTGAGTGGAGAAAATGTTAAAATTGTATAACTACTACTGCTATTAATTCATTCCAGTAAACAGTTAGATCACATTTATTTTCTTACCGAAATACAAATGCAATTTAATTTAGCTAATTTTTGACGGAAATTAAATTAATTAAATACACTTTAATGGTTAAATACTTGGGAAGAACCGAGTAAAGAGATAAATAAAATTTTGTTTTTGTAAATGATTATTTACAAAAGTAATAAAAGTATAAGTAATATTTTATCTAAACGAACACAGGGCATGCCAATTTTAGCATAAACTATACTGAGAAAATCCTCGTTGAGAAGTAGAAACTAAACAAGTTTTATTTTGTAGTTTCCATTCTTTAAAATAGCAATAAATTAATAATAAAAACAACCAATAGAAATATATAAAGAAATAAGTGTCTTGAATATCTTAAATAATCACATTACAAAGTTTGTCTTCTCGTTCATATACATATACAGGATGTCCCAAAAATATTCAAACGCGCTATATTTTTTTACCTGTTGGATGTACGTAGGTAAATAGATACTAAACAAATCGCTTGTCCAATTTTAGTACCGGAAAGTTAAGAAATTTCATAACATTCAAATAAATTCATATCTCAATGACTTTTCGTCATAGGATAATAATTTTTTTACCGTTTTACTTGTTAGAACATGGAGAAAATATCTCTAAATATAAATTATAGGACCCATAGACCATTTAAAATTTAAAAACTTTTTAACTTATTAAAAATTAATGTAATGGCTATTTCATCAACAAAATCTGAAATCCTACCTTATTTAACACTTTTGCAATTTTTTCTGCTTACGTATCTCCAACAGGTAAATAATTAAAGCGCGCCTCAACCTTTTTGAAACACCCTGTATAGTACAACTGTAATCCCCTATAACACTTTGTTATATTTCTTTTAAATGCTGAATGTGTAAACTAAAAACTTAAATATACAGTAAAATAACTTTTATTAGATTGTTGATATGTTTCGGCTCATTCCGAGCCATTATCAAAAACAAATGAAAATATTCTATAATTGCGCGATCTTTGAAGTTATTATTTGAAATGCTATCATTTAATTTTCATGCCCTTTTGAAATTACGCACGTTATTTTGTATTTTTACTTGGATGTTTATTTCCATATTTGTAACCATGGAGTAACTCGAGCCTCAATTTCGTTAAGTTAAAAGATGCTGCATCGTTACATATTGTATTGAGCCGAAACATGTCAAAAACCCAATAAAAGTTATTTTACTGTATACTATGTCTTTAGTTTACACCTTTTAGCATTTAAAAGAAATATATTATTACAAGTTGTTATAATTTATTATATTTTTACACTTTGTTTCTTATCATAATTAATTAAAAAAATTACTAAAATTATTTTTGGATTAGAAATTCACTTATAGTAAATCACTATTTTATAACGATTTATCACAAAGTATTTAGAATAAAAAGATATCGATTATTATTGATTATCAATTATAACTAAAATATTTTTTTTCCGTTAATTAACTTTTTAAAGATAATACCAAAGTGTTACTCGTTAAAGATGCTCAATTATTTTAAATAACTGTTTAACAAAAAGGAAAAAAGTAATTGCTTTTCTTGAATAAAGATTCATTTTAATAATGCATTCATGCCTTCCGACTTCAAATGTATCTTATTAATAAGAGAGGAAGTTGTTGGCGCTGATAGTTTTTTTTCTTAAATTCTTGATTTCAGTCTCCGGGGATATTCCTTTTTAATTAAAGTTTACCTATTTAGGAAAAAAATCGTTAAGTAGAAAGTTGATTGCGATATTCTACATTCGTTAAATAAAATGTAATATTCAATTAAAACCTGATTATTAAAATTCCAATGAAAAACAATTTAATGTTTGTAATAGAAAAGAAAAATAATAATTTTGTATTGTTATTGGGAAAAACAGTAAGTTAGAACTCAAATTTTACATTAAAACTCTAATTTTTACTCACTTGAACATTTCGCTAATTTCTAACAATTATTTTTTTTAATTTGTTTTTGCATAAATTTTCATTTAAATTGGCACTGCTGTAAACTACCACAGAAATGCCAATTTTGGACCACGTCCAGAATTGACCAGGTCCCCTGCTCCTATAAGTCATATTTAATTTAAAAAAAACATCCTATTACACTAAGAAGTAAGACAAAAAAGTCTCATTCTTCTACGATTAAAACAAGTTGGAAATTGTACGTCAAACGTTACAAACGTACTATAGCTAGTTATATAAATATTCAGATCTTGAGGATTTTTAATTCTGTGAAATGAATTATATCGTCTACGTATTAATTTCTGTCATAAAACAAGTAATATAAAAACTTTTTTTAAAAGTCAATTCCTACTTAGGTCAAATAGAAATTTTTTTCCAGCGATCTACGCGCTTCGCTACTGACGGTATTTATTCCTAAATTTATATCCTGCTAAATATCTTACATAAGAGAAATTTTTGAAATGTATTAAAAATTAAATAATTAATAAATAGCTAAAATACCAAAAATTAATAGCTCGAAAACTATTTCTTACAAAATTGTTAGACAAACTGCGTTAGAAAGGTAAAAAATTGTATATTTCTTGATATAAATTTAAAATCTAATGATTATGCCGTTTTTCAAATATTGAATTTCAAAAATTACCAAACTTCACAATAAAGTGCCATAGCGATGTTACAGTTAGCGATAATACAGTTTTTTCAAATATTAATTAATTAATTAAATTTTATTATTTAATTTTAGTTTTATACTTCATTTCTGTTCAAAAGTATAGACTCACTCCACATTTATAGTCTCCTTCGCCCGCGAGCAGCCTGATCTTCGTCCGTGAACAGCCCCATTATCTTTTTACGTGTGACGGTGAGACTATAAATATGGAGTGAGTCTATACTTTTGAACAGAAATGAAATATAAAATTAAAATTAATTAATTAAATTTAATTAATGAATTAATATTTGAAAAAACTGTATTAACATCAATTGTCATCCAGTACAAGTTAAAAAAAATTATTTGAACTTGAATGGATAAATAGAAAATATTTTATTAACGATTGAAAATTCCAACAAGATATATATAGAGAGAGTGTGAGCTAATAGTAGGAATTTAATAAGTATCTCGGTCGCTTGACGATTACATTTCGAAAGCTCCTATAAAAAGAAAGCACCGATTAAAAAAAATCAAATTTCTTAATAAATGTTTTTATTAATATTTTCTAAAGTTCTGATTCGATTTTTAAAAAAATTAAAATATCTCGACAAAATTCTGCAAAGATAATATATCTTAAATTTCAAACCATTCGGTTGGGTAGTTTTTGCGTTGTTATATGCGGACGGACGGACCAGACGACGACAATAGATGCTACGTATTTATATAATTACGAACGCACCTAACAACTAACCGAATAACAACTATTTAAAGTTGAAACCATTTTTGCTGTGAAATAGGGGTCATTCATAAGTTTACTAGAAATATAAATAATCGTCAGATATAAAAAAATAATAATAGTTGAGAGTAAAATTAACATTTCAATATAAATTTGAAATCTGTTTGAATTCTGTCATATTAAAGCAAAATATACAACTTGTACTAAAATGTAAGTGAAAAAATAACAGAATTTTTGTTAAAAGAAGTCATGAAAAGATACAGCCTCAACTCCTTACAAAATAAATCATATGTTAAAATACAATTATTTTAACCAATCTGAAACTTAATTAAGAAAAATTAACACTGTCGTAATATTGTACGATGTGACTACTTTCAGTTAAAGTGCAGATGCATGTGAAATAAATTCTTCGAATACTTTGAGCACTTTGTGTACGATCCCTCGAAGTATAGCCCAGCCCTTCGGTGTTCAAATGCTGAAAATCGTTATAAGTCATGCAATTCAAAGTTTCATAACTCGGTCAATTTTAGTGTTAGATGAATGGGACTTTTTTGTCTAGTTTCTTAGTGTAATAGGATATTTTTAGTAAATATAACTTATAGTACCGGGGACCGAATAAAAATTAAATTTTGTAACCTATAAGAAATGTTTTTATTGATCCAAACGACTTTTTAAATAATTGTTTACCTCCTTTAAAACATTTTTGTAATTGGAACTACATTTCTATGACTAATGATTTTATGCCATTGGACACCGTTGAGAATGGGCACCCTGCATAATGTGAGACGTCAACCGGCCATTTAAAGGGAGCCACTTAAATTATTAAAGTACAAAAGTACAATATACAAAAAGTATGTCAATTTCAAGTTTTTTTTTTCATAGAATTAATAAAGTAACGCAAACACTGGATTTACCCACTTATTACTCACAGTTAACAAAAAGTATTTTTATTTTAAAACAATTATTAAATTTGATGGAAATATTGTTAATTGCATTTGGGTATGCTGTGCGTTCATCCCCCTGCACCGTGTAGTGCACAGCTTGTCAAAGTCATCTGAAACAAACAAAATCATATTCATCAGAAAACATATTGAATTTGAGACCATTAACCTATTTTTATTGAAATTGAATGAAATTTGGTAAAAAGGTAGTCATTTGAAAAAATGTCATTTTTTTCTCCTTTTTTTCTCTAACTGAAACGTGGCCTTAAAATTTTTATTATTATTATTATTATTATTATTATTACATATGAAAGGCTTGTGGTCCCAAAAAATAAATAATCCTTAATTTCTAAATAGAAAAAAGTTGATTAGTTGATCCATTTAAATGCTTCTGAGCGCTGAAAACTGTCGTTTCATAACCATTATTAAATTAAAGTACAAATTTCCATTTTAAAATAACGCCATACGAAATAGAATTTCACTATATGCTACGCCATTTGGTTGATCGTTTTGCATTTTGTTCCGTTTTGTCAGGGAAATCATAATTTTTTCTGTTACACGAGCCAATCAATATCTGCATTCTCAGATATAAAACTGAAGGATTTTACTATAATTGAGTCAAAGCAATGTCTGTTTTTTTTTATTGTCTTTTTAACGATTTATAGGCGCAGATGCACAAAGATCCGTTATTGTGATCGCCGTATTATTTTTATTTATTTATTTTACACAGAACGCCCATGATTAACAAGAGGATTCCATGTGGTTCTGCTAGTATTATTCAAAATCAACTGTTTTTCGATACTTATACATTTCTTCAACCAGCGTACGACTTCGAAAAAGTAAAATTCAGTAAAAGCAAATCTTATTGTTAGTAAACGGAAAATACATGCTTAAGAGCGTTTGCTAGTCGCGTGAAGACGCTCACAAGATAATGTTACACCAATGATAGCTATCTTTAAAAATTTCTTATCTGCATTTCAGTATTTTTAAATGATTCTTTTTGCATAGAATATCTGAAGTCGATGTCTAAGCGGATATCTTTTTATTTTTTCGATTTCGGTTGCAGCTTTTCTTTTTCTGGGGATATTTTTTGTTTAGGCATCGATTTCAATTGTCCTCGAAAAAAAAAACTGCAACTAAAATAAAAAAATGTAAATATATATCCGGTTAGACTTCAACCTCAGATATCCTATGCAAATATATATATATATATATATATATATATTTAAAAATAGAGAAAGGATAACGAGAAATTTGCAAAGAAATCTGCCATTGATATAACATTAGCAACCGAGTGTCTTCCCGTCTTATATTAGGCTCTTAAAAATGAATATAAATGTACAGGATATTCCAAAATGTTCGAAACAGACATTAATATTTTACCTATTAGCAGATAAATAGGCAATGTAAATTAGAAATGTGTTCAAAATAAGGCAGAAAATAAGATTATTGCTAATGAAATATTCCTGCCATTAATTTTCAAAATATTACTTTTTTATATCTATATACGACCTCGCTAAACAAAATTGGTCAATTATTCTTTTTATCCAGCAAGAAAACGTATACCTCAAAAAATGTGCACCTGTATCTATAAAATAACGCAATTATGATAAAGGAAGAAAGCTATCATATACAACTTTTTCATACCATCAATAATGCTATTTCATCAGTAACAAGTAATATTAAAAAAATTTAAGTCAATTCCTACTTTTTAATCATAAATATATAAAATAAACCCGTGCAGCATTAATGTCCAACGTTATCTTTATTGAACATCATTTTATAATCATCGTTGCGGTATTTTATTTTTTGTTGGCATCACTAATTTGAGATAAATCTTTCATTTCATTTATGAAAACAATGGGAGAAATTTTTTTCTCCCATATAAAAATTAAAATTAATTAATTAAATTTAATTAATGAATTATTTTTGAAAAAACTGTATTAACATCAATTGTCATCCAGTAAATGTTCAAAAAATTTATTTGAACTTGAATGGTTGAATAGAAAATATTTTATTAACAATTGAAAATTCCAACAAGATATATATAGAGAGAGTGTGAGGTAATAGTAGGAATTTAAAAAAATGGGGACCATTCACAAATTCACGATGGCGTTTTTTACAAATTGTTAAAATATTGCATTACAAACACTTCTAAATAAAGCATAACACGACATATAAGAGACAAATGTGGTTTAAAATACTAGAAATATATTTTAAAAAGAAAAGCAATTCAAAAAGTTATTTTAAAATATTTATTGTCATTTCCAGTACATAACTGCGCTTTTCTAATAATGTTTATGAAAATATTTTGGATTTCTTCACCATTAATATTGCTTCAAACTTTGGTTATTTGTTATGTAAAGTCTACTGAATATGTATTATCATCCGTGATTCAGTTTTCTTGCAATATCCACAGATTTACATTTCTAATTTGATGATATATGGTTTCTACTCATAACGGTCAATTTTCAGTTAGACAGAGTTTATACATATACAACTCTAAAGGTACAGGTGTACAGTTTTTTTGTAATAATCTTGATGCAGCAAAAGAAAATAAGAAAGAAAGCAAAAAACGAAAAATGAAAAACTCTGATTGACTAATTTTGTCTGGAGCAGTGGTTCCCAACGTGGGCGTGCGCCCCACAGCAGGGGCAATTCCAAATATCTTACTCATACATTCTCTGACAAATTTTGGGGAAAAGTAATGTGGACTAAAAATAAAAGTAATATATGTATAATTAAAAAAAAAATTGTTGAATTTAAAAAATGTTCCCAATCAAAAGTTTAAAATAGAATCGAAACCATAATAATTATTTAAACAACTTAGAAAATAGTTTTAACACTTACTTTTTTCATATTTAAAAGTAACTATAATTTTGGGAGATATTGATGTATTTTACAAATTTTCGCAACTTTTCGATAAGTTATTGAATGAGTCTCGTATTTGAATTCACTCTGCTATATGTCATATAAAGAAACTTACGAATGTCATACACGTAAAACTACTTAAGAGTATATCTAAATCTGACTGTCTTGAACATATCTACATAAAAAATATTTCAAATATCTAAACAAGATACTATCAATTTTATAAAATTTATAAATCTTAAATAGCATTAGAAAAGAAAATCGTAAATAGTAAATATATGTGGCTCTAGTGCAGCCTCTTTCGCAGTAAATAAAAATATGACTTATACATTTTAAATTCCAAAAGCAGATAATACATGGCAGTCAATTAACGATAGATAACGGGAAAAGGAAAACAAAGAACTGTGTTTTGATGGAGAATATTACTTAAAATTTATGAAGAGGAGAATCTTAAAATGCTTCTTGTGAATTGTGTTATCCAAAGAAAGAAAATTTTGTATCTAAAGCTTTTCCATCAACTTTTAATAATCTACTAAAATGAATTATAAAATGCGTCAATGTTTTCAATTTTAATGCTAAATGTATTTTCTTCAAGTATTTTGCGAATATAAAATGCTCTTCATATAAGACTTATATTTAACACTGAGTTAAGTTGGAAAGGAACAACAAAACTCTTTTTTTTTTACATGTATAGCCTTATTCCATTTACAGAATTATGTTAAAAAATTGCCACTGAAAATTCACCAATTTGATAAGTTAAAAATTGTAAAATGAATAGCTGTTGTTAAAGCTCTGTCAGGTTTCCCCCATATGAAAAAAGTTCGCTTTTTAAATATTAAGATATATATGTTATAGAGTGTGTGTATGTGTGGGGGGAATCGTCATTTTATAGATTCTTGTGGGGCGTGGCCAATATAAGGTGAGGAACCACTGGTCTAGAGGGAGCATATAAACTTTTCAAAAGTGTAACTTTTTAAAAATTAATGGCAGAATAATTTCATTAGCGTACTCTTATTTCTTACGCCATTTTGAACATTTTTTTTAAATCTTCAACAAATAAAACATTTAAACTCTTTTCAAACTTTTTCGGACACGCACGCCATTTTGAACATTTTTATTTTAAATCTCCAATAAGTAATAAAAAAATTATTAAGTTCGTTTCACCCTTTTTCGGACACCCTGTATAATTACAGTACTTAAAATGATACAAGTTATAGAAATGATAAATATCAATTGTGCTGTTTTGTATTTGTTAATATGTCGTCTTGCTTTAGCATAAGAAGTTCAATCTGACATAGGAAAAACAAAAAGCATTTACGTAAGATTTTCAATAAATTATGCAAAGACATCTGACATGATGGATGACAACTCTAGATATTATTCTCATTTTTGTATTTATTTGGGTGTGGGCAAATATTTCTTTAATCTCAGAATAAATATATTTTCTCTTCATTGATTTACATTAATATGTATTATTCCTAGTTCATAGGAATTGTGATTATATAAAAACTACAAGAATGTAGCAACGCAAAAGTATTTTTCTATTCTATTTTCGTTAAAACATACACTGGAATTTTACTCAATAAATAATTAATATAACGACTAAAATTATGTATTTTAATAAATTACTGATATATTTCTTCATCTTTTTTTAGGTGTAGAAAATATAAACATTTGATTTCCATTAAATTCTGTTTGATATAAGAATACATTGGGTAGTACATACAGGGTGTTCTAGAAAGGACTCCCCAACTTTGAAATGACATAACTTCGAAACAGTGAGAGATAGAAATGTGAAACCAGTTGAATGTTAAACAGATTGGTCTGGAATTTGTTATACACGAATGTGAAAAAATAGTTCCAATATTGGATAATAGGTGGCAGCACAAGCACACGGAAATTTAAATGGTACTCAGAAGGACAGAAATTTCATTCATGCGTCTGTTTCACTGCTGACACGTGTAAAAAGTTGTATAGAATTAGAGAATAATTCGGAATTCAAGAATATCATGCCGTATTCACCATATTCCCCGGATCTGAATCCATGCGACTTCTTTTTGTGGGGTTACTTGAAGGACGCTGTTTATTCTAAGAATCCCCAAACGTTGGAACAGCTCTAACAATTCATCTGTGAGGCATGTGCATCCATTTCAATAGAAGTATTGCAACAAGTGATTTTGAACGTTACCTTTAGGTTGCGTCATGTTGTTGCTGAAAAAGGTAACCATATCGAAACCATTGTAATGTGATTTTTATCTCAGTTCAAACGTCTCACTTTCAGGAACTATTTCAAAGACACAGCTTTGTGATTGCAGCGCCCTCTCGTGTCCAATATTAGAACTATTTTTTTTAAATTGATGTATAAAAAATTCCAGACCTATCTGTCTAACATTCAACTTGTTTCACATTTCTATCTCTCACTGTTTCGAAGTTATGTCATTTCAAAGTTGGGGAGTCCTTTCTAGAACACCCTGTAGTTATTTTGTATCATAATGTAATAAATTTGTTACATTCAGTAAAATATAAATTAAAGTAAAAAGAGTACATGGACACACTTTTGCATTAAACAAAAATGTGCAAACGAAGTAAAATTTTATGTTATTCACCCTTTAACTGCGGACATATCGCCTGATATAATATTTATATTTAAATTACAGTTCACCGCTTAAATGACATCTACTAATTAACTCGACAGTTCCACCTTTAACTGAACACTCAAAAACGTGATTGAATGTTTTACATGATATTCAACCAAAAATGCTAATCTTTAATCAGAATTTATAAAAAAGAAAAAATACATAAGAATTGTGATTAGAGAAATTAGCCGCAGTTTTGTTTCAAGGCTTTAGAGAACATTTAAAAGAACAGAGATGTGCATTGCAAGCTCATGGGGGAGGATGCCTTCGCAGTAGGACGACGGCAGAAGACAGGAATGTTGTCCTATCGGCAAAAAAGGTTGGTTGGTTGGTTGATTTATGATGGCCGATTATCTACTCAAGGGATATACGGCAAAAAAGGACCTTCGCGCCCCAGTTTGTCAACTGGAAAATTAGTTACTTTCTGCCGCAATCAAGTAGACATCTCGAAATATTGTAGCCAGCCATTTGCATCAATGAGGACTATACGTCCAAAAACCTGTTGTTTTTGTCCCATTATCGACAGTTCACAGTAGCATCCGTTTTCAATGGTGTCGTCAGCATCTCACTTGGACCAAAATGACTGGACTTGTATACTCATCTCGTATCTCATTTATGGACATTTTATGGACGATAAGTAAAACCACTCTTACGCTAGACTAGTTGTCGTCTACGATTATATGACAGACAAAACCTACTGTCATACTATATGCTAAGACAGTACCTAAATACAATTGATCCGAATCTTAAAGGAGAAAAAAAATAATTTTTTAAAAATATATAACATTCAAATTGTTCTGTTAAGAAAAAATGACCCAAATGCCTTTAGTAATTTAACATTTTATTACATTTCCCAAACTAACTATAGCCAGAAAATACAAAATGCTCTAGATAAGTATTAAAACTTTCAAATGTAAAATTAGAAAACTTATTTAATGTTTTTAGTGCAATCAAAATGAAAAAGTGTGTTTAAATTTTTAATTGTGAATATTTATTTTCCCATTCTATTCTTTCATAAATACAGAAATATATATAATAATGAATCATAAACCAAATCTGAAGTTCAAAAAGATTTTTTTTCTTTTTGTATTTGAGACTCATTTTGTTCAACTTATCTTCGGGTCACAAACGATTACACCCGTCATCTTAGCTATATCACTCCGGTTTCTAAAAACGTATCTGGAATCTTGGATCCACCATGTTGAATTTCTAAATTCAGATTAAAAATGCATATTCAGCAAGCCAGTATGCAGCAGTATTCATCCAGTATTCAGCAGTATTCAGCAATATTCAACCAGTATTCAGCAGTATTCAGCTATTATTCAGCAGTATTCAGCCAGTATTCAACCAGTATTCAGCAGTATTCAGCTAGTATTCAGCAGTATTCAGCCAGTATTCAGCAGTATTCAGGTTGTTGATTTTAAGCCGAAATAAGACATAAATAGTAAACCTTATATACTATTTTTTATCCAAGTTTTTTTATTTTTTTTTATTTATAATTTAATTTGATAGTTTCGAAACAGATTTTCACTCCAATTACCCTACTTACAATTGAAGAGTTAAGTGTAAGAACATTTTATGTTAATTTTCTCAAAAACTGTTTTATTTTGTGGACGACGGTGATATGAAGTTAAACATGTGGTAAACCTAACACACCAAGATTCTAATTAATCTCGGAGATCTCTCTGATACATTATTTATTATTATTTAACATTTTAAAGTTTAATAATTTAAATAATATTAATAATTTTTAATATTTGAAAATTAAAGATTACTTTATTCTTCTGAGAGTAGGTAGTACCATCCTTTAACATTTTTAACATATGCTACGAAAAAAAAAAAAAAAAAAATCAAAAGAAAAATTTCACTTCGATTTTTTCGAATTTTTATTTTCTTTCTTTGAGCACTTCAATTATATTCTATTTTGTATAATATGCATTAAATCTTGCAGATTTTTAAATGTAATATGTAAATCTGACTTTGAAATGGAAATAGCTCGAAAGGTTTTTAAAAAATATCGTTTACCTACATACAATTCGAATTTTAAAAAAGCTTTTATAAATTAAGATAAACGAATCATGATTATAGACTTCAAAATGATAAATGCAGTGGGAAAAAAAGAACGTTTATACTTTAAAAATTCATTGATAAAACAATTTATGATACCGAACTGAGGTCTGCACCATAACACATGTAAACGTCGGCTTTTTTGTGTCAAAAGAAAACAATAATTCAATTTTTTACAGATAGATGGCGCTATTAAAGTCAATGTTATTATATGACTTAAAAATATTGAAATTATAGAAGATGTATTTATTTTTACTTGAGACTGCTATATTCTATATTATATTCTCAAGTGCAAAATAAACACATGTTGTATAATCTCAATATTTATTGTGGGTTTAATAACGAGGATCTTAATAGCGCCACCTATCATTGAAAATTTGAAATACTTTTTGCCTTTTTTTACTCTTTGACAAATTTTTTGGCGCACATTACATCCCGATAAAATTTGTTCTTTATATGAAGTTTTAAAGGGCATTTAAGAGAATACATTTAGAAGTTTTAAAGGACGTGAAGTTAAAAGGACTTTTTCCCGCCCTCTTTCAGAAAAATGATAAATGTAGGCTTCTTTAATTTTGTTATTGTCAGAAATAATCTATGTGTTTCATCCATTTCAGAATAGAAATGTAAACATGACATAAGAAAAAATATTATGCACTTAGATAATATCTTTGATAACTTATTCAAGAACATCCTAAATGATGGATGAAAATTCTCGATAATTTCCTCATTTCTGTATTTGTTTCAGAAGGCAGCAATATTTGTTTAGTTCGGTAGTAAATGTATTTCTTCTCGATTTATTTACTGTAAAAATTATTATTTCTAAGAGATGATGGCATTGGTACAACTATAAAACGTATTTAGGAAGAACTAATCATTTAAAATACATAAATATTTCAATATTATTTTGAATTTTGTTTATTTCGATGATAAATGTACTTCTTCTCGATTTATTTACTGTAAAAATTATTATTCCTAAGTCATGATGGCATTGGTGCAACTATAAAACTGTACAACTATAAAAGGTGTTTCGGAAGAACGAATCATTTAAAATACGTACATATTTTAATATTATTTTGCAATCAGGTGATTATTGCATTAATAAATTCATCTTCTGTAGATGTTAATTCGCTGCATTTAATATCTTTAATGTAGGTCACTGCATTTCACACACATTTTTTTTTTAAATAAAGCAAAAACGAGCACAATACTCTTCATTTCAAATAAATTATATATATGAAAAGACAATTTCCTTTCTTAAATAAATGATTTTGATGCAATATCTTTTTAACATCTACAATTTTGACGAAATATTATGGAATATTTGATACTTACCAAAAATGTCCTCACAACAAAGATAACGCGTGATAGTTTGCTAATTTTCTTTGAATAAACATGCACTTTGCATTATTGAGAATATAATTAATACAATCTAAGCCATTAAATTAAACTTCCATGTATCCATTCAAATTATCATTTTGAAGAATTTTCATATCTTTTTTAACAATTCTAAGATTAATAAACATTGTACAATATGTATTTACAATCAAATTTGAACTGTCTTGCTTATTTTTAGATAAAAATATAATAATAATTTGTTTTAAAATATAGAAAAAACTTATTACATTTTTTTATATAATCCTAATTATAATAACACTGCTTATATGTTCACATATACTAAATTTTTATAAGAATCGAAACTCCTTTTATTTTGGAGGTACTCGAACATGCTATTCGTCATTCTTTGAACTAGTTTTGATAATTGTGACATGAACGTAGCTACCGAGGCTGAATATTAACGTCCGTAAATAGCTTCTTCAAAATCTGTAATGGATGAATGTTGTTTGCCGTTTGCATAAAAGATATTCACTATTTCACTTCATACATTTACTATAATGTTCATTTGAGTGATCCAGGTGGCCAATAAAATAATCTGATATTGTTTTCTGACACTAGAAACGCTGTTTCTTCTCCCAAAAAGTTATGAAGATTGCAAAAAATAACCAAAATCGTAAGTAACTACACCGATTTTTCGTAAGCGTTTCTATATCTTTTACACTGAATCCCAAATTTTAAACCGCATTTTTCAAACGTTAAACCAACATTGTTACATGTGCTTATGTAATAGTAAAACATATGAATACATACAAAGCTGTATGTATGTGTGTGCATACACAAGAAAACGATAAAATATTTCCCTGACTGCAAAAATGTATAATCAAAAAACTATTTTTCTTAAGCATGTATTTATTTTTATAAATTGGAAATACTGTAATAGAAATTGTAATAAGACCAATTATAACTTAGTAGTATATGTCATTATATTACTGCCTTCAACGGTTAGTTTGTGATTACGTTTTGTAATCTGAGAAGGGCTTTATGCTCACCCCGTATTTCTCAAAATTTAAAAGATTCTTTAGCATTCATTAATCGAACTATGCCCTTTTATTAAATACATTTCAACAAAGTGGGTTATGCAATTCGTTTGTATGTATCTATCTATCTATCTCTCTCTCTCTCTCTCTCTCTCTCTCTCTCTATATATATATATATATATATATATATATATATATATATATATATATATATATTATTTTTTTATACTATTTATATGGAATCTATATTCAGTGTGTTGGGGGGTACTGTATAGTTGTCAATTAATTATTATATTTTTATTCATTATTTCAATGTTTTTGTTGGTGTATCGGTAATGTTTCATTAATGGTTATATATATATATACCCACGCATAACGATTCACGCATAATGATTCCACGCATGACGAAGGTCAGACTTTCATTTTTTTTTATTTTTTTTTTTTGTTGCTGGGAAAGGTCTGTCTGTTGATGCTTCCTTTTCAACATCGTTAGGATTTAAAAAATTATATGTTTGTCTGTTTGTCTGTTTCCATGACCTTCTTTTAACTTTATAGGCTTTAATGTTCGCAAACATGGAACAATCGTCACGAAATTTTAATGTGGTGCACAGTACTATACATTTTTGAAATAGCCGTCGTATCATATACACTGTCCAAAATTTGCAGCAAACTGTCCAATCTTTCGACCGTTTTTATAAACCTCGGTTACAAAACCGTAATTTAGCTCTATTCTGACCATATTATTGCTTATATTATGGTCAGAATAGAGTTAAATTACGCTTATGCAACCGTTTTTTTTTTTTTTTTTTTGTTTTTTCAACTGTTGAATGACTGGATAGTTTGTTGCAAATTTTTAACAGAGTATAATTGTTTTACAGGGACACAACTAAAATTTTAATATGTCATTGTATCTTATATATCATGTATCATCACTACATAGTATAAAACAAAGTCGCTTTTTCTGTCCCTATATCCCTACGTACGCTTAAATCTTTAAAACTACGCAACGGATTTTGATGCGGTTTTTTTAATAGATAGAGTGATTCAAGAGGAAGGTTTATATGTATAATAACATCCATTAAATAGTGGAGAAATACTGTTATTTTTGAGGTTTTTAATGTGATGTCGTAACTAATTTCATTTTTTCCGCTTATACATTGCAAAGCAGGCTGAACCCTACAAGATTTATCAAAATAATGTACTAATTATTGTACACATTAAAAAGGTCTACAGAAAACACAAAGAGATGAAGGTTTTCAAGGTTAACCCGAAGCAAAGCGAGGGAAGGCCGCTAGTTTTGATATATAAGGTATGTGCCATATCTTATAATCATGTATTGTGATTTGGACAACAATAAGATATAAATTGAATATAGATTTCAGTCGAGCGTCAGGTCATGTAACGGGACTTTACATAAACCCGACCAGCAGCGTCGAGTCATGACGGTTTCGTGTTGGGTTTTGGTTCTTACAAGACGAGTTTGATAACACTTTTTTTTTTCAAAAAGAATGTTTACAATATCGTTTTTAGATTAAAGAACTATGTATTTGACTATAAATGAGTATATATATATATATATATATATATATATATACGTTTATTTTTCAATATAAAGATAAGATTGATGATAGAAATATAATTACGGAGTTTGTTTTCATATTTGCATTAAAATATGAATTAATGTATTAAAATATGGGGATGAAATGCGTAGATCTCGGATCGACCGACTTGTACAGTACTCCAATGTTGATAACAATATAGCATTGCCATAAAAATACGAAGGTAAGAAAAAAATAATTCCTTGATGTAGTTTTATTTTATTATTATTATTATTATTATTATTATTTGACTTACAAAATGTTTTCGTTCAGTTTTCAATTTATAAAATAACAAAATATACTTCCTATCGTTTAAAAAATACATATCACAGCAAATAATCATTTTGTCTTTTTCCGAAAAATTTATAAGAAAAAAAGTTTTTGTGTTTGAATTAATTAAAAAGGGTGCATAATTAAATAACTTTTGAATTCCAAATCGTTGGAATTTATTCTGAAATTATTTTATTGCTCATATGCAAAGTACATTTCTGTTTCCTATTCATTATTCATTATTTTTTTAATATTGTGTTTAAGCATTGTAGTTACTGAAATAAATCTAAACTACGTTCTTTCAATTAAGATAATAAAAATATATTCCAATGAATTTTCGCTTGAAATGAATTGTAATTACTTTTTCTTCGTGTAAATGATTTGGTTAATGAAATATATTAAAAATTGTCAGTCTGGAAAAAATTAAGATGAGAAAATGTTTTTTTTTCTTTCTAATAAAATTCTTATTTAATTTTTTTTTCTAATAAAATTCTTATTTATTTATTTTATTTATTTATTTATTTTGTGAATTTCACTGCAACAATTACTTTCTAACATGTAACACAGAAACACAGAGACTGTTTTAAAGAACGATTTTTTCCATGTTTAGTACCATAAAACTCTAAAAATTCATAAAATCAAAAATAACATTAGTAATTTTCGGTCGTAAAAGAAGGGTACTTTTTAGACGTAGGACAATATTTTTGTAAATATAAAGTGAAGGAAAAGAGGAGCTATAAAAAAATTAATTTTCGTATTTTAAAATGGATACAGTCCCTTGCAAAACAAATATCTAAACAAATATCTATACTTGATTTGTACATTTTTTGTAATTGGGAATTTGTTTCTATCATCCGCGATTTAAGAATAATCAACAACACATATATTTTGACTCATCACCCGCTGTATTAACAATAAATTAAGAAATTACCTTTGAAAGAAAAAAAACATTCGTTATACGAAATTTCATTTATTAATGTTGCAAGAAAAAAATAAATATAGAAATTAATTTCTTATGAGGTATAAATAAACATTGATTTATAATAAGAATTTAAATATCTCTTTTAGTTTTTCAATAGCCAAACATGTTTATTTATTTATTTATTTTTATAGTACTAATGAACTCGGCGCCCAACAAGCTAAGCTTTTCCACCTCCGTCCAAACCCCGCAGACTTTAAAATCACGCTAATTTGCTCAGTTTCAAAAATACTACCGAATTATGCTAGATTGAATGATATCGTCACGACCAGTGGCGATCTTCTGTAATCAGGTTGCCATTTATTTTTCTTTGACCTAGGGGATTTTTCGGTTCCCACGAACGCATCCAATGCTGTCGCGTCAGCTAACGTTTGTTTTCGTAATTGATTAAGGAAGATTAATTACACACTTGAAAATCAACTTGTATAAATGTTAGGCAAAATATCTAAGTGCCTCCAGACTTTTATAACGTCTAGAAGAAAGGTTTTCTCTTAGACGCTATAAGATAAATGTTTTATATATGATGTTTGAATATATTTATTTAAATATGACTTACTTTTCACCTTAAATTGCTTTTCGCATGCAGTAATTTAATTATTTCAAAATTTTGTTTCTTTTTAATATTTAAGAGCAAATATATTTTTCAATTCAAAAGTGACTGGATATATTATTATTTGGTCTATGTTAAATCTGGCTACAAAAGTAAAGGTAAAAAACAGCTATTTAAAACTATGTATTAAATCATTATTCAGATAATAAAATTTTGAACAAAAATAAAACATGAAGAAAACCTCCAAAAATTAGACAAATTTAAAAACGATTGGGCATTTCACACCATAATTTAATCAAGTATACGGCTGTAAAAGATGGTCAATTTGCTATGCATAGTTTTTGATCCTATAAAACTTGTATAGTGAATTATCTTGACAGATTTCAACATCAAATAGAGCTTTAAAAAAATTTTCTATGTTTTTGGCTATGGCCAGCAGGTCCTACTTGAATTTGGTGGTATTTCGACGAAAGGGGACACTGCAATCGCGATTTTTGCTCCATTTTCACTATTGTATCATCGAAAAGTGTATGAAGTGACCAAATTTTTTTTCTATATTTTTGGATATGGCCAGCAGGTCCTACTTGAATTTGGGGATATTTCGACGAAAGGGGGTGCTGCGATCTCAATTTTTGTTCCATTTTCACTATTGTATCATCGAAAAGTGTATGAAGTTATGCGGATAATTTAACCAAATTTTTTGCTATGTTTTTTACATGTCCGGTCTGCAGGTCCAAGTTGAATTTGGGGATATTTTTACGAAAGGGGATACGCGATTGCGATTTTTGTTCCATTTCACTATTGTATCATCGAAAAGTGTATGAAATTATGCAGATAATTGATCCAAAATTTTTTTATAGGTTTTTGACTATAACCTGCAGGTCCCAGTTGAATTCGGGGATATCGCGGCTGGAGGGGTCGCTGTGATAGCCATTTAAAGATTTCAATTTCAAAACGTTATACAAAAAAATAGAAATCCTAAAAACGTTTTGCGTTAAATGTTCGGCCTTGATCTAAGGATTCCAGAGCATTTTGTGTTTTGCCTCTATCTTAAAAAATGGCGGAGATATAGCAGTTTGAAATTAGAGGGTGGTTGACATTTTGAAACAATACAGCAGGATTCCTCCATAAATGGGCTTAATTTATGAGTTTTAGTGAACAGGGTTCTCCAAATTTTCTTTCATTGTTGTAACCCTCGTTTCAACAATTACATGCTTAACACTATATATTTATATTCGCCAACGTCAAATTCTCGAAAAGCTTGGCGAAATTGATGAAATATCGCCGAATTTGGCGACAAAAAATACGTTGCCACGTGTTAAGCCAACTTGGCTTTGTCTGTCCAATTTAGCGATATTCTCATTCAAATTCAATATTAACCAGAACAGGGAATGACTCTTCTGTAATCGGCTTCCGCGCATTTTAGCTTCGTGTATTTACAGTAGAATTAGCTAAAATCTCAAAACCCAGCAATATGGAGGCTATCTTTTCCTGCCGCATCCAGGTAACCCGATGATTCGCAAGTAGATGACGTACAACAAAATGACCAAAAATATTGATTTTTTTTTTGGCAGTGTGATAGCGAATTTTTAAGCATCAACATGTATGAGACAGAAGAACGTTTGTGGATTGGCATATCCAACTAGTTTTTTATAGACTACACTCAATTTTTTTGTATAAGAATATAAAGACTCATGTGAGCCTTTGAAGTGTATATACATTTTTTTTTGTCACTCTTAGCTATTTGTCATAATATAAAATTAGGAGGGAGAGGGCCAAACTCCCTTCCTAAATCTTTGACAATATATGAATTCTGATCACTTTTGGCCAATTTTAAACATTTGGCATCCTCCTAATGAAAATTATAACTACGCCCATGGAGAACCCCCCAAATGGGGACTTGGGGCAGCATCCCCTTATATCTCTGCATTAGACAGGCCCTGACTATTATATGTCAGAAAGTCGCAAGTTTTGCATTTGAAAACAGTCGTAATGTTTAAAATGGGTTTATATCGTTTCAAATTAATATTTCAATTTTTAATTGCTTAAAAGGCATAAAGCCAACATAGTGAAAATGTATCCAAGCCGGGACTCAAACCCGTGTCATCAGTATAGCGCACTGACGTTCTACCAACTGAACAACTTGGAACCAGCCTGGCACTTCTCACTATCACATGTTGGCAAGGCTACAATCGCAGCACAAGATGGAATAATTTTTCCGTAAGCCATCAACCCTGGGGCAAACACGAAACCAAAAAGAATCCAGCATCGATGATTAAATAAATCTATTTTAACACTAGGAAATTTTTCCATAGAAAGTTTCTCACGCCTTGCATTCATAATATTTCAAAAAAATTGAAAAAAAAAATTAAAAATTTGAAAAAAAAAATTAAATATGAATGCAAGGCGTGAGAAACTTTCTATGGAAAAAAATCCAAGCATTAAAATATATTTATTCGTTTCAGATTGTTAAGCAAAATTTTTGCCCAAAAGAAATAAATAATAATTTAAGCCCATAAATAAAACACAGCAAAGTATACTTAAACCTATCTTTTTCATTTAAGGTAATTTAGCAATTTTAGCTAAAATGTTTACAACTATTTCTTGTAAAAGAGATCCGTTTAATTTTAATTATGTATGAAATTGTAGTTTCTTTCGTATTTTAAATGCTCAGTTTCTCTTAAACAACTTTTCACTTCCATGGACGAATTTAAATGTTGTATTCATTTTTCATTTGCTTCTCTAAAGAAAAATAAATTAATCTAATTGCACATAGTTTTTTTTATTATTATTTGAATACGCAAAATGTTACACAAAAATAAGAAATTTCACCGAGTTGTTTCTAATAATTATTATCAATAAAGTTTTATGTTTTGAAGTAAAAATTAATTAAACCTTTTAAAATATTTTTAAATTCAGCTTTCTTTAGTTTAACATAAACTAAAATAAAAACTGCAAATAAAGCAAAACTTTTAGAAATTGATACTGGATTATTGAAAAATTGGTAATTTTTCCCATGATTCGATAGTTTTTTTATGCACCATTTTAAATTCATATTTAGGAATAATTTTTTTAATAACTTTTTCCTCTTTTCAAATCTCCAAAAAATAGTTCAAATGCTAGTAACATTTTAATGCCCGTTGATTTTTAATTTCTTTTTTTTTAATGTTAAGCAAAATATTTGCATAAAATAAAAATTAAATGCTTTTTGCTCACGGATTAAATGAAGAGAAAATGAATGAAGCAGTCTTTCTAATTTTAGATAATATTTTCTAAATTTAATTGAATTTGTTTTATAAAAAACAAAGCCTTTTAATTTTAATTACGTACATAATTAACAAAACTTATTTCTGATTTAAAATATTTAATTGTTCTAAATATATTTTCATTTATGTTGTCTATTTAAAAAGGAATGAAAATTTTTTTATCTGGAAGAAATAAACCTTATTAAATTTGTTTTTACATTTCACTGCCATAAAATTTTTACGAAAAACAAAAACTCAATTTACATTTCAATGGTTCAGATAATTGTTATCGTATAAATTTTACGCATTTAAACTAAAATTAATTGTGAAGCAAAAAAATTCTATGAAGTATTTATTATTAAAGCGTAATTTGTACATTTAAAAAAAGTTATTTTAAACATTTAAAATTTCATATTTGATCATTGTTAAATGAAAGTTAAAAAATTTATTTAATGTAAAAAATTTAATTTTTTTCAGTAAGACTTAAAAAATAAAGATTGAATTTTTTAAAACAACTTTTAAAATGCTTCTTTTATTTTATTTTTAAAAAACGAATATTGATTTATTTTTGCCATAAAAATGAAAATAAGCCTACTTTGTTGATATTGCCTTGTATATGAATTTATTTACATATCTGGAGGCACGGCAGTGCCTCCGCCAAGCCGAGAGAGGACAGCCGTAAGCATACTTTTCTGGAAGCAACTCAGGGCACTTTTGACCCCCCCATATCTCCGCGCTGGAGTATCCCAAAAATTTTAAACTTCAATTATAGAGAGTATTTGGCCCACAGAACCAAAATTTAAAATTACAACTTTCTGTCTTTTCTAGTTCAGGCGATATATGAACTCAAACATTCGATTTTTTGTCACTTCTTACTCACTCGTTCACGCGTCATCAAAAAGATTGGGTAGATCCCGTAGCCCCAGAAACTTGACATTTGGAAAAAAGGTAGTGTTTAGGATACAAAGAAAGGAAAAATTATAAAATCCAGAAAATTCGAAAAAAAAACATTCGAAAATTCAACAAATTCCATCAAAATTGAAAATTGAAAATAATACGATCTTGTAGTCTTGGAAACTTAAGATTTGGTGTGAAGGTAGTGTTTAACATCCAGAAAAAGAAAACATCAAAAACACCAAAAAAATCGAAAGCAAAATTGAAAAAATCGAAGAAATTGAAAAAAAAACGAAAATTTGAAGACAATCCGATTTTGTTGCGCTAGAAAATTCAAATTAGGAATAAAGGTAGTATTTAGGATACAGAAAAAGGAAAATTAAAAAAATCCAGAAAATTCGAAAAAAAAATAAAAAAATTCGAAAAAAATTGAAAAAATGAAAATAATTTGATACGATAACGCTCCTATTTATAAATTAATTTGGATGAAACTAATTGTGTGTATTAAGCTCACCAATGCCTCGACCGAGTTCGTTGGCCAGCTTGGTCCGCCATCTTGTTTCAAGATGGCGGCCACGGAAAATTTTAAAACTAAAATAAATATACAAAAAAGTTAAAAAATCAAGTTTATTTTTTAATTAGGTGTTAGGACTTGATACAAGGATTCCAGAGCATTTTTTGTTTTACCTCTATCTTAAAAATTGGCTGAGATAGAGCAGTTTGAAATTCTAGGGTGGCTGACATTTTGAAACAAAACAGCACATTACAAAAAAACAACGATAAATTTATGGTCAATAATGGTCAAGCAGGTGCAATCCCGAATGAATACTCCGTGTTATTATAACTGTAACTTTGACTTCGAAATTTTGATACGTTGCATTTTCTATTTGTTGATATTTTTGAACTATGATTTACGCTAAGTGAAATGTTGTTGTTGAAGAGGGATTTTCCATGTAAATCCGAAACGTCCAATTTTAATATGTTTTTAATGTTTTATGAAAGTGTATTGTAATGTCTGTAATTTTAATGATTTTAATATAAATTTATAAGTTTTAGTGAACGCGATTTCTCGCAAATTATTTTCTTTCATTGTTGTAATCATTTTCCCAATCATACGCATAAAACTATATATTCATATCCATTAGCGCCAAATTCTCGCCAAACTTGGCGACAATTGGCGAAATCTCCTCAAATTTGGCGACAAAAATAAGTCTTCATAAATGAAGCCAACTTGGCTATAGCTCAATAATTTGGCGAATTTCTTATTCAAATTCAGTGTAAACGAATCTTTTGTAAACGGTTTCTTTGCATTTTAACTTGCTGTTTTCGAGTAACATTAGCTAAAATTTTAAAACGAAGATATAGGAAAGCTATCTTTTCCTGCCGGTACAGGCCGGAGGACTTTTTTATGAGTTGTCGGATGCAATCTATGTTTTGCATTAAATAAAGTAAAACATAGAAAAACAAATCCCACAGGATGGGGATAGTTTGTTTTAGATAGATTTTAAGATAATTGTCCTATTAGCTAGTACACCTTCCGTTATTGTTTTGTGTTATTTTCCCCGGATTATGCTTTTCTTTTCTGTTGTTTACGAATTTTGTAATAGAAAAGTTCCGCTATAGACTGGCTACGTTATAGACCTTTTTTTTTATAGACAGGTTCATTTTCTTTCACAGGATTTACTCTATTTAATTTATATATGAAATATTTGTTGTTAAAAGATGTTGGTCGCACAAAAATTTTCACATCTCTCCCTCCCTCCCGACATTACTGGTTGGTTATGGCTTGATAGTCCTTTCTAAATAAAATCATGGTGATTCTAAGATTATCTTGATTTATCTCTAAATTGAACATAAAGGATCCTAAGAAAACGGATCAATGAATTACTATATTGGCATGAGGAAATTTAGTTGCAGAAAAATGGAGCATATAGCTAACATTAAGTCTAATAGGAAAACCACAGCCTTGGCAAGATCTGGAGGCACGGCAGTGCCTCCGCCAAGTCGAGAGAGGACAGCCGTAAGCATACTTTTCTGGAAGCAACTCAGGGCACTTTTGACCCCCCCCCCCCATATCTCCGCGCTGGAGTATCCCAAAAATTTGAAACTTTGTTTTTCTAGAGTATTTGGCACACAGAACCAAAATTTAAAATTACAACTTTCTGTCTTTTCTAGTTCAAACGATATATGAACTCAAACATTCGATTTTTTGTCACTCACTCACTCGTTCACGCGTCATCAAAAAGATTAGGTTGATCCCGTAGCACTAGAAACTAGCATTTGGAAAAAAGGTAGTGTTTAGGATACAAAGAAAGGAAAAATTATAAAATCCGGAAAATTCGAAAAAAAAAAACATTCGAAAATTCAACTAATTCCATCAAAATTCAAAATTGAAAATAATACGATCTTGTAGTCTTAGAAACTTAAGATTTGGTGTGAAGGTAGTGTTTAGTATCCAGAAACAGAAAACATCAAAAACACCAAAAAAATCGAAAGCAAAATTGAAAAAATCGAAAAATCGAAAAATTTCAAATAATCCGATTTTGTTGCGCTAGAAACTTGGAATTCGGAATAAAGGTAGTATTTAGGATGCAAAATAAGGAAAAATTAAAAAATCCAGAAAATTCGAAAAAAAATTCAAAAATTCAAAAAATTCGTAAAAAATTGAAAAAATTAAAATAATTTGATTTTTTAGCCTTAGAAACTTAAAATTCGCAGTAAACATACTGTTTAGGATTCAGAATACGTTAAAATAAAAAACGCAATAAAATTCGAAAATAAAATCCAAAAGTCGGAAAAATCAAAAAATAAGGAAAATTTGAAAATAATTCGATTTCATACCGCTAGAAACTTGAAATTTGGAATAAAGGTAATATTTAAGATGCTAAATGAGGAAAAATTAAAAAATATGCATAATTCAAAAAATACCCATAAATTAGTGCAGACGATATATGAACTCAAAGTTTCGATTTTTTGTCACTCACTCACTCTTGCGTCATCAAAAAGATTGGGTAGATCCCGCAGCCACAGAAACATAAAATTTGGAATAAAGCTAGTGTTTCGGATACAAAGAAAGGAAAAATTATAAAATCCGGAAAATTTAAAAAAAAAACATTCGAAAATTCAAAAAAATCGAACAAAATTGAAAATTGAAAATAACACGATCTTGTAGTCTTAAAAACTTAAAATTAGGTGTGAAGTAGTGTTTAGAATTCAGAAAAAGAAAACATCAAAACACAAAAAAAAAAAAAAAAAAAAATTAAAAATAAAATCGAAAAATCGAAAAAAATGGAAAAATTTCAAATAATCAAATTTTGTTGCGCTAGAAACTTGGAATTCGGAATAAAGGTAGTATGATGAAGATTATTGTTGGGCTGAAATATTTGAATGCATAACGCATGAATTGAGATAGTTTTTGGGCCGTTCGTTCGTACCATTTGCGTTGTAAACAATCACCCAATGGTTCTACATCCAGGAAGGCAGACATGAAGTATCCAATGAACGAAGACATCTCAGCTGAAAGTTTTTTATTGATATATAGCAAGTATAAGATGGTAAGAATGGGGTGGTCTCGGGTATTAGAGGCTTAGAACAGTTGTTGACAGAGCAAGAGCTAGGAGTGATCTGCCGTTTGGGCAGTAGATTGTTTCGCCACGATTCGATAATACATTGAGCAAAGAAACCGCAGACGCGCAGAAGAATTTATGGACGTTAAGGATAATTAATATAAATGTTTTGGGAGGATGTAATGAAAAGGCTACCACATTTGGTGAAACCGTAACTTTTGTGAATTTTAGAGGACACAGGCGGGCAACCCGGTGGGAAGGGAATTTTAGTCAAAGGAAAGAGCTAAACATTGTAACTGGGAAATTACATTACTTGCACAATTTGTTTATGAACAGAAAAAGGTTGGGCGCCCAAGCAGCTGTCAATGAATGTCCAGAACACATAACATTACATCTGTTATAACCGCATTGGAATTAAAATAGATCTCTAACGTACATGCTGCATTTAATAAAGATAGTCTTTCATATGAGAAAAGGAAGTAACGTTTGAGGTTTTAGAATAAGATATATTTTAGCGAAGAGAATATTAATTAATATATTGAAAATTAAGTTAGGAAGATAATAATTTAGAATAAAGATATGTATAAATGATTCTATATCATATACATATTCTCCCCTTCGACAAAATGGAAAAAAATGACGCTGGCTCAATGTACATCGGTACAAACTGTTATACGTACCTGCAAAAAGTTCAGTACACAATTACACTTGGAGACCACCCAAAAGTACACAATAAAACAAAAATACAAACAAACATATAGAAATAAAAATTTGGAATAAAGGTAATATTTAAGATACTAAATAAGGAAACATTAAAAAATATGGATAGTTAAAAAAAAATCGAAAATTTCAAAAAAAAAAAAAAAAAAAAAAGAGAGAGAAAATGAAAATAATATGATCTCGTAGTCTTAGAAACTGAAACTTTTGTGTAAAGGTAGTGTTTAGGATTCAGAAAAAGAAAAAATTAAAAACACAACAAAAATTGAAAAAAAAAATCGAAAAAAAAAACGAAAATTTGAAAATAATTCGATTTTGTAAAGCTAGAAACTTAAAATTTGGAATAAAGGTAGTATTTAGGATACAAAAAAAGAAATAAATAAAAAATCTGTAAAATTCAAAAAAAAAATTCGAAAATCCGAAAAAATGGAAAAAATTCGATTTTGTAGCTTTAGAACTTAAAATTCGGCGTAAACTTATTGTTTAGGATATAGAAAAAGGAAAAATTAAAACACAATAAATTCGAAAATAGAATAAAAAAAAAAACTCGAAAAAGATCGGAAATTTCAAAATAATTCGATTTTGTAGCGCTAGAAACTTGAAATTTGTGTTAAAGGATACAAAATAAGAAAAAATTAAAAAATCCAGAAAATTATAAAAAAAATTCGAAAATATCAAAAATTGAAAATAATTTTATCTTGTAGTCTTAGAAACTTAAAACTTGGTGTAAAAGTAGTATTTACTATTCAATAAAAGGAACAATTAAAATATTCGTTAAATTCGAAAATAAAATCGAAATATCTTTAAGAAATCGAAAATTCGAAAACAATTTGATTTTGTACTGCTAGAAACATTAGTTTTAAGATAATTGTCATATTAGCTAGTACAACGCCCCTAATTGTTTTATGTTATTTCTCCCGGATTATGGTTTTCTTTTCTTTCGTTTACGAATTTCGTTATAGAGAAGTTCCGCTATAGACTGGCTACGATATAGGCGATTTCTTTATAGACAGGTTTGTTTTCTTTCACAGGTTGTACTCTATGTACTTCACATATGAAATATGGATTATTAAATGTTGTCATCCCCACAAAAATTTTCACAGCTCCCCCTACCCTCCCGACATTACTGGTTGGTTATGGCTTGATAGTCCTTTCTAAATAAAATCATGGTAACTCTAAGATTCACTTGATGTATCTCTAAATTGAACCTAAATGATCCTAAGAAGACGGATCAAATAATTACTATATTGGCATGACAATCAGGTAACTTAGAATTAAAATCGAAAAATCAATAAATTTATAAAAAGTCGAAAATTCGAAAATAATTCGATTTTGTAGTCCTAGAAGCTTGACATTTGGCAGAAAGGCAGGGTTTAGTACACAAAGTAAGGAAAAATTAAAAAAATCTGTAAATAATAAAAAAAAAGACTAAAAAAACGAAAAAAACATCGAATAAAGGAATATAATTTGATTTATTGGAAATTTCCGGAAATTTTAATTTTGGCTTTCTTTTCACACTAAAAAGTTCTTTTATGTTAAATATCAAGTATCTAGGGCTGCGAGTAATATCTCAGATGGATAGCACCTATCCTGGAAGCAATTGAGAGTACTTTTGACACCCCCCCCTCCCATAACTTAGTGCTTGCCTAGGAACCTGAAATCTCTTTTTATCTACAGTACTTTGCAAACGAAACTAAAGCTTCAAATTTTTGATACCTGTAAATAATAGGGACAGAGTGTGGGCTTAGCGAAAAATCAGTGGATGATCTCAAGAAAAGGAGGATTACTTACAAAAAGAAGTGAAATCTCATCAAAAAGTCACCTGTAAAAAATGCAGCCAAGTCTCGTAACTCATTAACCGTAAAAAGTACTGAGATCGTATAAAGCCAAGTTTAACTATCTTATTAACTCTGAAATTTTCATTCGCAAATCACTCCTAGTCTCTACATCTTTAGTTAATTATTATTTTGTGACTTGGCAATTACGCAGCACAGGGAAGTTATTACACCTTACTATGTTATGGTATGGGATGGGATAATTTAATTAAGGCAAATTATATACGCACAGGGAAGTTATCACACTTTAATATATTATAGTATTATTTGATTAAGACTAACTATATACATCACATTCTCGTGCTACGTAATTGCCAAGTCACAAAATAATAATTAACTAAAGATGTAGAGACTAGGAGTGATTTGTGAATGAAAATTTCAGAGTTAATAAGATAGTTAAACTTGGCTTTATACGATCTCAGTACTTTTTACGGTTAATGAGTTACGAGACTTGGCTGCATTTTTTACAGGTGACTTTTTGATGAGATTATACTATACTAACACCATATCATGTAGTAAAATGTATCTATCCATGTAATGTATCATTTATATATCATATATTTATCTTACTATAGATATTATTTATTATTTATATATCATATATCTATATTATATATCATATATCTATATTATATATCATATATCTATATTATATATCATATATCTATATTATATATAACATATCTACATATCATGTCATTTATATGTCATATATTTACATATCATATATTTATATATCATGTCATTTATAAATAAATGTATTTGTATATCATATCATTTATATCTGTACTGTTAGGGTAGGTTTTTTCATTTATTCTAAATTTTCCATATTTTCTTTATTTTTTCTATATAAGTTGTAGCCCCCCCCCTCCTTTTTTTAATAATCGTAATGTTTTTCATTTAATATCCTCTTTATTTTAGTCTGAAATAATGGAGTTAAAATACCTTTTCTTTCTTTTAAATGTCTAAGCTAAAACAAATTCATTGTCTCTTTTACTTAAAATCATAATTTTTATATTTCCCCTGTAAGTTATAATTTCACTGGGGTGGTCCTTGTTACCCTGGGAAATTCTCAAATGCTCTCGGACACTTGGGCAATAAAAATCCATTTCTTGTTTAAGATTATGGGGAACTCTATAGGCTTTACATTTTACAGGTTTATCAGAAGTTAAATTTATTACATGGGGAATAGTGTCACAGCCGGGTAAGTCTAAGACAGACGCAGCAAAAACATCTTTATTTTCTTGTAAAAATTCTTGCATTTTTAATTTTAAGGGGGGTTCTAAGTGGTCTAAATTAATTTCGGAACTCCAACTGAGGTCAGCATGGTCAAAATCTGCAATTGGAGGGGGAGTATTGATATTACAGGCTAAATTACAATTATCTGGGGTTACGTTAGAATTATCAATACATTTTTGAACTTTTGCTACTAAAGTACCCTTATTTAATACTATATTGTTATCAGAAAAGTTAGCAAAGGATAGAAATAGGCCATGTTCTTGGGTACAAATGGATCTAGAAATTAAGAGGCCTGCATGTAAATTCTTAGCAAAGGGCTCTAACATTAAAATGCTATCCTTGTCATTGAAATTTTCCTTCGTACATCTGACTTTAGCTAAAATTTTAGACTGGGCTGGGATTTCAAGCAGTGAAGGGGCCATTATTCAACTTACTTAATTTTTTTGTTGTACCAGGTGCAATTGCTGGAGTGAAAAGCCAAACCAGATCACCAACTTTTTGTTTTTTGTCAACAGCTGTCTTTTCTCTATACTTTTCTTGATTGACCAGGATTTTTATTGCCCAAGTGTCCGAGAGCATTTGAGAATTTCCCAGGGTAACAAGGACCACCCCAGTGAAATTATAACTTACAGGGGAAATATAAAAATTATGATTTTAAGTAAAAGAGACAATGAATTTGTTTTAGCTTAGACATTTAAAAGAAAGAAAAGGTATTTTAACTCCATTATTTCAGACTAAAATAAAGAGAATATTAAATGAAAAACATTACGATTATTAAAAAAAGGAGGGGGGGGGGCTACAACTTATATAGAAAAAATAAAGAAAAAATGGAAAATTTAGAATAAATGAAAAAACCTACCCTAACAGTACAGTATACATTTATGAACCTATGTAATATATTTATGTGCATTTCCGCCTTGTACATGAATTTATTTATGTATTATACTATAGTAACACCATATAATTTAGTAAAATTTGGTTGAGCATAATAACACGAAAAACATTTAAAAGTACATAGACATTAATTTGAATACTTTTGAAGTAAATCCGTGCATATTGAATTTAAACACACCACATAATGTAGTAAATTCATTCGCATAGAAAACGTGTTACACTATTAAAAATACACTTTCAATAATCCGTAGACGACAATGTATCGAATTACTTTTACATATCCCTCTATAAGAAGTACATATGCACCGATATCCGTCTCCTGCCGGATATCCTTGTTATTCGGCACTCAAACCGGATATTCGTTCCGGCCGAATACTTCAATATCCGGTTGCCGAATAGTGACTCACTTTTTAAAACATATTTTTTAACATTATCAGAAAAAGTTGGTGCAAAATTAATTTGTTTCTTACAAACATTTTTCCGTTAAAATAATTTTAGTAGACATAAATTTAATATTTTCACAAAAATGAAATTATTAGATTTATATATAGTAGATGAAAATATAATATTTAAAACAACTAATTATTTATAGTTAAAGGCAATTTATGGTTCTCAGCATTTTCAGGCTCTGTTACGTTTTTGATCACAAATATTTTCCTTCTTCTGAGAATAAGCTTTCACTCCTCTGGTTGTCTCTTTTTCTTGTGTTTTCAACAATTCTAAAGTAAAAATGATTCTATTGAATCTTTTGTCACTGTTTTGTCTATGGATGGAAGACCAGCTGTGGTTAAATAATATTGATCATAAAAAAAACTGTGCCACTTTCGTGAATATTTCACTGTCCTCTTTGTACTACAAAAGAAGATACTTGCAATGAGAAGCTTTTCTATTTAAATTCTGTTAGAAAACATTTGTCATAGGAAAAGTAAGTAACAACGTGCATGTAGGAAAAGAAAAAAGCCACTTCAATAGAATGTTCAATAATTATAAATAATCCAGATTTACAAATATGAAAAACAGAGAAATTACTTAATTGTTTATCTTTTTATGTTCATTGACCCTGAATAAAAGAAAAAAAAACTACTAATATATATATTAGAATAGGCAAAAGACAAAACATGATTAAATTTCAATACTTAATTACTAAAAAGCATTTGTTTTTAAGCAACTTTGAGTTAATAAATGAGTTTAAATCTATTATTAACATTTGAATGACATAAAATTACCATAATTTAAAGTTTTTCTTCTTTAAGCAAGCATAAAATAAAAATATTACTATAGAAATTAAAAACGAAAAAGTATTCGGCCGGATACCGGATATTAGGTAACATTTTGTACCGGATATACGGTATCCGGTAACCGGCAAAAAATCACATCCGGTGCATCTCTAATATGAAGTTATTTATTTTCTACAAGCATGTTTTTTTTGTTTTGTTTTTTACACTAAAATATAGTGCAGCTGGAAAATGCTTAGCATAGTTAAAAACACATTTGAACCTTTTAAGTCATCATCACATTTTAACACAATTAAAAAAATTAGTAGATTACTGGCAACACTGTTTTTGTACGCCCAGTTCGCAACTTATTTGTTGTAGAACCAGTCTCTTTTTTCTTCTTCATTACATAACGAACACCAGAAAAGTTTAAATTTAACTGTTTACCTATATCTCAGTAACTCAATCCAGAATCGTGAAGAGTTATAATCTTCTCACGAAGAGCTATAAAAAACTCACACGTTTTCGTCACCATGGCCACAGAAGCAGTCAGAATCCACGTTCCAATTATTATAAGTATGCGACTTGAAAGTGCGGGACTAGATGTACTACGGAACTGATGTGTTAAAAAATTGTATAATGTTCACGTTTAATTGGTTTTTAAACTGTCAATGTTTCGTGTGCACAAATACTTTTTTGGCTATGCTGTTTTATTTTTTAAATGTGTATTATTATTTTTTTAAGGTTTAAGGTTAGTTGTTTGGGTTTGTTTATTATATAAATAAAATAATAGTTAAAACAATTCCGTCACATTTACTTTACTTTCCAGGGTTACTTGTGCAAAACAATTGCGTGTGTGCAAATACTTTTTTGCTCACTGTATAGAGCCAACTACATATTTATTTTTTAAAATGTTAGAATTTGTGAGTACTTAAACACATTTTTAGTTTGAACTTTTTGTTTCAGTCGGAATCGGTAAACGTTATAATTTTTTCGTACACCATAGATAAAAGAAAATACAAGATTTTCGTCGGTTTCGCAATTATTTTTATTAAATTACAACATATATTTTGACTCGAAATCTCAAAACACTTAATAAAAATATGAAGCATCACATCAGGACAACAGAACACATTAACAGGTGAATAATGGAGGGAGAATACGTGTTATACATGGCGGAAGATCAACCAACAAGTTGATGTAGAGCTATCAATCAGAGAAAAATAAAACAGAGTGAAAACTAAGACAAAAATAAAGAAAATTTATTAAAAAAAGGAGAAGCTCGTGTAAAGAAAAGCATAAAATAAAATAGAAAAAAAAAGATGAAAGTTGAAAGCTGAATTTTCTAGTAGATATAATGAAAAACTGTGGCCTTTCGTTACATTGCACTTCTTGGGAGACGAAAAATTTATATATATTCGAATGAGCAATATAATCGAGGACATTAGAAAATTAAGAAAGGTCATAATTTACAAGAAAGTGCTAATCTTATCCTAATTCTACTCCTAGTGAAAGTGTGTGAAAAATAAATGCGAAAATGTGTTTGAGTGTTTGCCTGAAGTCAGAGTCAAAACGGATGAATTTGCATAAATTATAAATTTGAATATTGGTGGCTTATGACACAGACAAAAATATATGCTATTTTTAGTTGATTTAGACATGCAGTTCTTAAGAAATTAAGATTTTTCATTATTTTCATGTAGAATTAACGGACTTTTTTTCCTCTAAATTAGCTTTTTTTTTTCATAGTTGCAACATGTCCAAAACCTGGTGTAATAATAGTTCCAGAACAGATAATTTTGTATTCAAACATTTACACGCTAATAATAAAAATAAACTAAAAAGTTACAATAATTAAACTACTACGTACTAAAAGCAGGTGAATATGACGTCATATTTTTTTCAAATAGGCAAACTTTTTTTAAATGATACATAGAGCATGAATATCAGTTAGAAAATTACCCTTTATTGCCTTTATTACCCACAAGTACATAAGTTAAAGTCCTTTTACCATACAATCTGCAATAATCCTGACTTCACTAAAACTTAATGAATATAAATGAATATAAGTTCATGCAAAATGTTTAAGCGTTGAGTTTTAACTTGAGACTAACTTTTTCAATGTGACATCGTTCACGTTAAATTCAAAGAACAATAAATGCCGCTAATTAGAAAGAAATTACCCCTTTCCCCTCCTATTTAAAATATCACCATGATTATGGGAAAGATCAGTCAAACAGCTGCTAAACAATTTCGGTATCAATCTGTTGCCACCTGTCATGACACCTGTCGGTTATCCCGGGTTTCGGAAAACGGAATAACAAATAATTCCTTTGAATTTTAAAATATTTAAATCTATTTTTGAAATCTATATTCGAATCTGTACGAGGCATCCTTTGTTTTCTATTGGAGTTTATTCCATTGGAGGGCCAAATTTTGAATCTTCCATAATCATAAACTACAACAAAACAATTGAGCTAATGTTTTTCCATAATCGAAGTACTATTTTCCTAAACAAAAGATTTCTTTATTTTACTAGCCACACACGGCTAATTCCTTCAGTCTACAGTAAAATTCATAGTTATGAAAACTCACAGCCATCAATCGTTGCCACGGGATAATCTCGGAAAATGAAACATTTGAAGTTACTGAAAAAAATAATAGCTCGAAAAGTATTTGACACAAAGTTGTTAGACAAACTCAGTTAGAAAGGTAAAAAATTGTATTTTTCTTCAATAAAAAGTTAAAATTTCAGAGTAAATTCACCTCTGTTTAATAATTCAAATTCATAAAGATACTAAGAAATGTAAATATATTACTTGAAGGTGCGTAAAAACATACATAAAAACATTTAAAACCACATTAAAGTCCTTTTAAAAATTCAAAACGTTTTCAACAGAACTTACTCGGTCATCACCAGTGAAAAACTGATGATGACCGAGTAAGTTCGGTTGAAAATGTTTTGAATTTTTTAAAGGACTCTAATGTGCTTTTAAATGTTTTATGTATGTTTTTACGCACCTTCAAGCAATATATTTACATTTATTTATATCTTTATGAATTTTAATGTATTTTTCTTGATATAAATTTCAAATCTAATGATTATGCGTTTTTAAATACTGAATTTCAAAAATTAACAAACTGCACAATGAAGTACCATAGCGAAACCTTCACGCGTAAAAAGATAATGATAACGACAATGTGTCCCGACGTGTATGGTGTGTACTGGCTATAGCATGAGCAACAAATTATAGTAGACTTATTATTCTGTTAAAATATAAAAGTGAATTATGATGTCACGAGTGCATGATTTTTATTTAATTCTCCAGAAATAGCATTTTTAGTCCACCTCAGTAAGGCATATCAATTTCATTATATTTGAATTATTGTTTCTTCATTAAAATCCAACGGAAATGATTTTTCTCCATAGACTCCATAACGTAAACCCCATAGACCCCATAATTTAACACAACTATTCAATTTTTTTTAAAGCTGACATATTTCATAATAGAGTCTACAGAGAATTGTCCTAATTTGGAACGAAGTTTTTTGGATATATTTCGGTACTTTCCCGTTATACCACCATCATGCCAAAATGTATGTAATGTGCCATTTATTTCAACCCTGAATGTACAAATAATTTTTAATTCAGATGAACCCGGTTATGAAAGCTTAGCCTTATAAAAATATTCTGCCGAATAGATTTTGACGGAACCTTCACCGTTAGTTAGATGAGTTTTTAAGGGTTTTTTTTTTTTTTTTTTTTTTTTTTTTTTTTTTTTTTTTTGGACTACACGCGGCTAATTCTTTTTTTATTTATTTATGAGTTAGACTTGGCTGAAAAAATCTCATCAATAAAAGCCGCGGGTGGCCAATCTGTATTCTTCCTTAAGGTAGAATTTTTCCCGCTTGTTTCTTTCTTTATTTATTTATTTGGTGATCAAATTCAAAAATCAACTGTATTCGTTAATAAGTAAACATATAGATTTTAAGAGTCTCTTGTACGTGATAAATATTTTGACATTCTTGGTACATCTACAGCAGTAAACTAATATAGCATTGTAAAATAAAAGTGGAATAAATCTATAGGAGTTAGAGGCTCTTCCTTTTTTCATGATTGCTTTTTGAACTTTTATGCTTCACTATGCTTTAATTTCATTTTTCAATTAGCTATTTCGTTTCACTAACCAACTCAAAGTCATGACTGAAGTGATCGGTTAAGTAAAGTACTTCATAAAAAATATTTACCGTGATTATTTATCACTTTAAACAATATTCTTTGAAATGAAAACATAGAATAAACCCGTACTCATGAAAGCAATAAATGTAAATATAATAAATAGAATGATTAAAAAATAATAATAACAAGGAAGTACATTTATCCAAGATACTCAATCTAGAGAAAGCGTATGCAATCTCAAGCACATGAAAAAACTGGAAATAATCTTATATGAAAAACATAAATGTGCAAAATGGAATCATCAAAAGTATTGTCTGCTACCTCGTACTATTAAGCGAGCAATTCTTGTATATTTATTTATATCGTACTAGCAGGCTTCGCTAACTACGTTGGTCGTTTTTTTTTCAAACAAACCTTGAACCACACAAAGTATATCCCAGAATTTCACTTTGTATTTTAAAGCAATATTTACTATTACCTAGCATATTCTATCCCTTTCCTGAAAACGATGCGAACGCCATTGCACTGGTATATTTTCTAATCAAATTGGACAAAATTTGGGTTATTAACGAGAAACTCTTTTAGTTCATCTATTCGGATTTCGTATTGAAAAGAGGCCGTTATAAAAACAGGAATTACAATATTCTTTATTCTCCACACTACTCAAATGGAGAGCATTAAAATAATTCAAAGACTGTCCATTGTACCTTAATAATGTTCGCATGATTAATTCTCGTTTGTTAATCTCTTTTATACCCATCCCGCCACTAAGCCGACGAATTTTAACACAAAATCGACCCGAAACCCATAAAAAGGAACATTGATACATATTTTAACGGAATTATGAAAAGGTACTCTCTCAATATATTTCTAACATCAATTTTATCTTTTATGTCGAAAAATTAACATATATGTACTCATTTACATTTAAATATATAGTTTTTAGATCTTAAACAATGTTGTGGATTTTGTTTTGAAAAAAGAGTTACCAAACTCGACCCGCAAGAGTCAAAACCTGACGCCAAACAATTAGATTCACTCCAAACCTAAACTGACTTGCAACGAAAAAAAAGTAATGTCTGCCTGACCACTACTCACCTCTGTTCGAGTTCGGGTATAATTAATTTATCCGATATGATGCAGCCTTCTAAGCCACGTTCATTTTAAATCTCATTGTTTCCCATATGGCTTATTTTGTTAAAATTTTTGAGGTACCCCGGTAAAAAAAAATATCTATACAGAATATGACGACTATTTTAAAAACATAAAGGAGTACTATGTGTTAATTAAAGCGTTCAAAAAGATGTTATTTTAACACCTCAGCTTTCTAAAGATAATGCGGACGCCAATTAATAACTTAAAGCATACAGAAAGAAGTCAATTAACCTCTTAAGCTTTCAAAATACTAATAATTTATTCAACGGTAAAAAATTTCCACCTTATTCCAAAAAAATATTTAAAAAACAGTAGTAAACAATTTCTAATTCACGTTACATATTACAAAAAATGCATCACGAGAATAAAATATGAGAGGATAAAAAAGGAAATAAATAAAACATGGACAATAGATTTAACATCCTCCCACCTTTTGATTATGTCGTATAATCAAAACTTCACATTAAATAAATACATTTACATGAACATTATAAATCGAGTCTCTCTGGGATTTTTATCATTCTACCAGATCTAGTCTTTTTAACTTGTGATTCGTCCTTTGAAGGCTCAACCTTAGTTTCATTCAAAGTTGGTTTAGGAAAATTAATTTTGGTACAATCACTCGATGACACTTCTACAGGATAAATTCTTTGAACTGGCCGAAGTATCTGCGAATGAGACGTTTGTAACTTTAAAAGGCGAACTTTTCCATCTTTACCAGGAATGAGCTCTGTAACAAGTCCTAATGGCCAGTTAATTCTTTTCTTGTTATCTGCTCCCACCAAGACTATATCTCCTACAGCCACTGAACGTTGGAATCGTCTCCCGATCGGCCGTTGGATAAGTAGACCTAAATATTCTGATCTAAATCGATTTCTTAGATCCTTTTGCAGTTCTTGCCTATATTTAAGCCTTCTAGTGAGAGAGTTTTCCTCGATTGCATCAACGTATGGTAAATCACACTCATGAATGTCTTTCAAAAACATGTCTGGAGATATGGGTTTGACAGATTCTTTCTCTGACATGTAAGTTAGTGGTCGAGAATTTATAATACTTTCACAATCAGCCAATACAGTTATCATCTCTTCATAGTTCAAACAAGCTTGTCCTAAGACTCTTTTTAATAGATCTTTCATCACTCTGATCAGTCTCTCCCACCATCTGCCCCACCATGCAGCAGTCGGTGGGTTGAATTTCCATTCAATTGAATTGGTTGCTCCATACTTCACTATGCGACTCCAATTCAATCTTTTCAAAAAATTAGCTGCACCAATAAAATTCGGACCATTGTCGCTATATATAATAGAACATCTTCCTCTGCGTGATACAAATCTTCTTAAAGCCATCAAAAAAGCCTCTGTAGATGCTGAAGTAACAAGTTCAAAATGTACAGCTCTGTAGATAGCGCATGTAAATATGATAACCCAACTCTTTTGATTATTTTTAAGAAATAGAGGGCCAGCCATATCAAGACCGATAATTTGAAATACTGCTGCATCTTTTACTCGATTTTCTGGTAGAGAAACAGGAGAAGATTCCAAATTCTTAGAATTAAATCTTTTACAAATGGTGCATTTGGATAAAACAGAAGTCACAGTTCTTCTTCCATTCAGAATCCAGTATTTTTCTCTGAGCAAATTTAAAAGAATCTGAGGACCTGCATGACAGTTTTTGAGGTGAAAATGTAAAATTAATCGTTTGGTAACTTCATGATTTGAAGGAACAACCATAGGTGTGAGGAAATCCATATTGTCTTGTCCATACATAATTTTAGTCTTTACACGTATTATTTCATGTTGATCTTTCAACGTCTCAAGAGTTTTCAATCTCTCATCGCTTTCATGGGAAAAACATTCCTGTTGTATCATCCAAATTATCTTTGGATGTGAGAGCTTTCTTAAATTCACGACTTGTCAATTCTCCTCTAATTTGTTCTTTTGGATTAGAAGAATTATGTCTGAAACGTAGTATCCAACGCACGATTTTTTCATAACTGGAAAAATACCGGTAGTACCAGGTTTTCTCTGGACTTTCATCAACATTAACCAGTAATTTTGTAGACTTCAATTTCTCTTTTTCAATATCTTCTTCATTTATGTTTTGACATGTGAAATTCATATATTTATAATATTCTTCAGGATCTCGAAGCCAAGATGGACCCTCCCACCATTTGAGAGATACCAGCTTCTTTGCTTTACAGCCTCTAGATGGTAGATCTGCTGGATTCATTTCACCAGGTATATGTTTCCATAAAGCAGGGTCACTCAAGCAGGGTCACTCTCTCTTGAACTCTGTTTCTAACAAAGACAGACCAGTTTTCTTTTCTGGATATCCATGCAAGAACCGTCGTGGAATCGCTCCAAAAATATCTTTCCATATTTTCCCAGCCCAATGCGTCAATTAGTGATTTAGTCAATCTGGCACCAATCAAAGCAGCTAAAAGTTCCATTCTAGGTATGGTTAAGCATTTTAAAGGACCTATGCGGGATTTCGATGCAAGAAGAAATAATTCAACATGATCTTTACTTGCTATCCTCAAAAATATAACAGCAGCATACGCATATTGACTTGCATCACAAAATGTGTGAACTGTACAATCTTTTACATTATCTGGGGTGAGCTGAATATATCTTGGAATCTGAATTTCTTGTAAAATATTCAATTCTCGAAACCATTCAATAAACTCATATTTTAGATCACTTGCAATTTCTTCATCCCAGCTTATACCTTCTTTCCATGTTTTCTGCAACATCATCTTGGGACAAATCATAACAGGAGACGTAAAACCAATAGGATCAAAAACTTTATGTGCAACTGATAGCATGATTCGTTTAGTTATTTTTTCTAAATTTATATCTTTCGTCCAGCTTACATTAACCTTCAAAACGTCTAGAAATCTGTTCCATCGTAATCCTAGCACAGCAGTTTCTTCGCCATTTTCGCTATTTTTTCTTTCTTCTGTATGTTCCCATCCTCTCAAATCAAATCCACCTTTTGCCATAAGACACTTAGAATCAGTAATAAACTTTTCTAATTCTTTTTCTGTATGGACACTAGCAACGACATTGTCAACATAAAAGCTTCTCAGCAATTGCTGTTTAAGATGCGGATCGTATTCTTCATCGTTTTTTATGTGATATTCTATGACGGAAGCAAGAAGAAATGGGGAACTTTTGACTCCAAACACGACTCTAGCATGTCGAAACATTTTAATATTTCTCTCTTCTGGATCGTTCCACCACAGGAAACGCACAAAGTTCCGATCTTCTTTCCGTACAGCGATTTGTAAAAATGCTTTCCTGATATCAGCTACAACGCCAAATTTGTTTTCTCTAAAACGTAAGAGAATGTCAGGAATTAATTCAATGAGATTTGGTCCAGAATGTAAACACTGATTCAGAGATGGATGGTTCTGTATTCTAGCTGATGCGTCGAACACTGGACGAATGGGAGTTGTACTGCTTTCTTTTATTACTGGTCGATGAGGCAAATAGTTTCCATAAAGATTCATTTCAGACTCGGGAATTTCCTCAATAATTTTATCATCAAGCCAGCCCAAAAGTACTTGTTCATATTTTTGATAAAGTTTATTGGTACGCAACTTGTTTGTAACATTAATTAATCTTTTCTTGGCTAAACTCAAATTATCGGGTAAAGGTGGTATATCTTCCACCCATGGCAAAGAAATTTCATAACGATTATCCTCATTCATATTTACTGTCTGTAAAAAATGCTCTTTTACCTGACGATCAATCTCCATTTTAGATTGTTTTTCAATTGGATTATTTATTCAAAGTAAATCGAGTTTCCATAAATCGCTAATTTCTGCTTCATTCACGAACATAGATGTAACTGTTAAAGCTAAGTTTTCTTTAGATACGTTATCTTGAGGCACTTTTCCCATTAAGGTCCATCCTAAGTGTGTTTCCAGTGCTACTAGTCCAGACGACAATATTTCTCTACGACCTGTCAGTAATTTTCCAATTACATCGGCTCCAATCAATACTTGAATAGATTCAGGAGTCTCACCAATATCCGTCAGAGTGATGCCTTTTTCCGATAATTCTTTATACCAGGATCCCTTCCCTACAGGCATAACATTTTCGCAGATAATGTTTTGGTCCAAAACCTCAAAATTGCATTTAAAATTTTCTTTCAAATCGCTTAATCTTATCTTGTAGTAGTTATGATTATATTCCTTTGTTATGACTCCGCCAAAAAGGGAATGAGCGACTTTTTCTTCTCGAAGAGGTAAATACTTCATTTCTTCAGCTAAATGTTTTAAAATATACGATCTCTGTGAACCTGAGTCTAAAATCAGTCGAACAACTTTCTTTTTGTTATCTGAAGTGATCTTTGCTTTGAGCGTCTGAAGAAAGACCTTGCGATTTCTACTGACATTAGCCATATTTACTTCATTTCCTCTACTGACATTAGCCATATTTACTTCATTTCCAGACGATTTTTCTTCCCCTTTCCTTTCATTTAATTTGTTTTTATCGAGCATTTGACACATCACAGATGCATGTTTTTTATCACAAAAGAAACACTTCAGGATAGCTTTACATTGTTTCGTTGAGTGGCCTGACGCCAAACATAAAAAACAACACCTTTTGTCTTTCAATATATTCTGCTTCTCACTAAAACTCATCTTCCGTGCTGAGAAACATTCTGAACTCAGATGTCTTCCGTTACAAAAAACGCAATTTTTTCTTAAGTCTTGCTTTGAAGAAGTTGTTAATAGAGTAGCAGCAGTTGGTAAACGTTTAGAAACATCGGTGTAATCTTTCCTTTTTCTAAAGTTTCTATCATCATATTTTTTCGCGAAGCCAAAACCTGCCACTGCCAAATTTATTCTTTCATCGCTTTCAACTTCACTTTTGATAAACTTCATTAAATTATCTAGGCGTTCTTTCGGATCGGAAATAGCAGAAGACGTATAGGTTCTGTTCCACGCTTTCAAAAATTCAGCAGTAAAACAAGATTCTACCATTGGATATAATATTGAGGGGCATTTATCTGTTGTGACTCCCAATGTCTCAAGAGCTCTTAAATACGATTCAAGTTTATCATACAAAGATGTAAGGGAAAACTTTTCTTTTGATTGTATTGATATGATTAATTTCAATAATTCTCTAACATATACTTCAACTAAAAGATCTTCTCGACAGAAACGAGCTTGAAGACTCTCTATAGCTTTGGCATAGTTAGCGCCAGTTGGCGGAAAACTATCTACAACTTCCCTCGCTCTAGATCCAGCTACTGTTGCTTGAATCAAATACTGGAATTTATTTTCGGGCACAATATTCTCATCAGTATGAATCTGTTCAAATTGACTCTAAAATGGTAGCCACTCTTTTAAATCCCCATCAAATTGACGAAATTCTAACCTAGGTAACGTAAATTTTCGTTTAGAATCATTAGCTTCATTAACAGTTGAAATGTACTCACCTTGAATTTGCCCTTGTGACTGAATTTTTGCTAATTCTAATTGATGGTCTAATTCCAATTTTCTCAACTGTAGTTCTTGATCCTTTTCTAATTGTAACTTCTCCTTATCCTTTTCTAATTCTAACTTCTCCTTTTCCTTTCTTTCAGCAATGGCTGTGGATAAAATTTCTTGTACAAAATCAGGATCCTGCTTATATTCCTTACTATTCAAAATTATTTCTTTTAGTGTTGCAATCGTATAGTCTTGCGGAATCGTTTCACCAAGTTCTTCTACTACAAACTTTAAATCGGTTTTTTTAAAACCTTTTACGGCTTGAAACATCTTGCTTCAATAAATCTCGTCCTGTCGCGGACACGCCAAAATGTTAATTAAAGCGTTCAAAAAGATGTTATTTTAACACCTCAGCTTTCTAAAGATAATGCGGACGCCAATTAATAACTTAAAGCATACAGAAAGAAGTCAATTAACCTCTTAAGCTTTCAAAATACTAATAATTTATTCAACGGTAAAAAATTTTCACCTTATTCCAAAAAAATATTTAAAAAACAGTAGTAAACAATTTCTAATTCACGTTACATATTACAAAAAATGCATCACGAGAATAAAATATGAGAGGATAAAAAAGGAAATAAATAAAACATGGACAATAGATTTAACACTATGTACAGTCGTGGAAAAAACAGTAAATACCCCTACTAACTCTGCAACAAATTATCGTAGAAGAAAGTTACTGGTACCAAACGATTGGAAATAAACTGTACTTTTAAATGATGTGTATAAAATTTGCTTAGAAAGCCATCTGCATATCAAAACTAGCCCAAACTTTGGTTTTTTTTCAATATCCACACCCAACTTTGACAAAATATTTTAAATCTTCTTTTGAAACTATGCCTAAGTACCAAATTTTAAGTCGTTTGGATGACAAGTTTTAGAATTATAAATATTCAAAATTTAGAGCTTTAATGTTATATTACATTTTCATATTTTTATTAATATATCCTGAAATTATAAACCTGATGTGCTAATTTTTTTGTATAGTTATAATACTAAAAACCCAAACATAAATACATTGAATTTGTAATTTTTATCATTTTATAATTTGAATTAGGAACTATGAAATTAATATTCGAAAAAATTATGAATTACAATCTACAATTTTTGTATGAATTCATATTTATTATGTCCTGTTTTATGCGCATTCAAAATTTCAAATTTTTATTCCTAGTAGTTTTAAAATTATGCTTAAAAAGGGGGCAAGATGCTGGATTGAGAAGCCGTATATGATGTTCAGAGAAGCATAATTTGAAAAAATGTTTTACTCACTTTATTGTTGATTAAAATAAGATTTTTTTATATAATATAATATAATCTATAATGTATGTCTATAATGTAACATATCATATAATGAAATGAGATATCCAATTAATCAATTTAAAAAACGCGAAATTCAGTACAAATCCATTTTTAGCAATTACTGTCCATATCCAGTAATGTATACGATTTCTTTCGTGTAGCCCTGTATACGATCTGTAGAATTTATATATACCACCTAATACACTCAATATTAGATAAGTGTAAAAATCACATCGGAAAAAGCACTTCTTCCAATCATCGACCTTAGTCAATCCCGTAATCGAATTCTTCTGCGTGTCTCTGGAAAAATGAATAATAGCTGCTATGTACTTCAAAATATATAGAAAAACATAGTGATCTTTTAAAATTTCATCATGTTTGAAGTATCGTAACATCATTAAAATGCAGTGCAAACAATTTTCCCGTATATGTCATATTGTAATGAAATTATTCTTTGTGTCTCTGTAAACGAATTATAAAATCTACTTATTCTATACTCTTGATAAAGCCTTCTGTAGTCCATCTCAGTGATTCATATCAATCTCATTATATTTGAAATATCGTAACATCAATAAAATGCACTGCAAATGATTTTTTCCAAATAGACCACAGTGTAACGAAATTCTTTTGTGTCTTCCTGTAAACAAACTAAGAGTGCTACACACTTCATTTTCAATACCGAAATTGTATAGTAAACATCAATAACATATAACCATTTCATGGTAATCTGAGTATATTTACGAGAGTCAGAGCAGGGACAAACAGACGGCAGACAGACAGACAGACAAACCGAATTCATAAAAAATTTTCAACTATGTTGGAAAATGTTACATATTAATTAAATTTTCGCTTTTTTAATCCCGCATAATTAAAGTCATAAAACATTTACCGTGTCTTGTATGGAAACGTTCTACACAACAGTTCAAATATTCAAAATTTATTTCGCATACAATTTTCGAAATATGAATTCAATTTACATATGAGTAATGCTTTGACATTTCACTAAACTTCGAAAGCTTTTAGGCATTTCTAATATAAGTACTCCCGAATCTAATATCCCTCAACGCATAAATCAATCTATCTTCTATTTACAAAAACAGGACGACAAAGTTCTGTGCTTGCGGGGAACGAATGGTCAGTATGTTCGCACTTGGCTTTTATTGAACTCTGCTTATTGAAATCCGGGAATTTCCTACGCCCATCAGTGGAAATAAATATCTTACTGACCACACTAAGCTGAATAAAGGAGTCTGCGATCGCAATCAAATAGTCGTTGGTCCAAATAAAGGAAATTTTCAATGATAAATGCAGTTTTGGATGAACATTTTGTAAAAAAAATAAAATAAATAAATAAACAGAAAAGAACGAGGAATCATGCATCAGTCATAGATTATTAAATACTTTCTAATACTAAAAGAATATTATTAAGAAATTAATTTTTTTCCTAGAATGTAATAAGATATCTAAATAAGCAATTTAATCAAACGTATAAATCACTAAAAATCCATTTTCAGAAATTGCTGTCCATATCTGCACTGCAAGAAAAGTGTTGATTTTGCAGTATAATACTGACACCCCAGCTGCCATGCGCGGTAGCGTATTACTGCTTGCGCGGCAGCGTGTTACTGCTTATTTTACTGTTTATTACTGTTAATTTTAAGGTGTAATACTAGTAGCTGGGAATGCCAGTATTATACTGTAAAATCAACACTTTTTTTTCAGTGTGGCAATGTGTGACCATTCTTCCGTTATAATTCTTTCTATCTATAGAATTTATACATAACACCTAATACATTCAAAAATAGAGAATTTTAAAAAGGCATACCACACACTGTGGAAAACACACTTTCAGCAATTATTGAAATAGTCAATCCCTTAACCGAATTTTTTTGTGTGTCTCTGTAAATGAACGATAAATGCCATGCACTCCAAGATGTATAGAAAACATATTGTAGTTCACTTCAATGATTCATTAGGTTTTTAGTATCATAACACTCATTAAAATGAACCGCAAAAAATTGTTCACCATAGATCATAATTAAATGGAATTTTTTTAAGTCCCTGTAAATGAACTATAAATTCTACTTATTCTACACTCCTAAAAATTCACCCATCTCAGTGATGTATATAAATCTCATTATGTTTGAAATATAATACATCAATAAAACGCACTGCAAATGTTTTTTCCCCATACACCATAATATAACGGAATTTTTTTTTTGTGTGTGTTCCTGATGCTACGCACTTCACTTTCAATACCAAATATTCTGTAGTAAACCTCAATAACATATAAAAATGTTGTTGTAATACAAGCATATTTAAGAGAGTCAGAGCATTGAGAGACAGGCAGAAAACAGAGACAATCCGAATCCCTAAACACTTTTAACTATATTGGGAAGTGTTAAAAATAAATTAATTTTTGCTTTTTTTAAGCCCGCATAACTAAAGTCATAAAACGTTTTGATCATAATTAAAGTCAAAAAACATTTGACATGTCTTGTATGAAAACGTTCTACAGAACAGTTCAAATATTCAAGATTTATTTCACATACAACTTTCGAAACCTAAATTTAATTTACATATGAATAATGCTTTGACATTTCAGTAAACTTTGAAAGCTTTTAGGCGTTTCTAATATAAGTACTCCCTAATCTAATATCCCTCAACCCATAAATGATTTATTTTTTTTTAAGCCGGCATAATGAAAAGTCATAAAACATCGCCAATTATAGAGGGACATGTCTTGAATGGAAACATTCTACAGAACAGTTCAAATATTCAAAATATATATCACATAAAATTTTCGAAACCTAAATTTAATTTATATATGAGTAATGCTTTGACATTTCAATAAACTTCGAAAGCTTCTATGCATTTCTAACATAAGTACTCCCGAATCTAATATCCTTCAACGCATAAATCAATCTATCTTCTATTTACAAAAACACATCGACAAAGTTCTGTGCTTGCGGGGAACGAATGGTCAGTATGTTCGCACTTGGCTTTTATTGAACTCTGCTTATTGAAATCCGGGAATTTCCTACGCCCATCAACGGATATAAATATCTTACTGACCACACTAAGCTGAATAAAGGAGTCTGCGATCGCAATCAAATAGTCGTTGGTCCAAATAAAGAGAAATATTCAATGATAAATGTAGTTTGGGTGAACATTTTATTCGAAAGTAATATTAATGAAATTATAAATTAAATAAATGGTAAATATAACAGTAAAATTTACTTTTTTTAAAACCACTTTTTTATACGCATTCACTATTTATTTTGAAAGCCAAGCCTAATTTTATGACTGCAATTCATAACTTTTCCGAAAAATTTCCCCCCAAAATACTTAAATGTCTCCAAACCCGAAACTTCACCCCTTTTATTTACGCTTGACAGAAAGCGCGAGTTCGTGAATTTATTCTTTAAAAAATTATGATTTTTGCTCTGTTTCTTTTTTAAGTCATGGCTAAGAAGAAAGAAAATCAAGCATTATTTAAACTATGTTTCTAGGTTTTCGAAATTGATTTTTCAACGTATAATCATAATTTAATTGATATGAAACTATTAATTGATAAAAGCATTTTTTTTAATATTACGTGCTAATTTTTTGATTTATATTTTATTGTCTCTATTTTAGTGTTTACAATTGAATCCCTGCAGTTTCACAGTCATTTGACCTATTTTGGCACATAATTTTGGCACATAGTTAAATCCATTGTTGTTTAAACTCGTATACAATTGTAACTCTCAAGAATATTTGGCGATTCATCACTTGTGGCAGGTAAAAGGAAAAATGCCTTAAAAATTGTTGTATTAATTTGTAATTAAGTTCTAAAAATATTAAAATGTTGTATTGTCATCAGAAACACAACTGTGAACATAATTTTTATAGTAGTAGCAGAAGAAGAAATGATTGAAAAACTGATTACAAAATTCCATATTTAAATACAAAATCCACTTTGAGTTAAATAAAAGAGCATAAAAAGGTTAAAAAAAAAAAAAAAAAAAACATTCATCACGCATAGATTATGAAACATTTTCTAAAATTATCAGCATATTGTTATGAAACTGTTTCGTTTAGAAAACACATAAGATATGAAAAACCCATTTTCAGGAGTTCCCTCCCATAGATGGCAATGTATTCGAATTCTCTTGTACATCCTCGTATATGATTTGTAGAATTTTATACATTCCACTTAGCATTCTAAAATTTAATTTAACTACGAAATGTATTACCAGAGTTACTGTAGGTTGGTCTTTTTTTTAATTCCGAAATTTCGAATTCATCCCGGAAATTACGAATAGTAATTTCTGCTTTACTTAATGACAAACATTTAGTGATTACATAAAATAAAATTTCTCCGTTTGGAATTTCCGGTATGAATTCGGAATTTCTGAATTAAAAAAGTCCAAATTGGCAATCCTGTGTAGAACACAAGTAAAATGTTATTTTTATATTATTACCATCCATAGACGTCAACGTACTTTCAGCAATTCCCGTTAATACAATAATTTTCTGGGGAAGTCTTGTATACTATTTATAGAATTTATGCACATCACGAAATATGCTAAAATTTAGTTAGGCTTATAGCTTATAGACGATAATGTAATTGAATTATTTTGTTTGGTGTTGTAAGCGAACCTTAAATGTTACATGTTATATTTTATATACAGGAGATGTTATCGCTCACCTCAATAACTTATATCGATTTTATAGAATACAATTTAAACATTTATTGTCTATAGACATAATCGAATTCATTTGTGTGTCCCACAAAAATAGGACACGCATGCAGGGCCGACATAAAATTGATCTGAACAAGTCAATTTTCAATCATTCATAACCAAAAACGACCATTTTCAAACTTTCTGTGCTATCTGAGAATGATGGAGAATTCTAGGTTTGAAATTTGTATTTGATAGCAAAGTTCTAGTTATAAAATTAAAACTTTGTACGAAAATCCCCACTAATGACGCATAATTTATAACGTAGGTTAAGACTGCATCATTTTCTTGTTGCTACCAGTAAGATAAGAGGGGTAAGTTTGCCCTAAGGGCTTAAATCCAACATTGGTCTACTTTATTGTTACATAAAGAAGAATCTCCTAGTCGAAATCTCATAGTTCTATATGTAAAAAATCGCGCGCGTTGGTTTAAAATTAAGCTTTTAATGTTAACTTTATGGCACTTGTATCCTTCAATTATTCATCATGGACATGATTTTTTTACGCGAACCATGCCGGTGATGGTAGATATCGGAGTGTTGAATTTGATTGTCACCAATCGAATAGTTTAAGAGAAGTAGCGTCACAAAGAAAAGATTGGAGTGGACGCAAAAAAGCTTCTTCTCGTTTCAATACAAAACTATATTTCAAGTTAAATTAACGTAAATACATTTTAATATTTTAACTTTTTATTTCAGTACATTATTATATACATTTTTGTAATTCACTGGAGAGTGAGGAGTCGTTGCATATCCGCTCATTTGTATCGCCATGTTCTGTCGTTGTTTATTCTGAAGAATCGCTGCTTTGTGATGCTCGGTCTTATAATGAAGCCGTCTAACGTCCGTACGTGACTGAAAGCCACATGTGTCAATTCACAGATGAATATTCTGGGTCCAATGTCAACTACGACCCGGTTTAAAGTCATATATTTTAGTTTGTAGAAAGTAATAGCATAAGCAAGTTGGAGTGGTACTTGTGTCTGTACACAATTCACGCCAATTTGTTTAACACGTTGACGGACACTTGCGGCTATAGCCGTCAAAGCGAAGTTCACAAAATGTGGCATGACGGCTATAGCCGCCCAAAACGAAACGGTCGTTTTTAGACACTACGGCTATAGCAGCACAAATGTGCATTTACCGGCGTACAAGTAGAAGCCCAGTGTCATGTTTTGGAGACAATTTTTTAGGTTGAAGTTCGTTTTCCATCTGTTATACGAGTTGCAGCTTCAGTATGCACGTGCAGGGTGGCTAGTGGTCAGGGAAAAATACAGTAAAAAAAATATGATTACCAGAATAGTCTTATAGAAAAATTCAAATTGATTATTTGATCGAATGATCAACATAAATTTTTCTGTTAGAATATACTGGTGTTTGTCACTTTTTTGACTGTATTTTTCCCTGACCACTAGCCACCCTGACGTGGTTGTGAAGGGAGTAGTGCAACCTAATTAAAGGTGCTGAATTAATCAAAATTAAGTTTATTTAAGCAGAAAGAGTAAAACTATACTTCTAATATTCTAAAAATTACAAAAACATATAGTGTCCATTTTCGAACTTCACTATTGCCTACTGTCCATCAACGTGTTAAAAACGAACTGATACAGGCGAGAAAGGAACGACATCGTCGTACGTTATTGGTCCGCGATAGATTAGAAACTCCCCAAGAATGCAAGCTTCTTGAATCTCAAGATGACTCTATTCTTCATTAGTAATGTATAAAATGTTGTAAACAGTGTCAGTTGTAAAATTCACTAATTCAGTTTCTGGCCATAAATTTTGATATAGCATCAAACTACAACTAATCTTTTTTAATACGACGATTTGCTTCTGTAATACAAAATCAAAATTTAATAAGTATAAACGTTTTATTATTGTTATAAATTGATTTCTTCAGGATATTGCAGACAATAGAAAATTATTTACAAGCGAAGTATACAAATATAAGCTACATATAACACCCATCAATACTTACCATCAATACCAAGATTTAAATACTGGTAATGAATACATTTAAAAAAACTTAAGTAGAATAATCAGATGAAAATTATAAGCAGTGTAATAATACTTTTAAACGAATTTGTTTAATAGGTGTCGTTAGAACAATAAAATGTCATAATAAACCATTTTTATCAGATATTATGTCTCAGGAACCTTTTGAGCACGTTACTCTGATGAAGACATCTCTCTGATGAAGCTTCTAGAAAAGGAAAATAGTTATGGAAAACAAAAAAATTGGTACTTTACCTAGAGTCACTTCAATAATGATAGATTTGTTTCTAATAGTTTTCACATTTTGATAAACATTGAAGCACATCTAATATAAATACTCCCGAAACTAATATCTGCCAGCTCATGAATCTATCTGTCTTCTATTTGCAAAGAGCAGATGACAATGTTCTGTTCTGGTGGGAAACAAGTGGTCAGCACGTTCGTACCATTCGCATGTTCTTACATAGAACTTTATTTATTGAAATGTAGGAAATTTCAGTCATCCACCAATAAAATTAAATATCACCTGCCCATATTCAGCTGAATAAATGGATTTGCGATAGTTCTAAATCACTCGTTGAGTAAACAGAGCAATATGGATCATCAACGTTCATTATATGAATAATTTCTGAAATAAATAATACCGATATTTTCAGGCAAAGTATTTTTTATGAGAATCGCTAAATGATTTAAATTTTTAAAAAAATCGAGATTTGTAACAAGAGTTTTACAGCTGAATTAGAAAGAGTGGGATCACTATAAAAGGTCGTTGATCACACAAATGAAATACTTATATTTGTATGAACATTTTCTGAGAAAATAAATTACTATGACGCATTCGTACTTTAATTATAATTTTATACAAAGTATATCACTCAAAACATCGTCTCAATGATCCATATTCCAATTTACGTTTTCAAGTATCCAAAAACTTTTATGTGCTAGAGGAAGACAAAAAATAAGTTTCCTACACTACTATGATCAGTCTTTTTATTCAAGACAAGTAATAGACTGTGAATATAAAGAAATAGGCTTACTTTATTTATCTACATAATACAATGTCTACCTAGGACATTGGTCTATTTGTCATGGCACTTACCAAGGTTTAAAAAACCATGTTAAACAAATGCATGTAATGTATAAGGAAGAACGGTTTTGTGTCTGTCTTCAGTTCTTCATTGGTAACATCCTCTGAGGGCCTTCTTCAATACCGGAAGTAGGTGGAAGTCACTTGGCGCAAGGCCAGGTTTAAAGTTCAGATCGGTAATGCCATCGAAGACTTCAAGACACCTTTTCTATATACATGCACGTGTTTTTTATGGATTTCAGATTTCAGCACCCTTCCTCATTAAGGCCCATTTCTACCACCTCAACAATTTTCACTTCCTAATCTGTTCAAGTTTGCAATAGCGGTCTGTTCTCGATATTTGTCAGATATAGACTGAGACACTCATCTCAGCTTTCTTCTAGCATTGCGCCAATGCCATCTGCAAGATCTCGGTGGTATGTCACCAAACGACGGATATATTGTTTTCCCATTAAAACTAATGTTTTAGTTGTGCCATCGTTTTACGATTTCTAGAAGAAAAAAAAAGGGGGGGGGGATTTTCACGACTTCTTCTCATAGCTACCAAAAGTTCACGCAGTTTTTATTAGTTTATAAAATTACAAAGGGACTATTTCCGATTAATTCAGTTTACAGGAATATTTTCTGAGAGGAAATAAAGGAATATATTAGGACGAGTTCGCGATGACTTTGTACTCCAAAAATCTTCAATGATAGAAATTCCAAAGCTATTAAATTATGCAACAGAAGTATGCAATCAAAAAGAGAACCATTTCAGTAGTTCCGAACATTCAAAAGACATCTCCTGTATAGTTAATTAGGAAATGAAGATGCATTGGTTTATTATAAATAGCAAACATTGAAGGCATTTAATTATAATTACTAATTACGTTTCTTGACTCTTAGATTGAAAGTGGAAAATTCTATGAATTAACTTTTAAATAAAAGTGCATAGATTAATAATAAAAAATATATATAAATTGCCATAAATATTTACATTTTGTTCTGAAAGGCTGGAATCCAAGGCTCGCTTCTTGTACACGAACAACAAAATGTATTGAAGACACACTTCTTGGACAAAATGTATTTCAAATATGATTTTCCGAAAGTAACATAACTTTACGTTTCTGTGCTGGCTTCACATTTCAATAAACATCTAAAGCACACGGATTATCCTAATATAAATACTCTCAAAACTCATATCTCAAAACTCAGCATATATATCAATCACCCTACTATTTTCCAAGTGCAAACAAAAGAGTTCTACGTGAGTGGAGAAGAACGTTTCGTCTCTCATCCTTTATGAAATTCCGGGACATTTCGGACCCCCTTCATTTAAAATAAAATATAATCTGTCCATATTAAGTTGAATAAATGAAAGTGCAATCTAAATCAAAGCGTGGTCGACGAAATAAAGGAGATTTCCATCTTAACCCTTTAATTATTAAATAACCTCTAACAAAGCAATTTTTTCAATTGCTTTTTATTATTTAGCTTTTAAATAAGACAAATATATGAACTTTAATAGAGTTTTTTATTATTATTATTTGATTGTTACAGTACCGTATACTGCAGTGTACATTCGGCACTGTAGCAATAATTACTTGGCAATTTTCATGCAAATATATGAACTTTAATAGAGTTTTTTATTATTAATATTTGATTGTTACAGCACCGTATACTGCAGTGTACATTCGACACTGTAGCAATAATTACTTGGCAATTTTCATGCAGATGGCTTCTAATACTATTATACTAACGATAAATTGCTTTAGAAATGTTAGTACTCACCTTTTACAATACTTACCTTGCCCTCATATCTAAGTCATGACACAAAACTTGGGCAACGTCGAAGGGTCGCCAGTCAATAGAGAACACGGATGTTTCAAAAATTTCAAGTTATAACATCAAGTTGGTTGATTGGATATCAACAGTTTCATTCGTTCTTCAAAAAGCCAATTAATGACACTGAATTTGCCTGTGGCGACCGCCGCTACTCGCGGAACAAGTGGAATCGCAGGATCCTTCAAGACTGTTGAAAAGGATGCTCCGAGCAAAGAAGATCCACCGGAAAAATTTAGACATCGACCAGCGGGTTAGGTAGGGTTGGAAAGTTTAATGCATCCGTCGACCACGACGACTTCGAGCTTATTCATTGCTGAATGGGAATTGGAAGGTTAATGTACTTAACAAGAACATTTTCTATGGGGGAAAAAAATAACTTAATATGACAAATTTCCTCTTTAATTATAACTTTTTACAAAACCTATTACTCCGAAAATACTCTGATAGCTCAATATCCCAAAATAAATAAAATTTACCATACGCTTGAACACAAATGACTCAGCTTATAAGGGATAATTTGACAATCCGAAAAATCTCAAGAAAGCTCTGTATAGCCACTATTCTGTTCAAATTTATCTCCGGACTTCTTTTGCGATAAATGTTATTCATCATATCATGTATACGAGGGGAAGTCGGAAACTAAGTTTCCCCTGGCGACTGTGTAAAAGACGAAAAATGTAATGAGACATTGGGAAGAGGTCTACCGCGATCAAGCAGATGGCGCTGTTGCAGTCAACAGCGCCATCAGCACAGGCACTGCAACAGCGCCATCTGCACAGGCACTGCAACAGCGCCATCTGCGCAGGCACTGCAACAGCGCCATCTGCGCAGGCACTGCAACAGCGCCATCTGCTTGATCGCGGTCGACCTCTACCCAATGGTGTATCGGTGTCTTGCACGTTCGCGTTCACCTGCTGTGTCGTCTTTCGCCCATGGCGCTGTTGCGGTGTCTGCGCAGGCACTGCAACAGCGCCATCTGCTTGATCGTGGTCGACCTCAACCCAATAACCCAATGGTGTATCGGTGTCTTGCATGTTCGCGTACACCTGCTGTGTCGTCTTTCGCCCATAGCCGTTCAACGCTTCGTCCGTATACAAAGCCCTGATTTTTTCCTGGAGGGCTTTTTGAAGCTTATAAAGTGGTATGACAAATGTCTCAATGTATTTGGTACTTATGTGGAAAAATAAAGTTATGTTTTATCTTTAATGTCTCATTATAATTTTCGTCTTGCATACACACCTTTGTCCACAGTCGCCATGGGGAAACTTATTTTCCGACTTCCCCTCGTATTATAAAGCAAGAAACCCTAAAAGAGTATGTCCTGGGTAATTTCAAAAACTGCCCAATGGAATTTTATTCAGTTTGCACCATCGGATAGAGAAAATTCTCGCGATAATTTTGATGTATAATATACCGATATAACCATGATTTTTATAATAAAATTTGGTATTTTAACCTTATTTTGTAGGAGAAGGTTGCCAGTGGTATATGATTTTCAGTTTGGCGACGGTATATTATGCTATCAAATACAAAGAAAGAAAGTTTTAATGAGAGATAATAATATAAAACGAAGATATTTAATTTAAATATGAAAGGAATATTTGTACGGCTTAAAATTAATATTCAATGCCAGCGGCGGTCATTGATGCAGTATTTGTCAGTTTATCTCTTTTATTGCCTATATTTGACACCTGGATAATGAAACAATGAAAATTTAGGACCTTTTGCTTTATGATATATACGATTACCATGAAAGTCGTAGCAGACGATTTTAAAAAAAATTAAATGTAACGTAAATTTTATCTCTCATTTAGATACTTTTTACATTTCCAGTTGAATTTTCATGTATGACGTCGACAGTGTTTTTACTTTATAGAATACAAAAATGTAATCTGTATGTTTTTTTATCTGTGCAAATTAGAAATGATGTTAAGTTTGAACTTCACAGATAAATGTATTTAGAGGTACCTTTAAAACATTATGACACCCCTGCGAAGTCGGAGCGGGTTGCTAGTTAATTATAAAGACTGACTAGGTCTATGAGCAATTGTTCCAGGATTAAAATGAAAATTAATATATTGGTAAAAAAAATAGTAATTGTTAAATGAAGGCATTGAATATATTGATCTTTTTTAGGTTAAAAGTACAATATTCTAAATAGATTGTTAATAAGTAATATTAAATTTAAGTTTTTCTAATTATGGCATATAAATATATATACTGATATATATACAGAAAGTCTCAAAATCAAGGCAAGTTTTAAGTAGATGAATGTACTACGGAATAATTTTCAAATATAATTTTTCAAACGTAATTTTAATTTACATTTCTGCACTGTTTTCACATTTCAGAAAACATTGGAAGAATGCGACTTATTATTATATAAATACTCTTGCCGAATCTAATACCTCTCAGTGCATAAATTAATCTATATTCTGTTTACAAAGAGCAAATGACAAAATCTTGTGCTTCTGGAGAACGAATAGTCAGTATGTTCACACTCAAGCATCCTCGCGTTTTATTTAACTCTGGGAAATTTCCGACACCCATCGCCATAAATAAATATCATTTGTCCTTACTGAGCTGAATAATTGTATTTGCGATTGCAATCAGCCAGTCTTTGACCAAACAGAGAAATATTCATCAGATCGTTGGTTAGTGGAATAATTCCTGAGATAGACAAATAATTTCGCTATGGTGAAATTGTGCTTTAACGATTTCTTCAGATAAAGTAATTTTTTATAAAAACAGTTTAATGATATAAATTCCAAAATTGTTTTACATTTGTAACTGAAATTTTAACACAAAAGTCACAACCAAACAGTGTCAATTTTGCAGTTGTTTCAAAATACCATTAAAATTATTCTTTTTTCATTTCAATTCGAGACATCTGCTGTTGTTTATTTGATCAGGTTACATTATTTTAATAAATGGGAAATGAATTGGATTACGATGTAACATATTTTTAGCAACATATAAAGCTTTTAAAACATCAAATGCTTTTAATTCTTTAAATGCTTTAATCCAGGCATTATTTTAAACTAATACGTCATATTTGTACATTAAAGAAAAAAATAATCTAATACAATAAAATTCATTTTTGCATATTTTTAGTAATTTAAACAAAACAACTATTAAACAAAGAATAAGCATATATTTTTGAAATGTAAATGTATAATTAGTTTATTCTTAAATGTATTTGTCTTAATATTTAAAAAAACATCAGTAAATATTTATGCCTCTTCTTTTTTTCGGAAAATTCGTTAGGCAGCGCTTTTTGAGAAAATAATTTAAGCATTGACTTTTGAATAATTATATTAACAAAGCTATATTTTTATGAATTCTTTTCTATAATATAATATTTGAATCTCAATTATATTGATGGGATTTCCTTTATATGATGCAATCATAAAGAATTAACTTTGTAGATAAGGAAAACTTCTGCATATTACATAGCAGTAAACATTATTCCCATTCAATCGTTACCTATATCTTTTTTATGCAACAATTTGTGGCAAAGCAAGTAAGCTAGGTTTTTTCCCCTTAAGTCTGTACATATATATACAGCTTATAATGTACAGCATACGTTAGCAGCAGATGTCTCCATATATGTACATATATGTACATTTTTATGTGAATTTTTTCAAACAATCACTTATTTATTTACACATTTTTTTGCACATTCACACATTTTTTATCAACTACATTTCAAAAAGATTTTGGCGATTGAAATTTATAAAGTTCTTTCTGTGCATCTCTACGACTTGTAACAAAAACTGTTTTTGCTCTTCGCTCATTGTTGAACAATTAAAGTCCTGCATCAATGCAACAGCTTGTTCAGCAACATCATTTGCACAAGGCAAGTTTTTAGCAAATATTGCAGCTTTTTTATAGGATGACGTTTCGGGCCAATGTTTAACTGGTACACAGAGGAAACTCTCTTCAATTTTAGCAGTTTCGAAGAAACTATTAAAAATACACAAATCATCCAATTTGTGATACAAGTTTTTCTAATAGATGTGAACTAGAACTTATTTCTTTTTTCATGTTCAAAACTACCTTTGAAAACTACCCTTGACCTCGTCAGAAATAAGATCTGAAAACAAGGTAAGTGTTGCAAGTTCTCCAATCAAATACCATGAATGACGTAACATCATTTTAAGCCTATATTGCTTAATTGTTTGTCATCATATTCTTGCAACCTTTGAATTAGTAAAACATCATTAGGAGGAGCATCAACAGCAGATCGGCAAGTAAACCAAGACTGCAAATATACACACAAAATAAACCGATTAAATTGTTGTATACCTTGAAACTCTCAAGCAGTTAATATCATTGTGGTTTCATTCCCATGAAACAATAACTTAAGGAATAAATGGCTTTTGCCATCCAGCGGGCTCAATGGACAGCACCTGGTTTCCGAATGGTAAATTGAACGTCTAATCCAATCATTAATGATGTAAGATTTAAAAGTTCTTTGTAATCATCCCTAGGTAGTTTTGTAGCAATTTTTAGCTGATCAGAAATAAAAGTTTTTAAACTGTGTGATACTGTTATTAAGGGTACTGATTGCTTTTTTGGTTCATGGTGGTTGAGCTTAGACCAGTTTTCTCGCAATCTCTTAAATAAAAGAATTTCAGGCCCAGTAGATTGTCCAAAACACACACTGAATCCACCAGAAAATAGAACCTCAAACATGTGTTGCCGTCATGCCATCCACAAAAGGTTTCTGCCTATGTTTAGCCACTGCTTTGCCAGTTCCAGAAAATAACTTAGGATCTCCAAGAAGCTTAGTAGTTTTATCTTGCAAAGAAGAAACTATTACCGCTAAACGATCAATTTTTCCTGTGCTTTTTTATGACAAATTGGTAACAGTTTTTCATCCTGATGAATAACTGACTTGATGTTTCAAACTGTGTTTTTAATTGTTCAGCAGTTTCTTGTCGAAGACGTTGGCGTTCCCAATGAACAGAGCCATTTTGAAAAGTGAAAGTATCTTCGTAAAAAAAATCCGCAAAGAAGATCGAAAAAGTAATCAAGGCGGAAATAGAGATTGGTCTCAGCTATCCAATGCAAAAAGAAATCGTTTAAAAATATTGAAATGCAAACGAGATATTAGAAAAATAATGTCCCATAGCATTAACATTAGCGGGCTGGTCTTTTTGAGGGAGGAGAGAGGACACTTATAATGAAATCCGGCAGATTAATAAAGATTAAAGAGCATTAGTAAGTGTAATGATCAGAAAAATTAATTATGGTACTCGAATATATTTGTATAATTATATTTTTGTATTAAAAAATGTAATAACAATATAACATCAGATGAAATCATTGTTAAACATGATAAAATGTTCTTAAACAAACTTTAGGATAAAAAAATTTTAAGAGAAGTATGGTAGAATTCTGTAATCCTGCATGTTAATTAGAAATTCAAATATTCCATAAATTCACTATTTTCTATTAGCTTGGGGGAACCTTAAACCTTTGTGAAATAACTTGATTTTTTTGTAATATCATATTATGATAGAAATAACATTTTTAAAAGATGAGACTTCGCATTTTCAAACTTTTTATTTATTTATTTATTTATTTATTTATTTTGCCTCTCCTGTGACACCTTAATGTACATATATGCTAGAATTTTTATATGTATATTGTTTAAAAAAAGAGAGTCGCTTTTAAACAAATTTATTTATTTATTTATTTTATTTTTTGAGAAATTACAAAATCCTCGTGTATTTCAATGTACTGCACAAGGCTTACAAAAGTAAGCACATAAACTATGACTATGAGTATGTAAAAAAAAGAGTAAAATAAAAAAGAAGAAATTAATATGAAGAATTTGAAATAAAGAGATTAAAATAAAAATATGTAACAATAATTGGAGAGAACTATGACTTATACTCTTTTAACCGCCCAAAGATATCATATTTTCACTCTGACTGAAATATGCGAATATACTGGTTTGACCAAAAACTGACTTGTATTGTGAAGACCGCCCACCTAAGAGTTTTTCCAGTTCTGAAACCGTGAAATATTTAACCGAAGGAAATTTCTTGTTAAAGTAGCTCTCTCCTTTTTTAGCCTTAAGCAAGTAAAGATTGCATGTTCAACATCTTGCACACCACCCACATTTCACATGAACAAATTTGTAGAACGCAAATTTAAAAGATACAAATAAGCGAGTCATGTGAAATAATGTGAATTTTTAAACTTGGTGAAAGAATGTTTGCAGGTGAAAATCAATTCATTCCCATTTTGATTTTCACTTAATGACGCATTATAAATTATGTATTTTTATATTCGACATAATAATAGCTTCTGTTTGATGCTCATTTTCGTTATAATGTTGAAAGATTAATTTTCTTTAGCCTTTTGATGGCTGGTATCCACATATTGAATTTTTCGCGACGTATTTTAACTTACGCTGTGAAAAAATAATAATACGTTCACCGGTATTTACCGTATATTTTCATGAGAAATGCTACATTTTAAGCTAAATGGACAAATAGTGTAAAATTATGACACGAAAGTACGGGGGGCAGTCGGAAAATAAGTTTCCCCTGGCGACTGTGGACAGAGGTGTGTATGAAAGACAAAAAATGTAATGAGACATTAAAGAAAAAACATAACTTTATTTTTCTACATAAGTACCAAGTAAATTGAGACATTTGTCATACCGTTTTATAAGATTCAAAAAGAGCTCCAGGAAAAAATCAGGGTTTTGCATACGGACGAAGCGTTGAACGGCTATGTGTGAAAGAAGACACAGCAGGTGAACGCGAACGTGCAAGACACCTATACCATTAGGTAGAGGTCGACCGCGATCAAGCAGATGGCGCTGTTGCAGTCAAGAGCGGCATCTGAACAAGCACTGCAACAACGCCATCTGCGCAGACACTGCAACAGCGCCATCTGCTTGATCGTGGTCGACCTCTACCCAATGGTATCGGTGTCTTCCACGTTCGCGTTCACCTGCTGTGTCGTCTTTCGCCCATAGCCGTTCAACGCTTCGTCCGTATGCAAAGCCCTGATTTTTTCCTGGAGGGCTTTTTGAAGCTTATAAAGCGGCATGACAAATGCCTCAATGTACTTGGTACTTATGTAGAAAAATAAAGTAATGTTTTATCTTTAATGTCTCATTACATTTTTTGTCTTTCATACACACCTCTGTCCACAGTCGCCAGGGGAAACTTATTTTCCGACTGCCCTCGTATATCTTGGGCAAAACACGTTTTGTATCTGCCTGGAATCTCTGTACCAGGCATGCCACGTAACTTAATTCTATATATTTTTTACACTGTATGTAATTTTCTATGCTCAAAGAAATACAAAAATATTTCACCAAATGTGTTCAACCAATTCAAATTTGAGTGAAACAACTGATTAGCATGCACAGAAACAAACAGACATACAGGCGATAATCATTACCCTTTTTTTTTTCTTTTTCTTTTTTGTAACACTATTCTAATGAAACTATGTAAGACAAAATTCAAAATAATAGATTGCATTTAATGCATCTACAAAAAAAAAAAAAAGAATTATTCAAAAAATTATAAAACTAACAGAACTTTGAAACAATGTTTCTTTAAAAGAACATCTAAGATATTCTAGATTCGAAAATATCACGTTCACTAAAGTTAAAAAATAGTAAGCACAACTCGCAAGCTTCATTTTGTAAACGATATCACGTTCTTCAGTAATCATCAAGTTAAAAAAAATACGTTGCATTTTCTTCCACGTGAAATATGAAGAAAATGACAAAATCCTGATTTATTGGCTCAATACCATAAACTAAAAGCATTCCTCTTTTTTATTTTTGTATTTCTAACGCAGTGATTCTGTACCTCGGGGCAAACTGAAGAAAAATACAAAAAAACGAAAAGTTTCTTTAGAATGCAGCAACAAAACTGAAACATTTCTTTTTCTGTTATTTGGTACCATCTGTTGATGTGCTCTTAGTTCCTTGTTTTTATTCCCTGCAGTACTTCTTTATTCACAAACTTTTGAGAAAAAATTAGGCACGAAAAGAACATAGAAAACCTTAATGTATAAATCTAATATCTGTCAAAAACATAAGATATATTGCCAAAAGATTGTTGCGTTCAGTTACACAAGTTTTCTTTCTTGGAATATTAGAATTACAAGCATTTAGATACAATTCTTCTCTCTCTCCTTCTATTTATATATTTATTTATTTATTTTTGTCAGTTAGCTGTATTAGCTAACCAGAAGTATTATTGATTTTAACACAACAGATCTACTTTGAAACATTCTTTCTATATTTATTCCGATACTATTTACGAATTTTCCTCAATTGAATACCTATCATTTGGCTTATAATCAAAATTCTTTTTTTTTTTTACATGCATTTCACAATTATTTCTGAATTCGAGATTAAATTATAAACTTTCATTATTTTCTGAAAACACAAGTCTGATTTAGCAGAGTGTGCTTAGGATTTGCGCCTCCCCCCCCCCTTCTTAAATTGAACTCATGAATCCTCTTTCACTTTTTTTCCTTTAAGATTCAAAGTTATTTTAATATAGTGCTCTTAAGGTGGTTCTCAAATGACCTACTTAACAACGCGAAACTTTCTAGCACAATTCCAGGCTCATTTTTAAACGGAAAGGCGTAAAATTGGCAGACCTGACTATTGAACGATTTGGAATCGAAATGATTTTTCCATTTTTTTTTTTAAATAAATTTTTCGAGTTATAAACGATTCGTGTCACGTGACAACGTATTTTTTCCCCTTGCTCGCTTCGCGGCGACGAGAATTCGGTTCAAAACGTCAACTTTGACAGTATTTTCTGAATGATCTTCTGCGTTTACCAAAAATATAGAAAACGTGTTTCTATTACATAGATTCTAAATAAGAACACCTGCCAATTTCATGAGTTTCCCAACAAAAATGAATTACAAATTTGTCATAAACTAGCCAGTTTGGATTTCAAAACAGCTTTAATAAGTTAATTTTAAACCTGGTCCTTACAGGCGCACTGCGCCCAAACCCGGGAGTCCCAGAGGTGTGTCTATATTATAAAAACCCTTCCACATCGCATAGTCCTTTCTACAGGGTGATGGAAATGTCGCGCAATTCTTCTCGACCTGCGAGACGAGACTCACGCACCAAGAGGAATAGAACAGCCGGTGGTCCGCAGAAAAATTTGGACATTATTTGCGTTACTAATAATAAAACAATAATAACATATTCTTATTCACATAAAATTTTATATGTTTAATTTTGAAAATTTAAACTATAGCAGACATCGAAAATTATTTTAATACGATGTTAAATCTTATTCATTTTCAAAACTTTTAATTTTTTTGTCCATATCAGCACCTTATTTTTGATGCATTTCATACAATGAAGTACAAATATGACACTAAAGATGTGTGATACACGTAATAATACACCTTTTATTTTGAAACTTAATTTTCGTTACAACTAAACAACCTTCAAAAATTTTTGTTATCATTCAATAAGCATTTACGATTTACTTATAATTAAAAAAGCATTCACAATTGTGTTATATTAAATCAGTGCAGATTATTTTAATAAAAATGCAGTTCTCTCATCATAATTGTACAAATGTATTTATGTTTATAAACAAATCATATACGTTGTTCACGGGATTTAAAATTATGAATTTAGTGACCCCTAAAGTCTGAGTGGTTGGTGATCACTGGAATAGAATAAAATCAAAAAATAAATCAGTTTATTCCTATAAAGAAATAAAGTGCAAGTAGACTACAAATATTTATACTTTTACAATTTTCCAAATACAGTCTCCTTATTATATTGAGTCACTTTATATCGCTCTATTTCCATAGCTACTGGAAATGAATTACTTCTACCTTAACCCCATATTAAACACTTGATATTTGTCAAAAACTTCAGTTACGATAAAAAAACATACTCATAGAATCCATATTCACTTTGTAATACAAATAAATAACTAAAAACAACATAAATGTTCTAAAAACATGCATATAATTTCATAAAAACTTTAGTAAAGGTGTTTAAACTTTATATACAAAACTGTATTTACATATAAAACCAAGTGCTTTCAAGCAAACCTTTGCTCATCATCAGGTTTACAAAACAAACACAAGTACACAAACTCGAAAGTCGTTTGTGTACTTGTGTTTGTTTTGTAACCCCGATTTGATGATGAACAAAGGTTTGCTCGAAAGTGCTCGGTTTTATATGTAAATACAGTTTTGTATACAAAGTTTAGACACCTTTAGTAAAGTTAGTAAAAACATCATCTTATAGTTGAAAAGTTCTTAAGAAATAGGCTTTTTTCGTTAAAATTTCACATTTTACATTGTTTTGTCTAATTATTAGTACTCATTAATGTGATGATTGTTCAAAAACTAAAATATAAGTTTAAATTGATAAGTTTCAGTTGATAACGTCACCTTATATTTGAAAAATTCTTAAGAAATCGGCTTTTTTTCTTAAAATTGATATTTTTCCATTGTTTCGTCTAATTAGTAATACTCATTAAGATGTTCGTCATTCAAAATTAATATATATGTTTAATCTTCGGCTTATGATTTGATATCCTCGTCTTATAGTTTAAAAATTCTTAAGAAATCGGCTTTTTCGTTAAAATTTGATATTTTACATTGTTTTTTTCTAATTATTAGTACTCATTAATGTGATGATTGTTCAAAAACTAAAATATAAATTTACATTTCAGTTGATAACGTCATCTTATAGTTGAAAAATTCTTACGAAATCGGCTTTTTTTCCTTAAAATTGATATTTTTCCATTGTTTCGTCTAATTAGTAATACTCATTAAGATTTTCGTCATTCAAAATTAATATATATGTTTAATCTTCGGCTTATGATTTGATATCCTCGTCTTATAGTTTAAAAATTCTTAAGAAATCGGCTTTTTCGTTAAAATTTGATATTTTACATTTTTTTTTCTTATTATTAGTACTCATTAATGTGATGATTGTTCAAAAACTAAAATATAAATTTACATTTCAGTTGATAACGTCATCTTATAGTTGAAAAATTCTTACGAAATCGGCTTTTTTTCCTTAAAATTGATATTTTTCCATTGTTTCGTCTAATTAGTAATACTCATTAAGATTTTCGTCATTCAAAATTAATATATATGTTTAATCTTCGGCTTATGGTTTGATATCCTCGTCTTATAGTTCAAAAATTCTTAAGAAATCAGCTTTTTTCGTTAAAATTGATATTTTCCATTTTTCGCTTAATTAGCCATATTCGTTAAGGTGTTTGTCATTCAAATTAATATATATGTTTAATATTCACCTTATAGTATGATAATCTTTGCCGTTTAATCTCATTTTTTCGAGGGTGGGCGGGACGGGGCGGAGGGACGACGGTCCCTCCGCCTCCATTCCCCGTAGCACAGTTTTTCTACTACTTACATTTGTTTTATCACTTGTTTCTTAGGCTATGTATTTAGAGTCACAGAAGAATATTGATAGCTGCAAAATGAAACTTAATACATATTTGGATGATCATGCTTTAAAATATTTTTCGTACTATAAGCTACAGAATTCCAAATTATAAACTAAAAGTAATTATTAACACTTTACGTACCAGGAATTTTACTCCAGTTCTATAAAAGTATTTCAAACTAGATTTTTTATTTAAAATTATTTAACTTTTTTGTTTAACTTAATTTTGTGTGATTTATTTTTATTTATTTTACGAAAACATTTCTGGTTCGAATTGATTTTCTTTCATTCAATTTTCTTTCATTTCTGGTGGAATAACCGGTTGTAGAATCCTGCATCAGGTCGGGTAACTCGCCTTTACCCGAACCCGGTGCAGGTCGGATTGGCGCTATATTTTTTTTAGTTGCGAGTCGGATTTGGGCCGGGTTGACTTCTACCTTTTTGTTGGTGGTTGGGTTCGGGTTGACTCGATTTTTCAAAAGAATGTCCAAAACATTTTTTCAGGTGAAAAATCTATATAACCACCTTAATAGATACTCTCGAACAGCGAACACATTTTCAATTCCTAACACTTGTATATTTGCATGATTTTACCTCTGAATATTGGACTTTGAATTTACACACATATAACGTGTGTGTGTGTGTGTGCATAAACTGTTATAAATATGTTGCATGCGCTTTTGCGTGTATCAAAAACGAAATGTTGGTAATATTTTTCTTATTCTGAGAAACTTAAAACGTGATCTTAACATTATCTTAAAGATAAAATAATCTATGATCACATTTATTATGTACATTTTATTTCTGAAGCTGTAAATTGAATATATATACACACATATTCAAATATGTATTTATTTTCATCTGAAACATAGTTCTGTTCAAGTTTTTTGTAAAAACTCAACAACCCGGCCTGCAAAAACCTAAATCTGATCCTCAAAAAACATTCTAGAGTGAACCCGACCCATATAAAGATAATTAGAATCACCCCGCGACATGAAAAAAAGCAAATTACGAACAACCCGACTCGGTACAGAACTCTATCCAACGATCCCCAGGTGTCCGCTATATTGAGAAGTTTTTCTATATTTGAATATTAAAGAATACAGATGAGATATGCCAATTTTTCTATATAAAAGATGAAATTGGTATTAGAGATATAATTGTAGATTACTTTACATAATTACATTAAAACATGAATTAATTTGCTTTCATTTCGAGTTCGGATCGGGTTTGAGTCGGGCTGCAGGTCAACGAAAATTATTTGTTGTGTTCGGGTCGGGATGCGGGTAGATGAAATATTTTTGGCGGGATCGGGTAGAATTGCAGGTTGACTTCAAATAGAATTTTCGGGTTAAGGTAGGGGTACAACCCGACACATGCATTAGTTTAACCAGTTGTTGGTATAGTTAGTGTTAAATCACAGCCACACAAGTCTCCCAAAATTTCAGATACAATATTTTTCCTTATTCCAACATAGCAGTACCGCAATATGTTAATTCCTTACAGAATTGGATTTACTAACATAACTACACTATTTGTCAACTATATTTATAGACAAATACAATTTATATGTATTTTTTAATAAAACTTTGGCCTCTATTAGCCTTTAGATTAATGCATAAATCTTATTTACCAATCTTTGTTGATTAGAATCTTTCAAATTAAAAGGATCAACATCAAAATAAGATGTAAATTAATATTATTTTTCAACCGAATTTGTTGTTAAAACACTAACTGAATTATTATCACCTTTTAAAAATTTTAAATATTTTCTGATATTAGTACTCTTTTTTATTTTAACTGTAGGTCTAAAATAAAACTGGTATTAAATATAATTACCTAGGAACGTACTATTTTATTTTTATGTTTTCCTAAGTAAATAGCCACATAAAAGAAAGCATTACAGTAATTATTTTAAGATGAGTTTGATCCTAAACCTATAAAAACCTTAAATCAAATTTCTTATTTTTAAAAGGCAGCAATAGAAAAATATGTCAGATATAACAAAAGGAACTAAAGCTTTTCTGAAAAACAATCCTGTGTACATACGTACACATTTTCTTTATTATGTTAAAATGAAATAAAAAGACTATTCAGTCATAAAAAAGACAATTTCAATCGATCAAATAAAAGAAATAGAAGATGAAAATAGATATAAAACAAAAATAATCTAAATCGAAAAGGGCTAAGAGATGCTATTACATAAAAAGTTTGATGGTTTTTGATGATCTTTCTGTAGGCTATTTGAGATCCTTCATTTAATTCTTTCTTCAGCTACGGTCACTCAACTTTTCTCTTTGTGAAATTAATGTATTAAGAATTTATCGTTTTGTAAGCAGATAACAAAAACAAAGTGCTTTATATGAGAAAATTACTTCTTCATGTGATACATAAAATATTGTTGATTAAATTTCTTTCTGTAAGCATTATTTAAATTAATAATACTACTTAAATTTTATGTAAAAAAAAAGGAAACACCACTTAAAACTTTTTGTGAAAAAAATTTCTAGAATCTCTGTAATATTAAATTTAAATATAATACGGACAGGTTTTCAATAATGATTAAAAAAAGTGAATTCAAAAATTATAAATATTATTTATGTTTTATTTTTAGGAAGATATATACATATACATATACCATAACATTAACTACAAATAAACTGTAAGTGCTCCAAAAGAATAAAGCATTTGGCTAAAGCAGTTTAAAACTAATTTAACATAAAAAGTTAGCATTGTGTTATCTAAAGAAAAAATATTTATTACATAAAATAAAGTGACCAAAAATGATTTCCTTTTTTCCTTTTGAGATATAAAACATTGTTCTTAACTTTTTGTTGTAACATTTTATTGTAATCGCGTTTTAATAAAGTTGAAAAGTGTTTATGAATTCGGTTTGTCTATCTGCCTTTCTGTCAGGCCGTCTGACCGCTCTAACTCACGTAAATATACTCGGATTGCCATGTAATTTTTATATGTTGTTGAGGATTAGTATAGAAAGTTTGTTATTTAAAATAAAGTATGTAACTAAACTTATCAAGAGCAGTTAAAGAATGTCTGTGGCTACAATCTGAAGATAGAGGATGTTTCTTGCTTTGCAGTTTGTCGCATCCCAATTTCAAAAATAATTTTCGAGAAAAATTGGGAAAACAGGGCGAAGTTATCAATCAATTAGTCTTTCAATGTTCAAAAACTCGACAATCGATGTTAAGGAATATTACGGTGATTCAAAGGTCCAATTAAGATTTATAAATGATAATAATTACATTTTTAGGTGATGAATTATACATTTTAATTTACAAATTAGATTGGTAAGAATTTTCTTCCCAAAAATTAGAAAGATCTTATAAAATACAAATACAATGCAATAAGTTGCTACGCGGCTAAGTAATATGACGAGGGAGCTCAAAATGCATTTTTAAAGCTTTTAAAATATTCTCTCGTATTTCTCTTCTACAACTATTTCATTAAAACCGTGTGTTTGGATTATTTATTGATCTATTCATCTACTATATACTATATATAAAATGGAAATGGAAATTTCATTCCATTCATTCATTCCTTGAATTCTGCTAAATTGATTTTGGTGAGACGTGCACTGATAGTTAGATAATTTTTCGGAGAAGGTTTATTATATTGCATACGCTATACGTTGCTTAGTTATAGAATTATGGGGGAAAGTTCTGTGATAAGGTGAACCTGTTTATGAAAGTTTATCCTTTTTAAAAGGATTCTGCTAAATGGATTTCAATAGAATTTCCACTGTTGGTTAGATCATTTCTCAGGGATGGTTTTAGTATATTGCATATTTTTCAACTTTGCTTAGATATAGAATTATAGGGTAAAGTTCTATAAACAGGAGAACCCGATTATGAAATATTATTCTTTTTAAAAAGTTCTACTCGACGTATTTTGATGAAACTTGGATTGTAGTTTAATAATTTTTTTAGAAATTACTTTAGTATATTGCATATCATTCTACCGTACTTTAACATATCCTACTGTAAAGGATAAACTAAAAGCCCTGTGATGACTTGGGGTCATCCATTTCAATCTTTGTAGTCAATTGGGGATTAGCCTAGTCCTTTGATTAAAAGAAGGAATGTTTCCTATTGTGAGGTGACGATTTCTCTCTAAAAAGATCGCTATTGTTCATCTCAAGGAGGAATGAAAATCCATTTCTGCTGTACATTAACCTTCTTAAGTGGGTGTGACTATTTCACAAAAGAATTTTGGAAAAATAGAGTAGAAAGGTCTAGAAGAATATTTTTATGAATAGATTGACTAAAAGAGGAATTCAGAGAACGAAGATATAAGAAGGGGCGGAAAAGAAAAAAGATCGATCGAACCTGCGAGTTGGTCAATCATCAGATGAGCAGATACCTAAGCAACCACCCTAAAATAAGGTGTCTCGAGAGATCGTAAGATGTTGAACTGGTCTTGCTTACTAAAAACTCTGATTGTTGTGAAATGTATCTTCGTTTGCGATAAGCAAATTAGTTTCTTTTGGAAATACGAAGAATGACTCGTACAATTTTCCGCGAAATTAATATCAACTTTTACAATTGTTATTTGTTAAATAAAACTATTTCCTTTAATACGAACTGGTATGTTTGAATTATGTGTATATGATTAACATATTTGAAAGTGGTAGGCCACGTCAGCACAGGCCTTAGCAGCCCAATTTTTATCTGACACATTAGAAAATATAATAGGGCAATTGTGTTCGTATCCTTTTTAACAATGCTGATGGATATTCCAGATAAAGGTCTATATTGCTTTAAAACACAAGGTCAAAATCACCGATATATTTCATTTGATTCAAGGTTCATTTGGAGAAATCGACCGGCGTAGCGGGCTAGTATATATATATAATGCGAATGGGAATGTAGTTCCAGCTGCTTATAACTTGAGCTCAACTGAGTGGATTTTGATGGGACTTGAACTGTTCGTTAGATATTTTTTCAGGAAAGGTTTTAGTACGCAACATGTCGTTCTCCGTTTCCTAGTTATAGAATTAAGGGGGAAATTTCTATAATCAGGTGAACCCGATTATCAAAGATTAGCTGTTTTATAAACTTTTACTGGACATTAGATTTTGATGAGACTTGCTTTGTTAATTAGATAATTTTTCATAGTTGGTTTTAGTACATTGCATATTGTTCTACCGTTCTTTACCAAATTCTACTATAAATGATCAACTGAAACAGTTGGTCCTTAACAGCCAAAATTTTGTCTGACACATTGGAAAATATAATAGCCCAATGGTGTTCGTAGGGTTTTAAGCAATGCGGAAGGGCATTCCAGGTAAAGTTTTATATTGCTTTAAAACACAAGATCAAATTCACCGATATATCGTTTGATTGGAGTTTCGTTTGGAGAAACCGACCAGCGTAGCGGACGAAGCCTGCTACTATATATATAATTAAGGTGTTTATCTGTGATTTTCAGACAAATAGTTATTTCTAAGTTCATTTGATTATTTAGATGACATAAAGTCAAAAACAATATTTAAAAATTGTCTGTCTCTCTGTCTGTTTGTCCGAAATAGGCTCAAAAATGGTTATATAACAAACACTAAACTTATCAGGTGCAGACAGAGAATGTTTCTGGCTTCAATCTGCAGTTTGTTGCATTCTGATATCGAAATGGTCTTTGAGAAAACAGGAAAAAAACTGTGAAAATCAGTCAATCAACCGATATTTCAATACTCAAAAACTCATGAAGTACTTAATCAATATCTCATGGCCAGCGATTCAAATGTCTAATTAAGATTTATAAATAATAATAATTACAGGTCTAATTTTTAACTTATAACTAATACATTTTAATTTAAAAATTGCCTCGGTAAGTACAAAGAGCTAATATTCAACAATCTTTTTTTCAAATCGAAGGTTTGCATCATTGATAAGCAAGGAAACTATCACCTAGGATACCATTATATGTTTGCTTCATAAAAAAAGAAAAAATAATAGGTTACAAAAACATATTTAATTTTGCGCCAAACTACGCTATCTAATATATGTGGACCCGTGGATCTGTTTATGGAAGATCTGTAAAGGATTACAAATTAGGCCTTTTAATTTAACAATTACAAAGAGCTAATATTCAACAATCTTTTTTTCAAATCTAAGGTTTGCATCATTGATAAGCAAGGAAACTATCACCTAGGATACCATTATATGTTTGCTTCATAAAAAAAGAAAAAATAATAATTGGTTACCAAAACATATTTAATTTTGCGCCAAACTACGCTATCTAATATATGTGGACCCGTGGATCTGTTTATGGAAGATCTGTAAAGGATTACAAATTAGGCCTTTTAATTTAACAATTACAAAGAGCTAATATTCAACAATCTTTTTTTCAAATCTAAGGTTTGCATCATTGATAAGCAAGGAAACTATCACCTAGGATACCATTATATGTTTGCTTCATAAAAAAAGAAAAAATAATAATTGGTTACAAAAACATATTTAATTTTGCGCCAAACTACGCTATCTAATATATGTGGACCCGTGGATCTGTTTATGGAAGATCTGTAAAGGATTACAAATTATGCCTTTTAATTTAACAATTACAAAGAGCTAATATTCAACAATCTTTTTTTCAAATCTAAGGTTTGCATCATTGATAAGCAAGGAAACTATCACCTAGGATACCATTATATGTTTGCTTCATAAAAAAAGAAAAAATAATAATTGGTTACAAAAACATATTTAATTTTGCGCCAAACTACGCTATCTAATATATGTGGACCCGTGGATCTGTTTATGGAAGATCTGTAAAGGATTACAAATTAGGCCTTTTAATTTAACAATTACAAAGAGCTAATATTCAACAATCTTTTTTTCAAATCTAAGGTTTGCATCATTGATAAGCAAGGAAACTATCACCTAGGATACCATTATATGTTTGCTTCATAAAAAAAGAAAAAATAATAATTGGTTACAAAAACATATTTAATTTTGCGCCAAACTACGCTATCTAATATATGTGGACCCGTGGATCTGTTTATGGAAGATCTGTAAAGGATTACAAATTATGCCTTTTAATTTAACAATTAGATCAGGAAGCATAAATAACGAATATTTAATTATCGTGTTCAAAACCGAGATTGGCATCAATGATAAACAAATAAATGATTCCATAGGATGTCAGTAAATGATTGCCTCATAAAAAAGCAAAGCTGCTTTAAGTAATATATTTAACTTTTAGCCACAAAACTCTCTCTAAAATATGCCGATTGGCAGTGGACACGATTACAGAAGATCTATAAATGATAAAATGTTTATATGAATCCGACTTTTAGCTTACACTTATGATCTTTTATTTTAAAATATTATTGATAAAGACGAAGAGCCAATATTCCATAATCGTGTTTATAACTAAGGTGAGCGTCAATGATAAGCAAATAAATGATCACCTAGGATACCTTTAATCAATGGAAATAAAGAGCGCGCTGTTTAGAATCTATTATATTAGAATTTTACTATGTGTTTATATCTCACAACTACCCCCCCCCCCCGCTATATGGAATGTTGCACGATGAAATTAACATTAGTTAATTGCATTGATCCGAGAATGTCATAATAAATCTTGAAACTTTTAATTTTCCATAAATTTCCAATATTATTATTTTTTTTAATTTTAAGGGAATTTTTGTAATAATGGTAAGATATTCCATTGTTAAACAAAAAAGCGCAATAAAAGGACCCTTTTTTGTCATTTTCGCATTAAAACTGGAAAAAAAATGTTTTATACTTGGATAAATGGTAATATATCACGATTATCGTTTGCTATGCGATCTGGTGAAGATGTGTCTTTAATTTTGTTTCGTTTACTGACATAAATTTACAGACTTTATGTTTAGCTTCTTTCAAAAAGTGCATTATAAATATCCATGTGACTTATATCCACATTTAATTAGTGCCAAAAAGATAAAAGACTACAATATTATTGATCGGTATAAAATACCATTTTTCGAATTATAAAACTGTAGATAAATGCCGTCTGATAGATTATGAAGCTATCGTAATTTTTTCTGTTTTCATTTACGATGTTATAGCGTTCCGAAGAGGGATGCTTACATTTAGCGCCGCGTACCCCGACTACAAAGGTAAAAATTAAAAGAGATATTTGTTAAGTAAAAGTATCACAAAGCGCACCGGGAAGAATGTGGCGTTTAATGTAATATATACGATCGGACAGAAGAGGCTTTGAGCCTATTCACTGTTTTTGGCGCTCTCTTTGTACTAACGCTATACCCATGCAGATTATGGAAGCACATAAAATCATTAGATGCCCGATTATTGAGTCAAGTTTCTTGAATGACGATACTGCTTTGCACTGGATTTGTACACCAATTTCGTCGGATACCAATTGCATAGTACTTATAACCTCTTGAGACCCGAAATGAAAATAATATTGCAAATACACATTCAGTTCTTTTGCACAAACAAAATGACAATATAGATAATAGAAAGAGCCCTATTTCTGAAATCGACACTTTAAGGTAGTGGTAATTTATTCTCACGCAAATAGGGATCTGAAATTACTAGTCCCCTTAAAATTTCAATTTAATTATCAATAACCTAAATTCCCGCAATAACAAATTTAAAGACTTTAAACAAGTGGATGATCTACAAATCCTCAATTTTTTTTATTGTACATTGTTTAAGTTAAATAATTATGAAAATTCCTTAATTTCTTGGCCATGCTGTCTTAAGAGTTTTGCAAACTCAAATGAAAATAACATTTATTTTATGAGAAAATAAGCATCAGTGCTGTCATTTATTGGTTTTGCTTCAAAGCAAAAAACATTCAGCTATGTAAAAGTAAAGTAAAAATCAAAATCAAAATCAAACAGTTTAGTTTTTATGAGGAGAAGAATAGAGGTCCACATTTGTGCATCTCAGGGCTTAAGAGGTTAAATGTCTTTTAAGATTGTTCTCCAGGATTTTAAAAGTGGAATGTTTTATTGGATGTAAATGACGTCATATTTAATAGGAATCGTATATTTTACTTCTTAAAACTGAAATATTTTTTAATGGGTAAAAATGATGTCATTGTCATACCACATGCTTTGAATTTTTTCAAAGGATGAAAAAGTTTGACACGTGTTGTCACATTTGATATCAACGTCATTTAAATCGCACGCTGGGCAATGTTTTACTCTAATTTAGACTGACATTATAAAAGAGAGGTAACATACGCAAATGACGCACATTTCAGATCCAACATATAATGGCAAGCTCCCCAGGTGTTTATCAAAAATCATCTCGGCCAATCAAATTTTTGTTTTTTGTCTACTTGCATCAAATTCATGTAATTTGAAAAAACGTAAAATCTCGTAATTTTCTGTTAAACTACATTTTAAATATAATTTCTTACTTATAATATGAAATTTAAAAAGAAAAATTAATATTATAAGCATTTTTTAAAAGTTGAAGAAAATTAGATTTTTTTACCCCTAAAAGATAGAAAGATGTCATACAATGCAAATACAGCACGAAGAGTTGATATATCACAAGTATTAAATAAAAATTTCAAAAAAAGTTTATTTTTCATTTGTATGTTTTTCCTGGTAAATAACGCCAAACATTGAAATGAAATATACTGCGCGATAAGTTCGTTAAAACTTTAAAAATTCATTAAAAAGAACAAACGATACTAAAAAATTGCTGTTTGCAGGAATTGCATTAGAAAGAGATCGGATTTTCTTTTAATAACAAAAAAACATTAATTCAAAAATTACTAATAGATGGCGCTGCATACATAATATGAAGCATATTTATGGAAATTAAGCTGTCAATAAAACTCCTCAATGCACACAGATTCTTCATTTGATGCCAGTAGTATGCAATCGTTACCAAATCAAGTGGTGTTGGTTAAACTCTTTTACAAGTACGGAAAATCACAAACTGGCGCATTGCGAAAATTCCGGACAGAAAAATGATTGAAGACGAGAAAGGGGCCTGTCTCGTATGCTAGGATACTGAAGCTTGTCAGATGCTTCGCAGAAATGGGCCTTTTACTATAAAACTAATTTGCATACATCTGCTTCATATTTTGCACGCCAGCGCCATCTATCGGTATTTTTTTAACCACAACTTTGTTTGTTATTAAAAAAATCCGACCTCCCTCTAATCTCATTCCTGCAAACCGTAATTTTAGCATCATTTATTTCTTTTTAATGAATTTTTAAAGTTTTAACGAACTTATGGTGCACCCGATATTTGTGATAGTAAAAGTAATCGACTTAAAAAAATGTTGGATCTTATGTGATGAGTTTGCTTTATTATAATATTTGTTTTTTAGGATATGCACTTACGGTCTCGTAAGTACACTGATGGCTGCTAAATGCAATGTACTATTACTTTGACAAACTTATTTTAAGATATTTGTGCACAACTAGAGTTGCAAAAATCCGGTTTATTTCCAAATATCTCGCTTTATTCCCAGGTTTATTCCCAAAACACCTGGTTTATTCCCAAAAAACCAAGTTTATTCCAAAAATACCAGGTTTATTCCCAGGTTTAAACCGGATTTTTTCTAGCCTTTGCAACTCTATGCACAACACAAGCTGTTCAATTCAGAATTACAATTACAATTTTATTCTCTCCTTAACTATTTATTAATTCACAATAATTAGAATTTTTCTTAAATTATTTGGAAACCAAGCTTTTTCCTTATTCTAATTCCAGCAGTAGGGGAGACCGGGTCAAGATGACGAATGTCTTAATTTTTCCGTTTTCCGCTAGGTGGCAGCATCAACCGGACACTACTGGCTCTCCTATCGGCCGTTCGTTAAACAATACTATAGAGACGCTGAAATCGCCATTTTTGTGTCAGTTGTGAAGCTTTGATTGTTTTCCGCTGCCATGTTATAACTTTTATGCATGTGTAAATAAGCTCTGCTACAGATACAGGTAAGATATATCGTTTCTCTTTAATATTTATGAGTAACTTAGTTTAAATACTACCTATTACCATGAATAAATGTCAATTAATCGCCTTCCTTCATGGCAATGAAAACGAATATTTTTAAACAGGCAGTCCCGGCAGGTAAGATGACGAGCTCGTCATCTGGCCCTGTGTTTCGGAATTTATTAAACTAACTATGTTGTCCATTCTATTTAAATCCTGTAAACGCTTGTTTGTCTGTGTGTTTGTTCGCACGACCTTGCGCTTCTATCTCCTCTGGGGCGGCTAAGGGGCGCATGGGATCGGGGGAGGTGTCGTTCGAATGGGGGCGACCAGAGGAAGACATTTTTGCCATCCGCTAAGCCCCCCCCCCCTAGCCTCCCGAAAGAAAAACCCTATCGGGGTCTGTATCTCCACTTCCAAGCGTTCGATCGGTACGAGAAGAGTACCGTTCGACGGGGTCAAGACCTCCCCCCTCCTCCGCAGGTCCCCCTCCTCCCAAAACATTCAAAAAGCGTTTAAGGCCAACTTCCGGCATTGTGACCCACCAACAGAAGAATGGATCCAGTGCTGTAAATGCCAAGAGTGGTGGCATGAGGAATGTTCCAATTATGAAAATGGCATTTTTATTTGTGACTATTGTTAGCTGCACGACTAAACACTTCAAAATTACGTTAAAATGAATGCATTATGCTTAGATTGATACTTTGTAAAATGTAAAAACACAGTTATCATTTGTTAAACCATGTAACATATTCAAAAGATAAAATATGTTCAATCTTTTTCAGTGTTGTCATCTTGCCTCAAGGCCAAAGTCATCTTGCCCCAGTAATGGGGCAAGATGACGATTTGTTAATGTTATGAAAAAATAAAATTATCCTTTATTTTTTTTATTTGAAAAATTAAATGGTAATGTATTTAATACTACAAAGGTATACTCAATCAGTTCATGTAAAATTAATTTTACTATTACTTCAAAATAAATTAATAAACAACAAAAATTGTTAACATAGTCATCTTGCCCCGGTCTCCCCTACCTTAATATAACATTGTTAAATAAAACATTAAGCGAATAATTTTAGCTTTTTAAAATTTTCCCGGTATTTCCATCTCGTATTAACTATAGTTTTTCCTAAAACAAAATGTTTTATTAGTACATTTTTTCAAGTAAATATTCACTTAAAGCTAACATTACAACAATTGTTTTCTAAGTGAATTTGGTTTTAAACCTTGAAGATCCTTAAATCAAATTTCATATTTTGAAAAGATAGCAATAAAAATCTATCAGAAATGAACGTATTAAACTAAAACCATCAAGAAAGAAGTCCTGGTCTATATATACACGTTTATTCTTCTGTTTTGTTGAAAGGAAACAAAAAGACCATTCAGTCATAAAAAGACCATTTCAACCGATCAAATAAAAGAAATAGAATATAAAAATACAAACAAAACAAAAATAAACTAAATCCAAAAGCGCCAAGAGATGCTATTATTTTGTTTTGAGATTATCTTTCTATAGACTGTAGAGCATTTCAGATGTTTCATTTAAGTCTTTCTTCATCTTCAGTACCTCACTTTTTCTGTTTATGAAATATCATTTTATTAAGATGGATTTCTTGTTTTGTAGGTAGATAAAAATGTAATGTGCTTTATATGCAGAAAATATTTTTTTACTTTGACATATAAAATATAGTCTTCATATTTTGTTGCGAAATTCGCTATTTAAGCTAGTAAATCTGCAGATCAGGTACCTCAATGTCACCTGTGTAAGTCACATTTAAATTTTAATTTCACTTTATATAATTTCTAAAACCCTACAATCCATGTTTTAAGATAGATTTTTTATTAATATAAGATTTATTAGCACATAAGATTTCATGTAGATTCACGAATCTAACTTTTAGAGGGAGGGGAATACCTGTTTCAACGTCAGAAAAGGGTCACACTTTAGTAATTACTATGCGTTACTAAACGTTCAATAACAGCGTAAACGGTTGGGAGTATTTCGTAATTTTCTAATAATAAAAATTTTCATACTTCGTCATTGGCAACCAAGTGTGTTCTGAAAATGCAATGTAAGCTGGATGCTTATACCGAACATTCCTGAAATATCAAAAAATATATTTTTTTTAACTTAATGCAATTAATTTTTAACGTATTAACTTTGCGAAAAACTAAAATAACTTCTTAAAACACCATAAAAACTTTAAAATGCGCTAGGCCTTTCGAAAGATCTGAGTCTTTCTTCGTCAGGCGCAAAAAGACGTGCGTCTACTATGAAAGCAGCAGCAAGACGCCTGAGCTGCTTTTGAGTCTTGCTGCTGCTTTCATAGTAGACGCACGTCTTTTTGCGCCTGACGAAGAAAAACTCAGATCTTTTGAAAGGCCTAGCGCATTTTAAAGTTTTTATGGTGTTTTAAGAAGTTATTTTAGTTCTTAGTGTTTCACACCAGTTTCAACTTATTTTATTTGTATTAACTTTGCAATAAAAATTAACTGGTGGGAATAATCGAGGATTCTGAGCATCTTATGCGTCACGTATACGTGTCGCTCGTCCCCAAGGGGTTAATGTTTTAGAAAAATACATTTAATACCTTCACGACACATGAGTTGAATTAAATTATAATATCTTATCACCATAACGTTTTTATAAACATGAATCTTTGTCAAATTTAATAGCAGAAAATTTGTGATTAAATATGGCTGAAATTGCTAATCAAAACTCTCATAACGAATATAAAGGATTTTACGCAACTTATATGTTATTTATACACGACGCTCGTCGCGAAGGGGTCAATTTGTTGTTACGTTATCCGAAAATACCTTCTTACTCCTCATACAGTAAAGTAGAGTGATACAAATTCATAGGAAAATTAGTGCGTGTATTTTATTTTTACGCTTTTTCCTTTTTTGAATTACTCTAGATGAAATCTATTTTGTTAAGTACTACAAAGTGCTGTATTTTATTCTTTAACTAGGGGGCCTACCCCCTGCGAGCTACACTCGCCAACCCCCGCTCAGAATTCGTGGCCTCTAAAAACATGACAGCGTGCTTTATTTTAAAAATATTAGTAAATCTGTAATTGGGTTGCCATGCTTTTAACGTTTTAATGGGGCATTTTTTTATTATCATGGCCTCATACACAGCTGTTGCGACAACTGACAACTGTTTTCGGGATTGAAAAGTAAAATCAATTACAATTTGAAAACCAGCTTGTATAAAATGGTTAGGTTTAAATTGTGGCTACCTCTCGGACTTTTATAACAACGATCTGTATTCTATTCTTCCGTTGCGTTTAAGGATGAGAAAAATTCCATCTGCTTGTGAATAACATTAAGAACCACGGTATTGAAAAGTACTATGTTATAGACATTTTCAGTAACAGGTTTTAATTTTCTCTCTATTTTAGTGCACCATCATGCATATTTTCATGTTATTTTAAATATGTAAATTATTTATTTTAATTAATATGTATATACGAATTTTCTAATTATTTATCATACAAAATTAATTAAATATTTTGTGCATGCATGCCTGCATTTATTCGGCATCAATTGATGAGATATTTAAACAAATTTGCTATCCGCGATAATTTTACACCATGTTATGTCACTTGAATATTGTCCATAAGAAAATCGGGTACTTTTCCAGTATAGTATCCTTTGCTTTTAGGTTTCACGTAATTCAAGCTTCAAAATGTGATAGATTCGTTAATATACATAGATTTGTTGCCAAAAGTTATGAAAACAAACCCAATGAACGTTTGGTGCTTTTCTATTATAGAGTTCTTGACGCTTTTTTAAAAAGTTTCGCGGAAAAAACCAAGCAGGATATTTTATTCTCCTTCCGTTCAGTTGGGCAATTATTATTTTATATATTCGTTTCAAATATCCGAATTAGTGACTTTATAGATTCGTTTAATTAAATTTTACAAAAAAATAACAAAATGATATCAATAAATAATAATTACTATTAATTCCTTTTCCCCCCTTTCTTTTGCGTTTAGATAAATGACGTCATTTGGACGAATTTATTCAAAATATTTTCAGTTTATAAATTAAATTAAATGCTGACAGACGATTGAATCCTGACGATAGAAATGTGATTTTTTTTTCAAATTTTCCTGAAAAACATAATTTAATCACAATCTTGTCTTCATTATCGATTGAAATAAAAGATAAATTCAATTTCAATTTGAAAATGACGAATAAAAAGAAATCAATAATCCCTATCGGGATCCTTTTAAATTTTTTTCCCCTTTTTGTCACAAAAAAACTGAGTAATTAGTTGCCATTATTACAGAAATGTCATTAAAATTAGAAAAAAATTAATATCTCGAAAATTAATTCCAATTTCAAAATTATATTACCAATTTTGACATCCGCGGATTTTTATGAACAATTGGTATTAATTTCACCATCAAGCGTTTAATATTTTATTAAAAATAGCCCTGAAACATAATCAGTAGTTTAATCAGTCGTTTCATAAAATCGTTTCATAAATTCGTTTCATAAAATCGTTTCACAAATTCGTTTCATTAGGATTTTATATATATAGGGTAGATAAGGCTATTAAATTAAACAGATGAATAATTTAAGGATTTTTGGGGGGGGGCCCAAATAGTATAAATAGATTGATTGAATAATTTAGTAGTTTTTTCTTCATAACTAAAATTTGTTCTCAAAATTATCACTTTTAATATGTTGTGGTACATTAATGTGATAATTTTACGATTTAACCATTTACTATTCCTGTTTTTTACCCCTTTCAAGTCCGAATTATTTCATAATTTTTGGAAAAATTGTATCAAAAACGTACTTCGATATTTTAAAAGAAAAAAAAATGTGTATCACTTTGCACTGCCGTGATTGTATTAACATATTCTAAAAATCTTCCTTTAAAAAATTTGATTTGATTTGAAATGCATTTGATTTCAAAATGTACTTGGTCTTTTGAAATCAAATAATATCAATATAAATACTTGGAATCCTTTCAATAAATAAATTTGCAATTTCCTCGAATTTCAATTTTCATTGCTAAATCTTCATAAATAAACATATTTGGAAATATTTAAATTAAGATTTTGAAAATATACTTACGTTACCCATGAAAGTGTAAATACAAACTCAAATCTAATTTCTGTTACATTTTTAATGCTATACACAACTAAACCTGAAGGAATACTTTTAAAAGATGAAATTTTCGAAATAAAATGGACGTGTGAGTGGGAAAAGGATAACATTCCAGCTGATATAACTGTTGAGGAAATACGAAAAAACATTTCATGTAAAAAAACTACCAAGTTTTGAGAAATGTTCACCATTATTCGATTGTAAATCTAGTTGATAATGCGGGGAGGGGGGGGGTCATTCTATAAATTTTAAAGAAAAATATTGATTCATTCATTATGACTAATTAAACTATCTCAGTTCATTTTTCTTATTTTTGGATAATGTTATCCTTTTACCACTCTCCCGTTCAAAAAGATAGAAAGCTTAAAGCGTTTTGCTTAAAAATGTCTATTTATTTTATAAAATTTATTCCTACGTTCTCTGTGTTAAGAGCCTACACTAGTCATGCGAGGAAACACTAAAGCTAATGTTAAGTCTATGGGAAGGTTATTTTCAAATTTATCGCTCGCATTTTAATATTTTTAAATGATTTTTTTTTTTTTTTTTTTTTTAGGATAGCTGAAGTCGATCTGTAACGTTGTTAGTTGTTACTTTTTCGATTTTAGTTCTAGTTTATATATATATATATATATATATATATATATATATATATATATATATATATATATACATATACATATATATATATAAGAGTACTTTCATTTTCGGAACCGGTTCCAAAATTAAAAATGTCCGCTTATTAAAAAAACTGCAACAAAAATCTAAAAAGTAAAAACTAACAACGTTAGATATCGACCTTAGCTATCCTATGCAAAAAAATCATTTAAAAAAATTTAATATTCGAGCGAGAAATTGGAAATTAACCTTCCCATATACTTGACATTAGCTTGAGCGATTCTTCGCATGACTAGCGTAGCCTCTTTAGGGCGTTATCAAACAAAGAGTCTGACACATTTGCGTTTTCATTTTTGAATGTAAAAAGCATGACGCTTGCAGGAATGACTATTGAAGTGATTTGAAATCAAATTGTTTTTCATTTTTCTATAAATTAATTGAATTTAAAATTACAAGCTATTGCTGTGTTATATAGGGATCTGGTGTCCAGAAATTAAGTTTAAAGCACCACCTTTGGCAGCTTTTTCTGAAATTCTTCTGCCTTAAACGAAAAATGAAAAATAATATTCTATTTCAAAGTTTCTGAATAAGAGCACCAGCGAGTCTAACGCTTTTACAAACAAAAAAAAATAATTCAGATATGTGTCAGAAAGCAGCTAATTTGAATTTGAAACTAGCTTTAACACTTTCTCTCACTTTACAAACGGGTTTCACTTGCATCTTTGGTGAATAAGAAGGAAGGTTTAGCTTAGAAATTACTGAAATTTCTTTCGTGGCGTTTGTCGATCAGATAAAAACACTTAGCTCCATCTATTATATATGGAGTTTAGTGAATAACAAGGATAAAAAGTTGGAAATTGTACATTAAACGTGACAAATGAGATGCGTTCGTACTATAACTAGTTTTACAATGTAAAAAAAAAAATATATATATATATATATCGTTATTATTTCAGTGAAATGAATTGTATCGTCTGTTATGAGCGAAATGAGAATACCATTTCTCTTATTACGTATGCCACCTTCACAGATCCGAATTTTTTTTCGACACCAGACAGCGCTGCAAAATTCACCATGGAGATCTTGCTTTGCGAGTGATTACCTTCATGTTTTAATATTTCTATTACTCGGATGAACGAATCTCTTGTGTTTATTTACTTTCATAGATTTAGGTATTGGGCTGTCAACCTAATTTCAATTGAAGTTATCTCAGAATCTATACATTTTTTTGTAACTCCTCTCTCAAACAAACCATTTTTCTGAACGATCTTTCTAAAAATGTAACTTTTATGCAATTTTACTCAAAAAAATAATTTTGAATAAAAATGGCTGCCTGGTATATGAAAAAAGAAGTGGTTAGCCCGTAATTGTTTTCATCGGTAACATGACTTGTTCTTTTATTGTATAGATTACATATGATAGGATTTAATAGAATGAAGAAAACTTTTATTAATATCTTTTTAAGTTTTGCTTCGATTTTCATAAAATTTGAAATGGCTCGACAAAATTCTATAACCATTACATATATATAATTTCAAACCATTCGATTGGGTAGTTTTTGCGCTGTTACATGCGGACGGACCAGACGACGAATATAGATGCTACGTATTTATATCATTACGAACGTACCTAAAAAGCAATAGTTAAAAGACAGTTTCATAACTATAGCCGAGGTTATTTTTGAATGGAGCGTGATTAACTAAAAGGTTAAAGAAGAAAGGCCAATGGTAGGACCAAAAGAGAGAAATTGGTGGAAAACCAGAAAAAAAAAGGGGCAAGGTTATGGTACTCTGAGAGATTTTTTATTATTATTATTAGAATAATTGTTTTTGAAGAGGTTATTTTTTACGTATTTTCTTATTTTTTGCCAACCTGTTTTTATTGTTAATGAAATAGAACGGAATAGAAAATTTTAATCATTAATGGTTTTACTAAAAAAACGAATCCAGTTGTGATTAATGAAACACGAAATGTTAACGGATAATTTCATGTTAAATAATCATCATCAAATTTCATCAAAGCAATCTCTTCCCCCTTTTAAATGTCTTTGACTATAAACTACTATAGACTCTTGTGTACTGCAAGTTTACTGTTGCAAACTTAAAATTAAAATAAAATAAAAATTCCTTTTAAAAGATATTGGGATTTAAAATCCTTAATAAATGCATCCTTTTTCTTTATTTGTAAGTAAATGTAAAAAGAACACTTGAATACCTGAGAAAAAAAAACTGGAAACCCATAGGCAATCTAAACTAAAATTTCATGTATTTTATTAATTTTATCACCATTGCTTAAATCAATTTTTGAAAACCACTTTTTCGCTTTTTCTAAGAATGTGCAGATCATAAATCACTCTCGTACCCCGTTTGACCTTATCTAAAATAATTTAGATTGTGACTAATCGTGATCAATTTATAAAAAATAACTTTTAATTCTCTCTTCTTTTTATTTAACATGAAATTATCCGTTAACATTTCGTGTTTCATTAATCACAACTGGGTTCTTCTTTTTTAGTAAAACCATTAATGATTTAAATTTTCTATTCCATTCGATTTCAATTACTATATTATGTTGTTGTTTTTTTTGTTTTTTTTTGTATCATTTCTAAATTGTAAATTAAACAAAACTGGATAATTAAAATACATTGTGAAAAAATAAAAACTGGAAACCCATAGAAAATATAAACTAAAAGCTCATGCATTTTATTAATTTTATCGACATTACTTGAATCCATTTTATCTATCACTTTTTCAGTTTCCCTAAAAACATGAGGATGATATATCACGCTTGCTTTAACGTTATATATATAAGTTACCTTGTGTGTAATCGTGAATTAAAAAAATGCTTTTAATTCACATTTCTTTTAATTATTAAACGTGATATTGTCCATTAACAATTCGTGCTTCATTGATCATTCCTACTTTTTTTGTTTGTTTTCTTTTTAAGCAAAACTGTTAATGATTTAAATTTTCTTTTCACTTTTACTGTATTATCTTCTTATATATATATATATTTCTTAATTGTAAGTTACATAAAACTATATAACTAATAAAATGAATAAGGTGAAGTTAGGAAAAAAAAACTGCAAAGGAGAAGTTCACCATTCTTTTTACAATTTTATAAATCCCTGCTTTGCTTCCTTTAAAAAAGGACGCATCATAAATCACGCTCGTATCCGGATTTAACCTTACCTAAAAAAGTTATCTTGAGTCCGATCATGATAAATTTATAAAAAGCTTTGAATTCCCACTAATTTTTATTTAACATGAACTTATTCTTTAGCAATTCCTGAATCATTAATAGTTACTGAGTTCTTTTTTTAGCAAAACTATTAATGATTTAAATTTTCTTTTCATTCTAAATCAGTATACTTATTTTGTTCTTTTTTAACATTTCTTAATTGAAAATTAAATAAAACTTGATAGTTAGTAAAATTATGGGCAATGATGTCTTACACTCACGCACGAAAGGTCGCCAAACTTCGGGGATTTTTTCCTTTAATAGTAACCTGGCTGTTATGCTTTGCTTGTATTAATTTATTGGTTTGGCGCATATTTGAAAAACGCGCCAATCGAAAAGTCGTCAAACATCGGTGCGTGAGTGTAACACATCTGTTATAAATTATGAATAAAAATAAAACTGTATAAAATGTGAATAAAAACTGGAAACCCATAGGATATATAAACTAAAAGTTAGTGTATTTTATTAATTTTATCAACGTTCCTTACACCAATTTTATAAATATTCTTCTCACTTTCTCCACAAAATGAGGACCATAAATTAAGTTCGTAGCCTGCTTTACACTTATAAAAAATAAGTTTCCTTGATCCATACCGTGATGAATTTACAAAAACCTTTTAAATCCCACTTCTTTTTTCTTTAACATGAAATTATCCATTAACAATTCGTGTTTCATTAATCATTACTGATTTCTTTTTTTTTTCTTTTTTTTTTTTTTTTTTAGAAAAGTTATTAATGTTTTAAATTTTATTCTCAGTTCTAATTCAATTATCATATTTTTTTCATTATTTAATAATCATTATTGACTTCATTTTTTAAACAAAACTAGAATGGTACCAAAGAAAACTACAAAAGCGTAAAATGCGGTTCGGGGAAAAATACTTCTTCGGTATTTTATTCATTATGATGAGACACTTCTGTTTTTCTATTGAAACTAATTAAGAATGTTACAGTTAAAGATATTATATACTGGACATCAGAATCATGAAACAATATAACACAACATTCTTTAAAGAGAACGTCGAAGAAATTGTGACCAGATTTAACAAATTGTAGTATGAACTGTGTTAAACAAAATTCTTCCACTTATGAAATGCAATGCAAGCTGTGAGGAAGTACATGTAAAATGCTGCAATTGAATGAATGTCATCTGGCACTGAAGTTAATCAAGTCTACACAAATAAAGACATCATTTCCCTGGTTCAAATTAAACCTCAAAATAACTCTGATATTAAAGGAACAGATGCTTCAGATAGTGCTTGTATAGTACTTGTCTGATGTTGAAAGTTTAGGCGTCGCACTATATTTATTTCACCAATTTTTCCAGAATAAATAGGAATACACAAGCGTAGGTAAACACTTTTCACAAGCAGACAAAGGCCTCAGTCTTACAGCTGAACAGCTACCAATAACAGCGTAATCACTAAAAATCATCAGAATAAAATGCTCCTCAACGTCTCGATTGATCAAGATCTATCTATCTATCTATCTATATTATAAAGGCCAAACGTGTCGTGCGTAACGCATACGTCATTTTGCGAATGGCAACAGCTGACGATGAAATTTCGGTTTTGTAATTTTTGCTATTGCAATTTTTTTAATTTCTAAACATAGCACATTTTTAATTTTTACACCGTTATAGAGGAAAAAAACTTTCAAATGCAATTTGTTTGAAAATTATATCTTAATTGCCTGATATATTATGGCTTATAAAATAATTTTTAAGAATGAATTTTGAAACGCCCAATAAACAAATGGAAGAATGCTGCCATTATAAATTTTTAAATAGTTACAGGTAGTAAAATTAATGAATTTTGAAATTAAAAAGTCACAAGAATAGGGTGCCTTTATATGAGAGTAGCGTTATACCGGATACAAAATTTGATTAGTTCAGACGATTTTGGAGAAAAGGAAGCTTTGTAATACTTTAAAAATTTAAAAGAAAATTATTTGTTTACACCATAAACAAACATCGGGTATTTTAACAGATAATATAAACAGAAGATATTGTTTTAGATATTGCATTTTTATGAATTAAAATATAAAAAAATTATTTCACAAATTTAATAAAAATGCATATAAAAAGTCAATATGAGCAGTAAGAAACAACGTTTTAATTCATATTTCATCAGTATTACAAATAATGTTAACGGTCATTGCGAAGTTGGAAAAAACGAATATACATGAAATTCGTTAATATCGCGATCACTATATCACATGCATACGATGATGAATAATAAATTAACAAAGAAGCATCATTGGATGCAGCGAACTCCCTGTATTAATAATACCATAAAAATAAAAAATAAACAAAACCTTTGAAATTCGTTAATGTCGCGATCACTATATTGCATGTCTGAACGCTTAGTACAAAAAAAAAAAAAAAAACTGGATGGATACCGCATATATGAGCGCTTCACGCACAAGAAAAGCAAAGAAACCAGTAAAAAAAAATCACTAAATGCAGCAACTTTGACAAATAAAAATATGAAAAATCTATTAGATTTAGGGAAAAAAAATGGTTTTCGTCTGCGTTCTGTAACCCGGGAAGCCTGGGTTCGATTCCCTAGTTCACGTAAAAACGTAAAAACAGTTGACTGATAGTACGCCTTCTCCGTCTCCTCTATTTATATGCTTTCCACTGCCAATGAGATATATCCCTCCCGACTCCGTCAATCAAAACGTTGAAGATGAAACGTTTGGAACTTCCATCAGTAAAAAAAAGCTGACGATTATTCCATACGCGTAAAGAAGAAGAAAAAGATAAATGCTGAAAAAATCCGTAAAATTCCTCCCCTACCAAAAACAGCAGGTCTCAGTCAGTACAATCCCTGGACAGGGAGAACCAAATTAAATTACACATAAATGTATAAATTACTAAACAAATAACAAATACATAAAAGAACTATTTACAAAAGATAGACAACTATTTACAGTATAAAGAAAATAATAAGAAGACAACATGGTCCAATTTAAATTAATTTATACCATTATATGGGGCTAGTTTATCATAATGTAGTACTACTTTCAGTTTTGACGAAGGTAATTTCTTAATTCAAATCACGACATCTTTCAGTCATTTTACGACTGTGTATGTACAGTCTTAGCTTAATTGTAACTTAGGGGAACGTCCTTTGCGTGAAACCCGATTACGTAGCAAAAATTTATCACCTTCGTTAAATTTATGTCTCATTGTTTTCATTTCGTACTTTGTTTTCATCTTCTTCATCGTCATATGAATTCGCTCCCAAGAAAATTTCCGAGCGTCTTCAAACCAGGCCTGGAGATTTTGCATGTACTCTTCTGGCGAAGGAGACGCATCTTCGGGAAGACCAAAGAGGAGAAGAAAGACGAAGTTCATGACCAAAAACCATCTTTGATGGAGGATAGCCGGTAGTCTTATGGACACCACTGGGATACACAAGCGGGAGCAGTGGTAGTTTCTCGTCCCAATCTCGTTTATTTCTTGATACTACGTATAAGTAACATATTATTCAAGATGGTCCAGTTTAACCTCTGCAACACCCCCTTTCGATTGGGGATGTAAAAGCGTTGTTTCGGTTTTGTCAACACCGAGAAGTTGACATAATCTTTTGAATACAGGAGAGGTAAAATTCGTTTCTTGGTCAGAATGAATCTGTAAGAATCTGTAATGGTGTGTCAGATCTCGACACTCACTTTTTCATAAACACATCTGCTAATGTAAATGTCTCGTGTTCGGGTATAGGATTAGCTTCAGGCCACTTCGCGAAATAATCCATTACTATGAGTATGTATTTGTTGTCTCTGGACGTCATTAGAATAGGACCAAGATGTCGTGGTCGTCCCTTCTAATGATGCTCACATATTATACTGGTAAAGCTTCCCACAGCAACCTATTTTTGCACCCTCTTGAGCAGTCCAGCCATCACAAGATTGTCACTATTTCTCCACTTCTTCTCTTGCCTTGCTCCTATAGAAGCGCTTCCTAACTCTCTCCAGTGTCTTCATCACTCCGAAGTGACCTCCGGGTGGGATATTATGCTTTTCCTTTAACGCGTCTGGAAACCTAGGTCAGACAAGAAGACGTTGCTACATTTCTATTCAATTACTTCAATTCAATTGTAAATGTGATATACGGATCTTCTAACTGGGCATTTATCCTCTGTAAACGTTTTGAAGATGTTAGCATCAATTAAACTTCCCAACTTTTGAATACAATGAATAAACAGCTGGACAACTTTAGCATAAAAAAAGTGTTCTGCAGCATGGAAATATGGAATCATTTTCTTTATTTTAAAAATATATGCTGTCCAATCCCGAATCTCTCTGATTTAGTATGCTCTTTCAATTCAGAGCATTTATCTTGAAATTTACTTTTCGCCTCACTGAGGATCCTTAATTCTTCCACTTCTGAAAAAAAAATGCGTCGTTTCGTGATTGTCCTTAGAGTAGGCATACATGAATCTTTGTTTATTACTGGTCAAAGACAGTTCACTGAAAATTATTTTAGACAAAGCAATTTGCAAAAGTATAGGAGGTCTGACAGTTAGAGAGCAAACGCGCCCCATCAACATTTTGCATCAGATAAAGAAACATAAATAATAATAGGTCACTACTTCTTTGAGACTACTTGCGGCCATGATGAACCTAATTGGTCCGAGGAAAGACATGTACATGTGAAATCCTACAAACCTTTAAAATTATTTTAGAAACCGGTGAATTTTTATCGCTTAAATCAATCATTTTTCCTACTTTAATGAAAAGGAGTTGGTCAAACGTTATTACTCAAATAGTGTGGGACCATCTTCAATATTCGACAGCAATGTGCTGTAAATTGTGCCATAATTACTAACAGTATTTTTATGATATTGTGAATTCAACTCTTTCGATCAATAATCCCAGATTCAGAAAGACCAGACTCAACGAGCACTTGTGTGGAAGACATCAAACAGCCCGTCTGACGTAGGAAGAGCACGAGTTTGAAATTTTAGGACATTGAACTTTTCTCCCTCTCTCCCTCTTCGTATAAGAACTCTCCGAGCAAAAATTTTTATTCCCTTTTTTTTCAGTGTGTTCAAATTACTTGGCGTAATAAGTCCATTTTAACGCTTGCTCTTAAAGCGAGCACTGCTTATGAAATAAGATGTTTATACTGTAAATTGTGACAACTAAGTAATTAAATATAGTTTTAAAGTGTGAAATATTCGTGCACAATTCATTAGGTTGTTAAAACTAATCATCATTTTTTCATACATAGCAAGACATGTTTTTCAGTGTGAAATCAACAAATCAGTGATTGAGCTCGAGTGAAACGACGTACTAAACCTAAATCGGATACACGCAAACTCCCAGACCTTCTCCAAACAAAAGGTAAGATGTTATCATTCCTGACCTATACTTAATGTGATATTTAATATATATATATGAAAGAAGTATATTTAATATCGATTTGATGAACAAACTATCTATTGGGGTATTAAGTGATTACTATTTAAACAGTAATAATCCTAATACATAAGAATTTTTACAACAAAGATATAGTAGGTACGTTACACAGTGCTTTCTGGTGCTATTCACCTTGGATCAAAAGCTATATAAATCCGCTCCATCCAGGAATGAGCCGTAGTTCCTTGTATTTGGCGTGCATCCACAAGATATATGAATTACGGAGAATGGATACGGTCGCTGTGCTGCAATCAAGATTTTCAACAATAAATTATTTTAATCTTTTAACATCACGATTTTCATGCAATTTGATTAGTGTTTGTGTGATTTTAGTTAGTTATGAGGCACTTGGCATCACTTTTAGTCTTGGAATATTCCATATTGAATCATCAACTCTACCATGAGGAGCAACACTTCTGACGTAATTAAATGTGCTCAAATTATCTATTGTTACTATTACATTATGATTCGCATTTTGCCCGAAACATACTGTATAAAACATTCCTCTGCAGGAAGAGAAACTGGTGGCTGATAAGGCAGTATCCTTGAATCCATTGGATACATTGGAGGATTCATATAGAAATGCTTCTTTATAGGAAGTATAAAATCGTAAGCTTGATAATATATCAATTAGACGCCTGGAGGCAAAGTAAAGTACCTATGCAAATGAATATATACGCCAAGTCGTAGAGACGACATGAATGACCGGGAATGAACTGCAGCTATGATAGTATGACCGATAGCAATTAATTCCTTTTTAAAGGCTGTATAGCTCCCTTTCTAATTTTTAAGATACTTTTTTCCAGCAGAAATATCAATGACTTGGGAGAACATCGGAGAACAATTCAGTAAATAGAAGATAAATATATACCTCATATACTGCAGAGCGTATATTTTGATGAATAATCTACGCTGCATTCGATATTACTCTTAACACATTGGCCATTGGGAACGAGAATTTTCGTGTTTATTTAAGCAAATATCATTGAGTAAGGACGTGGTATCTACCTAACAGAAAATGTTTTTGTTTCATATTGTCCATATTTTTTTTTAGATTGTAAGGCATTTTATATTATATGTGTACACTGGAAGATTTTTACTGGCGCATATTTATGCATTTGAGAAACCTATCTAGCAAATAAATTTACGAAAGACTTTTACATGGAAGCCGAATTTCTACTGTTTTAAAACCCAGATTTAATTCAAAATTGCCGGTCACCAGTATGTTAACAATCCAGAGAAGCAAATAATTCCTACCTCAAAATTCTACGCATCTGGGTAATTAACGAGCACGTCAGTTAATTTCCCAGTTTTGATGTGTTTTACACCCTAGTTGACAGTGCCATTCTAAAGAAAATTAAAACTACTTTTTGGGGAAGTAGTTTAGAACACATGTGTCTTTTACCAACAATGTGACTGTGACATATTTCATTATAAATAACACATAACAATTGTTTTCTTTAAACCTCTATAAAGAAGAAACTTTTGATTTTATCGATTTGATACTGGTTTTATTTGATTCAACGAGAAAAATACATATCAAATTACACCATACACGGCTATATAGTTAATTTACAATTTGAACTCCCTTTCTCCTACCACACTCCCCCCCCCCCTCAAAAAAAGGAAGGGGCGCATACAGTAGAGTGTCAGGGACAATTTTATGTATCATTTAGAATGACATAACAAAAGACTCTGTGAAGAAAAAACTTGGGTTAAAATTATTACGAAGAAACACCTTTTCCTTGGGCTAAAGTTAATGGACTATATATAAAAAGTGCCAAATTTGAAAAGAGAAAAATAATTAAATAGGCTTTCCATTTCGAACTAGAAAAACACGACAAAGACGTCAGTGTAGAAAAATTACTAAAATTTTTCATCCTGTCACACTTTATTTGCGGCTTGAAGAAACGTGAAAAAAAAGAAGCAAGAGCCATATTAAAAGAAACAATATAACATACTGTCACTGTCTAATAATAGAAAACATGTTCATATAGAAAGAATTTACTAGTAATAAACTGCATAAGATTTCTTTGATGATTTTTCCTAAATAAACATATAATAGAGGATTATTCTTAAAAAATCTTAATCGATTTTCGGAAAGGCGTTGTATTGTAGTATTAACATGTATGAGATAGAAGAAAGTTTTGGGATTGGCAAGTCCGACTAGTTTTGGAATATTTAACCGCCCAGCAATTGATAAACAACTCGAGTTTTCTGCAATCAGGGGTATAGTAATCTATGTTCTTAGTTGATGGAGAGGAAACATTCGTGATATTAAATTTACTAAGATTACTTGCTTAGAACCTTCTCTATACAACAAAATGTCTAAACTTTTGTAGCATTACACGAATGAACGGTACAAGTCACATTTGAAAGAATTTTGTATAATTTATTACAATTTAGTGTTAAATAAGATTTTTATTGAGAAATAATGACAAAATGCGCACAAAATCATTTTATTTAGAAAATGAACACATATTTCACAAAAATTGCATTTTATTAATACCGGAAATATAAAAATATTATTTTATATATAAATATAAAACTTTCAAATAATAATAATATAAAAAAGAAAATATAGTAAAATAATATATTTAATAAACGTAAGATAAGCTTCTGTGGCTTCCTTAATTAAATAATAGACTGACTAGTGCTGAAAGCTGAATAGTGTCTGTTCCACATTTTTCTCAACATCGAATGTTTCTCTCGTTTCTCTGTTGTATACAATACACAAATTAAAACTTCTTTTACTTAAGTAAGGTGTCATACATATAAAAACACAAATATCAAAACTTGACATGTTTCGGTTTACATTCTAAAACCATACTCAGAAGTAGATACCTCGTCAACAAAAAATCAAACCCGAATGACACTGGACACCATCATATATACAAGATACAGTATAACAAAACAACGCCATCTATAATACAAAACACAAATTAAAAACACATAAAAACATTAACCCTCAATTCAAGCTTGTATACATAATTGTTTCCCTCTATTCAAATTCGCCCCACAATATTTACTCAAAAGCTCTAACCACAAAGGTGGAATAATAAAAGAGAAAGTATCATTACAGACTAAACCCCTTCGTAAATAAATTTCAATGGATTCTCTTATAAGGGACTTGCGGTAAAAACTCGAAATAAAAATTAATTTAATATCATTAAATAAAATTTTAATCCCCCCCTCCAAATATAATCTAGATAAAGCTGTTTTCATACGGCCAAATTTAATGTCAGATTCATGTTCTTTCTTTCTTATACTTAACTTTCTCCCTGTCATACCAATATAATAACGGATCTCACCCCCCTCATTAACATACGGAATTTCATATACCCCTGAAAGATCCTCCTGCTTAACCGGGTCAAACTGTCTATAAAGTAACTCTTTTAATTTATGTGGTGGTTTCGCAATTAAATCAATATCAAACTTTTTTAATCTGAACTTTAACCTCTCAAAGCTACCCTTCATATAAGGAAAAGATACTCTTTTAACTTTAGAACCCTCACCCTCCCTCTCATAATTTTCACATACAGCTTGATCATTCCCTCCAATATTATCATTTCTATAATAATTAATCATATAGTTAATAATTAATCAATATAACATCATTAATATAATAATTAATCAATAATATAGAAATGATAATATTGGGGGAATGATCAAGCTGTATGTGAAAATTATGAGAGGGAGGGTGAGGGTTCTAAAGTTAAAAGAGTATCTTTTCCTTATATGAAGGGTAGCTTTGAGAGGTTAAAGTTCAGATTAAAAAAGTTTGATATTGATTTAATTGCGAAACCACCACATAAATTAAAAGAGTTACTTTATAGACAGTTTGACCCGGTTAAGCAGGAGGATCTTTCAGGGGTATATGAAATTCCGTATGTTAATGAGGGGGGTGAGATCCGTTATTATATTGGTATGACAGGGAGAAAGTTAAGTATAAGAAAGAAAGAACATGAATCTGACATTAAATTTGGCCGTATGAAAACAGCTTTATCTAGATTATATTTGGAGGGGGGGATTAAAATTTTATTTAATGATATTAAATTAATTTTTATTTCGAGTTTTTACCGCAAGTCCCTTATAAGAGAATCCATTGAAATTTATTTACGAAGGGGTTTAGTCTGTAATGATACTTTCTCTTTTATTATTCCACCTTTGTGGTTAGAGCTTTTGAGTAAATATTGTGGGGCGAATTTGAATAGAGGGAAACAATTATGTATACAAGCATGAATTGAGGGTTAATGTTTTTATGTGTTTTTAATTTGTGTTTTGTATTATAGATGGCGTTGTTTTGTTATACTGTATCTTGTATATATGATGGTGTCCAGTGTCATTCGGGTTTGATTTTTTGTTGACGAGGTATCTACTTATGAGTATGGTTTTAGAATGTAAACCGAAACATGTCAAGTTTTGATATTTGTGTTTTTATATGTATGACACCTTACTTAAGTAAAAGAAGTTTTAATTTGTGTATTTATTTCGAAAAGGTGAAGTTTTTGAGTTTTTAAATTTTTGTAATTTAAAAACAGTTAACGTCTGTTGTATACTTTTTGGCAGATTTGTATCATAAAGTTACAAAAAATAATTTTATGTTCTCTGTAAATACTTTACAAGAAATTTCTTTTAAAGAAAATTTCGACGACCAATTCATTTCAGCTATAAATTGCCCTAAAACTATAGTAACCTGATGAGACGTTGAAATCAAAATCGTTCATTCTACATTTATTGGCTGTTTGGGAAATCCATGACGCATAAATGACAACTTGCATCTTGTTTGCAACCATTAAATCTTCATTAGTATTATTCACCTTTTATAAAATTTCTGAGATAACCAAATATATCAAGTCGTACAATATTGGTCAACCTTTCCTTTAAAAAAAATTTAAATAATAATAAAAAAAAATCTAAACAATATATAATTTCGAGCATATTCTGGTCCAACATATCTTATAGCTAATACAGATAAATTGACATTAATTTTATCATAAAATGCAAATCGGTCTTTTTCTTAACAAAATTCAATTTAGCGCCAAAATTGTTTTTAAGGTTAATTTTCTTAAGGTAAATTTCTTAAGGTTAATCTTCCTTATCACATTCATAGCCAAATTGCGTATTTGAGGAAATGTGATTTTGCGCAATAATGTTTTTTAAAACGTTTAATATTATTTGCATTTACTTTTTCAATTATTAGCAAATACTCATAAACGAATCCTCGAAACGATACATCTTACATGTACTATGTACATGATGTACAAAAGTACATGTACTTCAGTCGGAATGTATACGTAGAACATAACCTAATCGAACCGAATATTTCTGGTTTTGGTAGCCGTCTAAACGTAGACAGCGCATTTCTGACAATGACAAAAAAGTGCATAGTGAAAAAATCAGGATTTTGTCTCAAAAATGTTTAAAAAGTTATTTCTTCAACATCTAATAGGAAAAACACCCTTTGAATCGCGAACAAAATTGCATGCTATGCTTAAATTTCTTTGTTTTTTATCGAAAAATTCAGAAACATGGAGCGTGAATACAATTTTTTCCAAGGAATGGGAAGGGCAAAAAAAATTATTTTATGTATAGAAATGATTAATTAGATGGTTTGGTACTTTTATATTGGAAATCATTACTAGTGTTTACTAATAAATTTCAACCATTCGAAAATTATTTCTTCAGAATCTATGGAATAAACTCTTTTAAAATCGAAAAAGAAATTGTATTGTGGAAGGTTTTTTTAGTGATTTAACCGGAGGTGTGGAGATAGAGAGAAAAATCTATCATTTAATATTAAAATATGTTTTGTTAGAACACAAGGTATTTTATGTTAGTGATTGTGTATAAATTTCAACCCTTTAAAAAAATTAATTATTTTGCATATATCGGGATAAACTCTCTTGAAATAGAAAAAGGCATTGCATACTTCAGGTTTTTTTCTTAAATCGAAATATTCTGATCATGACAGTGATTTATTCAGAGGTTAGGGTAGAGAGATACATAGTAAAAAATATCATCTAACGTGTACAGATAGCTATTTAGTTCTGGAGAGGGTTTGTGATTGCTTATAAATTTCAAACTTTTTCAAAAACTTTTTCATCACCTAAGAAGACAAACTCTATAGAAATCGAAAAAAAATTGCATGCTTAAAGATGTTTTTTTTCTTTTTTAGCCAAAATATTCTTATTAATAGAGTGATTTATTCAGAAGGGGAAGATATAAGGGGGGATACAGAGGCAAAAATATATATATAATTTAATTAAGAATCATTTCTAGTAATTGCTTACAAATTTTAACCCTTTTCAAAATTTATTTCTTCTGCATCTAATGGGGAAAATTTCTTGAGAACAAAATGCTTGAGTTTCTTCTTTTTTGTTTTATTGAAAAATTCTGATTAGTAAAATTATTATTTTGGGAGAAATGGTTAAATAATAAAATATTTCATTTTAAGTGTAAAAATTTAGTTTCTTCTTTGGTTGAATTATATTAGAGTTCATTATTAGCGAATGCTAATAAAATTTAGCCATTTTTTAAAAAACATTTGAATAACTTTTAACAAGTAGATTCTAACCCCTTAGGCAGAAACATTTGCTCTGTTAAAACGGATAGTTAAAAATAAGCAAAATGTAATAACTTTTGAATATTTTCTAGTCTTATAACAAATACGAGTATCTTAGTCTCTTTTGATAAAACACACATAGTTTTTTTTCTTTTTTTTTTAGTATATACATTGTTTTATATAACGTCGCTTTTAGGAATGCCTTCATGATAAATTACTGTGTCTAAAAAAATATTAACACATTGACGGACACTTGCGTCTATAGCCGTCAAAGCGAAGTTCACTATGTAGCATGACGGCAATAGCTGTCCAAAACGAAACGGTCGTTTTTAGACACTACAGCTATAGCAGCACAAATGTGCATTTACCGGCGTACAAGTAGAAGCCCAGTGTTATGTTTTGGAAACAATTTTTTACGTTGAAGTTCGTTTTCCACCTGTTATACGAGTTGCAGCTTCAGTATGCACATGTTGTGAAGGGAGTAGTGCAACCTAATTAAAGGTGCTGAATTAATCAAAATTAAGTTTATTTAAGCAGAAAGAGCAAAACTATACTTCTAATATTCTAAAAATTACAAAATCATATAGTCAATTTTCGAACTTCACTTGTTCCTACTGTCCGTCAATGTGTTAATAATGTGTGACACGTAGACTTACACATGAATTCGATGCATCTGAGGTAAATTCACAAAGTTTGAAGTGAGCAGTTCATTCTTCAAACTATTCAGCCAAAATAGTTTCGAATTTCATACATGCTCATTTATTAAACTCTTTCTCTAAACACACACAAATATTTAATCATGAAATGGATATAATATGAGAAATAATATTAAATTACATTTCTATTTTTCGACGAAGCTATTTTTTTATTACTTATATTTCAGAATATCATGAACTATTTTCTGATACAATTGTATTTTGGAAAAGAAGACGTGGGTTTAGGTTCACATTTTTGCGTAGATTTTTAAGAAAATGGTTGAAAAAATTACCCAAAAATGAAATCTGATTATATAAAAACGAATGATCAAATTCTTCAGGAAATGTGTATAATTCAGTTAGCTATTAGTCATCTTTCAGAAAATTTAATGTATTTATAATCATATTAATTTTTAGTCTTGTATTTTCCTTGAAAATATATTCACAATGTAACTCATAACAAATATTTTTAATAGAATTATTTCCTTTAAAATTGATATCAAATGATGTATATATTTTTAATGTAACCAGGTAATCAAACCCAGGCTACCCGTGTTAAAGATGTCTGGCATACTGCTGGGTGTGACAATGAAAAAACGTTTTTAATTGAAAACTCTAATAGATCTGTTTACATTTAGTACATTTCCTAGGATTGTCCAACAACTACACCTAAATGCATTTTTGATACATTCGCAATAGCCGCAAGCCAGCGGTCAATCACGAGACATTTCACTACTTACAGAAACATTTGTGATTCTGATTATTTCAGTGTTTAAGCACGTAGTTCGATTACATATCTGTTTCGTTTGTGTTATTTATGTTAGTATTAAATGTAGGCAGTAGTATTAGCGCGCTCTAAAGCAATTAGGGTATATAAATAAACTTTGTACTTTTTACGGAACTTAGGTAAGATAATTTGCTTAACTTCTTTTTTCAGCATTGAGAGCAATACCTCTTAATCCAACATGCCAGGTCACCAGAGTATCCGAGTTATTTAATCCATTATATGGAGTTAACTGTGTATCCAATAGTAGTTTAATGCATTATGAAGTATCCAATATAATGTGGCACACACTATGCTTTTTATCCATATTGGGTCACTATATGTTTGTGGAATGTAGAAAATATTATTAATAAATAATACATTATTCATTACTTAGTTTAGAGAATTTAATTAACATTATTTTATCATTTTAATTGTTACATATCTTTAATTTAAGCATTAGATTATCCTTAATAGAATTTAAGGGAGAACGAATTATACATGTTTCGTTTCCAGCGCGAGAGAATAGCAAGTATTAAAGTTCTATATTGAGAAAGAAAAAGAGTTTTTCAGTCCCTTTTATGTGATGTCACTTTCCAGGCCTGCAATTGATCAGATATGACGTAAAGTCAAACTCACGTCATTCATACGTATTATTACTTCCTACTTCCTTCTTCTCATTCACGTGATCCGGAAAACACTTTATGTTGCATCGTAATTACACTTCCTTATTGAAATTGGGTTAACCTCTCTTTATCGTGATGAGTTTTAAATGAAAGTAAATAATATGTCACTGAAATCAATTAACAGAGATTATTTTTCTGATATATTCCCAACAATTTATTTATTTATTTATCTATTCGTGAGGTTTTAATTTCGTTTAATAATTTAGTTATGGAATACTACACAGAAACAAACAAATGTTTAATTATTTATATTATTTTAAGTGCAAAACGGAATAATCTTCTGTAATTGGGTTGCACGCAGGTTTAAAACAATTCATGCTTGAAAATTATTTTTAAAACCATAAAAAAACCAGTAAAATGAGATACAGTTTTAAAATAAATAGGATATGAAAGTACTTTTTTTAAAATTGTTGCGATAGATATAAATTTAAGGAAAAAAAATTCAGTAAAAGCGAAATTTGCGGTCAGGTCGTTTCCACAGTCAATATAACGTCAGCGTTACTCAGGGAAACGTTTTTGCTTTATATTATATATTCAACTCGTTTTTTCCACAAATTATCCTTAAAAAATTAAGTTTCATTTGTGTACATTGAATTGTTAGCATGCAATAGTATTATATATTTCAAGAACTTCCCATGTTTAGTTTACTTATCACGTCGTCTCTTAAGTGTTTTTTAACTTACAAAAATTTAATAAAGAAAAGTGTGTTATATATTAAGTCTCGATTTAGAAATAGATGCCTAGCTTTTCAGACACTTTTGTCCCGATGTATGCGGGACTGGAATTGGCAACACTATGTATGTATGTATTGAAATATTTTTACAAAAGAAGGGTGAATGCCAATCGCAGATAAAAGCAGGGTTAGAGAATATTTTAATGGAGATTTTCTATCAATTGAAAAATAAATTAATAAAAGTTTTAGCTAAAATCATCAAGTGGTTTTGATTTTCTATCATAGTATGTCTATAGTATGTATAGTTTCTAGTATATATGGGTTGCGTAACTTATAAAAATTTAATAAATTGAAAGAAAAGTATGTTATATTGTATGTCCCAATTTAGAAGCAGACATCCAGCTTTTTAAACATTTCTCTCCCAATATATGCGGTACTCGAATTGGCAACACTATGTACATATGTATTTAAATATTTTTAAAAAAGAAGCAAAAATTTCAAACACGGATAAAAGCAGGATTCGAGAATATTTTGCGGGGGTTTTCTATCAATTGATAGTATAAAAAATTAATAAAGGATTTAACTAATATCAAAAATTGGTTTTGATTTTCTCTTATAGTATGTTTATCTCTAAATTTAAACGAATATTAAAAAAATATGCATATTCAGAACAAACAACATACTATCGTAGCACAAATGCTTTCGATATGTTAATGAGAAGCTTTAAAACTGGTTCGTAGTGAGAAACTTGCATTTTTTATTTTTATTTTTAATTTTTTGTGCTAATTAAACATGTTAGTATACATTAGTTTAAAACTTGTGTTTTCACATTACAGACACGCCTAAATAAAAATCATGGAAATAAATAAATATCAAAATTATGGCCCGTAGTATCTAGAGATTAAAAACCGATGCACTATTATATAGAAATTTAAGTGACGCAATCATTCAAGATGACCACTTCCTCTATTTGCAAACACTCTAACACAGATGTAACATTGAAAAACAGTTTGCTTAAAACTTTGAGATGTAGAAAGGAAAAGTGATATCTCAGAAAAAGTTTGCAAAAAACTACGAGCATGTCAGTTGTATTTATAATGACAACAAGAAACCAGATAAATGCGCTTATAGACCAGAATCTTCAAAATTTCATAAAATTCAAAATATAATAGCTCGGAGAATTTTGATCGCAGAAGAATGTAATTTTTACTGTTGTACTTATCAGAGCATGGATAATTTTTTTCTAAATAAAACTTATAAGGCTCAGGGACCATAATTTTTTTTAAAGTGTCTTTTTTAAAACTAATGGTATGACTGTTTCACTTACATAACCTTAATTACCACTTTATATTGAATAATTTTGCAATTTACATTGCCTACGTATCTCCAAGAGGTAAAAATTGAAAACGCGCTTCAATGTTTTTGGAACGCACTGTACATATAGGATGTCCCAAAAGTCCTTCACACATTTTAAAATTCAATAAAAGATCAAGCAAGTAGCGTACGAGAGTGCGGTTTGGACGAAAATGCTTCGTGTGATCTGAAATTTTGTTTAAACAAATAAAAAAATAGTTCCAAAAAATTCTCACAGATGGCGCTGCTTCTGGAAAGTTACCGAATAGGTAGAATGCTTTTTACATAGCAATGACGATATACGCACAATGCGTATGCACAGTTTCTGTCCAAACTATGGCAACCCACATTCCAAACAATACTCGTATATCCATCTTCACTCGTCTAATCGAACTCAAGAGGGCGAGTATTGTTAAATTCTGGAATGTGGGTTATCATAATTTGGACAAAAACTGTACATACACAATGGACATATATCGCCATTGTTATGTATAAAGACATTCTACCTATTCGATAACTTTCCAGATGCAGCGCCATCTATGAGAAATTTTTGGAACTAATTTTTCTATTTGCTTAAACAAAATTTTCAATCATAAGAAACATGTTCATCCAAACCGCACTCTCGTATGTGAATTGCTTGATCTTTTATTGAATTTTAAAATGTGTCCAGGACTTTTGGGACATCCTGTATATCCACAACATACTTTAATAAAAAATTTAATGGAATTCTATATCGAACATTATCTGTAGTGATTTATCACTCTCGGATAATACACAACGTGATGCACCTAAATGCAAAGTTTACATCAATGTTATTTATCGAAAAAAACTTATTAAAACATAATGAAATTTGTATAATATGCTTTTCCTTTAACACAACTTTTTTTACACGCATTACTAATCTTTAAACAGCCATTTATGCATTCGATAATCGATTTTCGATTATACATATAGGCAATTAAGTAAACAGGCATATGAGATTCATAACAACATTTTGCGGGTAATCTTTCAAAAAATATTGAATCTGTCATTTTCCCTTTTTTTTTTTTTTTCTTTACTGGAAAAAATTTTTAGAGAAATTTTTTGCCGATCAAGGCCGTTTTTCTTCTCTCTTCCTTCGTAAACACAGAATAAATAAATGTTATGATTAGTTAGATGTTATAGGGTCTTGAAAATAGGGTAAAATTTGTTTTTAAGAGTATTTATTGCTTGCGTAGTGTCTTATTTTTATTGCTTTAGCGTAGCATCCGGTCGGATGACCGGATTTTACCCGAACTGAACCCGACCCGCGGTTCAATTTAAATTGGGTTAATGTTAATTTATTTCGCTGCGGGCCGCTTTCGTGTCGGGTTGACTCTAGTTGTTTCAAATTCGGATCGCTTTCGGGTTAGGATTTTACTCTTGCGGTTCGGGATCGGTATGACCCGGTTTTGCAAACATGTCAAACACTAAGGAAACATGAAATTTGCAACGATATCCCATCATTTTCGGTTCCTGCCATATGGAAATGCATTTTAAAATGAACGTTAATTCCGTCGAACATAAGTTCCAGTTACATTTCTGATTCATAGAGGGCGCCACCAGGCGTATTTTGAATATGTTGTTTTAATTTTCCGTTATTTGAGCGTCTTGGCAGATTGAATATTGTGACTCAATCATGTAACACATTTTAATTTTTGCTGTTCATATTTATGAAGGTTTTTCTCCTGATGATGGTTATAAAGATTAACCGAAACGTCGAGGTTTATTTTATATATATGTAGTTTAAAAGTAACTCATATTTATTAAATAATTTTACGTTGGAAGCAAGTGTTTGATGAGTATTTATATGTCTATAATATTTATTCAAATTTAAAAACTGTATATTTGATCCTTTATGAGTATATATATATGTTCATTTTTTACATAAAAGATACAATTGATATCAGAAATATAATTGTGAGCTATTTTTCATAATTGAACTGAAATATGAATTAATATTCCTCCATTTCGAGTTCGGGATTAAGTATTTTGGGCTTTGGTCTTGTTAACTTCAAGTCTCGTTTTGAGTTGACGATATTTTTTTTTTCGAGTTCGTGTCGGGTACAATCCGACACATCAGGACTGCACTGAGAAAAATGACACTTTCAAATCTGAGTAAATCTATGTTTTCATTTTGTTCTGAAACTTTTTGACGCATCTGTTTCAAATATGACGACCCAAAGTTTTCAATTCTGAAATATCAGAATATATTCAGAATATTGAAACAAGGACATACTCAAAACTGAGTACATAGAGGTCACTCATTTTTTAAACATGGACATACTCAAAAACGATTAGAATCAGTTCAAACTCATTTTTGAAACATGGAAATACTAAAAAATGTGTACATAGAAGTCAGTTCATACTCATTTTTGAAACATGGACATATTCAAATATCAGCACATGATGTTTTATTCTTGGGTGTGTGCATGTTTTCAGAAAAGAGTAAATGCATGTTTCAAACTTGAGTAATTTTGATTCGGAGTCATTTTGACTATGCGCATACTCAGATTTGAGAATTTTTTACTCAGTTTTAAAAATGTCGTTTGTAGAGTGTGTACTTCTGCGTTTATTTAAAACATAAGATTTCGTACATCTGTCATAAATAATATGAAAAAAAAATTACGTTAATAGCTTAAACTCTGATTTTCTTTTTGCGTAATTTATGAACAAACCTATAAGTGGCAATAGCAGTTTCATTGGTTATGAGTGAAAAAACTTTTAACTGGTTACCGGATGCGGCAAAAGTTCGTTAAAACTTTAAAAATTCATTCAAAAGAAAAAAAATGAAGCTAAAAAATTGCGGTTTTCAGGAATGGGATTAGAGGGAGAACGGATTTTTCTTTAATAACAAAAAAAGTCGTGGTTAAAAAATTACCGATAGATGGCGCTGGCATGCATAATATGAAGCAGATGTATGCAAATTAGGCTTATAGTAAAAGACCCATTTCAGCGAAGCGTCTGACAAGCTTCAGTATACCAGCACATGAAAAAAAATCCTCGTCTTCAGTCATTTTTCCGTGCAAAATTTTCGCAATGCGCTAGTTGCCGATTCCCGTTCTTGTAAAAAAGTTTAATAACAGCGCTTGATCTGGTAATAACGATAGCATACAGCTCGTATCGAATGAAGAATCTGTGTGTATTGAGGGGTTTTATTGTCAGTCTGATTTGCATAAATCTGCTTCGTATTATGCATGCAGAGCCATCTGTCAGTAATTTTTGAAAAAAAAAACGATCTCCCTCTAATCCCATTCCTGCAAACCGCAATTTTTTAGCATCATTTGTTTTCCTTAATGATTTTTTTTTATGTTTTAATAAACTTACTAGCTGACCCCCTCCCGGCGTTGCCCTGGCCCGTGATAATAATTTTTTTTTAATCATCTTTTTTTTGTGAAATTTTATGAAATTATATTTTAAAATGAAAAATTCGCACAAAAAAATTGATATTTAGTGATAAAAGCGCTCATTTTCTTGTTTTTTTTTTTTTTTTTTTGCCTAAGGTCGTTTTATAGTTTTAAAATAAAAAGTTCTTTTTGTCCGAACTCTTTGAAATCTTTATTGGTGATAAACAAAACGGTTTCAAAGCCCGTGTAAAAATTTCGTGAAAAAATATTGTTATCTAGTTGTAAAAGAAATGTTTTCTTCTCAATTTTTTGTTTGTTTGCTTTCGCGTAGAGACGATTTTCATGTGGATTTGTCAGAATGCTCTTTTCGTTTTAAATATATAGATGGCGCACCCGGTATTTCCTTTAGTTTTAATGCTATGCTGCACGTGAAAGTAACTATTTATGTTTGGTCTTTGTACCTTTTGACTCCATGTGTGTTATATTATATTCTTTCATTTAAAAAACTCAGATAAAAGCGTTACTTTTGAATATTGCTACTGCCATCATTTTGAAAATATAATTAAAATACACTCTAAAAAGCCCTATTAGAAATACTACTAATTATCCCCTGTAGTTTGTCCAGACTTTCTCTGTATGAAAAAGAATTTATCCATGGTACAAATTTGGAAATCCTGTTAAATAGGATGATAGTTCCTCTGTATGAAACAGAATTCTTGTACGATACATACAAAGAATTTTGCTTAATTAAAACAGTTTTTATTATTATTATTATTATTATTATTATTATTATTATTATTATTATTATTAATATTGCGTGAGATCAGTGATCTGTTCCTTTAAAGTATATCTAAAAGTTATGTTTAGAAAACCTTTGTTCAGGCTCTGACCAGTAAAACAATAAAAATTGCATTTTTAACCGACTTCAAAAAACGGAGAAGGACCCGTATGTATTTATTTTTTGGTCCTGTTCATGCATTGCACCGATTTTGATTTTTTTTTTTTTCTTTGAAAGTGTAGATCCTGATTGCCCCATTTGGATTCAGTCAAAGTCTGATGATTAGAACAAATTTGTTTTTATAAAAACTTCAACATTTAAAGCTTTAACTCAAAATGAGATTGATTGACATTACTCCTGTGAAAATGCAACTTATTGTTATAGATCTATTCATTGTTGGATTTTTCATACATTATTGTTTGAGAAATTTTGCAACAATATGTAAGGATAATGAATTAGAAACGAAATCTGTTTTGCTTTTTAAAGAAAAAATTCTTCTTGTATGAACAGGCTTACCGAATTATGATAAGGATAGCATTAGGCATGGAGAAAATTTTCCTAAATATAACTCGTAGGACAAGGATAAATTATAAAGATTTAACTTTTACAACTAATTTGGCGTAAATAGCTTTTAATATGATGAAAAACAACATCTAAAACATTTTTGCAATTGAACAATGCCTCTAAAGCTAACGGTTTAGAAATTAGCTATTAGAGAAGGATGAGAGTGGAACTGTATAGCGAAAGAGAATTTAGCGATGTCAGTACACTGTAAAAAAAAAAAAAAAAAAAAAAAAAAAAAAAAATACAATTTTTTTTTTAATGAAAATATAATATAACCCCGTACGAAAACATATACAATTACCTCTTCCGAAATACCCACGATTCCGAAAGCGATCATTATAGAAACCACAGAAAACAATATATTTTCCAGAATCGAAGAAGCATTTATAAAAACAAAGTTTCTTTTGCTGTCACTGATTTTTGGAAACATTACCGAGTAATGTTTATAATCTATTAATAATTTTTTTTCAAACTGGAACATTGGTTTATCGGATGCTATCAATTCTCAATTAAATTTTCAGCAACATAACTGAATTTATCACATGCAAAAGTAACAAAATAATATTAATTTTAATGTTATTTTTTTTTATATTTATCTGTGAAATATGTTTGTCGAACATGGAATGGTTATCTAAGAATTGATAATAGCTGAAAAACCTATATTTCGAGTTGAAGAAACTGATCAAAATACACTGTAAAAATACTCGGAAACGTTTCCTAAAATTAGTTGCAGCAAAAAAAAAAAAAAAAAAAAAAAAAAAAAAAAATTGAATTTTTTTATATATAAATGCTTTTTTAAATCTCGAAAATATATTGTTTTCCGAGGTCTCGAACGATATCGAACGCTTTTCGGAATAGTGGGTAGCTAGGAAGAAACTTTTGTATATTTTTGTTCGTGTTTATATTGTATTTTCTTAGATTAAGAAACATTTAACCTCTTTTACAGTGTAACTAACAACAGGTTTAATGAAGAAATACCAAGATAGAGTCATATGACATATTATATAATGCGAAGAATTGAATTATTCTTATTTCCTTTACACTCATTAAAAAAAAAGGTCACCGAGATCTCAAGGACTGTTATATTTTCCCTCCATAAGAGAGCAGGGGTCTCCCAAATGGTCCGCTTTTTGAATAACGGTATTTTCTTTAAAAAAAATTATTTTTAGATTTTTCTTGCACATTTTGTGGTTCCTTCGGAGGGAATTTTTTACGGAAATGTTGTAGTAACCTACCATGAAATTTTCTGTTAAAAAATCTTCGTATTCAGTTGGCGGACCATTTGGGAGCCCTGAGAGAGCAACTAGCATAATACACTGCAAATGCTCGCACGCAAAAATAAACACATTTAAGAACACTATTTATCCTCAAATTAACAACAATTTATGCTGCTGTTAGTTAGAACACTTTGTAAGAAACACAAATACAACACTTTATTATGTGATGAAAGTGTTCTGAATACCTATGAAAAGTGTTGCTATCCAGAAATGTGTTCTAAAACAAGGTTTGTAAATAGTACTGTGATGAAAATGTGTTCTTACAATAGTATTGTGCAATGTAACAATTTGTCCCCAAATTAACAACATATTTCAAGCATCACACACAATTTAGAACACTATAAATAGAACACTATATTAACACATTTAACACTTGTTCCAGTGTATACTTTATGTATCGCTGAAAGTTCATATTATACAAGAATTTCTCCTTAACCAATTTAAAAATAATTTAATGAAGTAAAGCTAATTTTTTCCCACAACAATGTTTCGATATTTTTTTTTGAGAAGGGACTATTAATTTCTGCTTCTAAAATATATAAACATTAACTTTGATAATATTCCATAAAATATTAATTTAAAGAATTAGTTATTTTTTATATATTCATCACAAACTCAAAAACTCTCTTGCCAATACTACAAAAAAAAAAACCTTTGGTCTGGTACCATAAGGATCGTAAGTCTCAGAGCACTTTGGGCTTTTGACGTTACAGCGACATTAAGTGTGCTGTAACTTAGACTGCTTGAAAACCATATGTCTTACTTATCTTCTACTTCAGATAGTACTCAAAAGCGCTAGGCATATATTCAAAAGCGCTAGGCATATAAAAACGCTAGGCATATATTCGTAAAGCACTAGGCATATACAAGAGGCGACATCAGGGCCTCTTACTTCAGATCTGCTGCTGTACGCATCTTTTCAGATTCGTCAGTTGAAGCGAAGGTAGTCTGGCAAAGAATGGGAGATATTTTCTCATGGACTGTTACTAAGCAAGTTAGCTTGGAAACTTTAAGTTCCTCAATCGTGATACCCACAAACAGCTAGAAGCTGTTGATAGGCTAAATTTATTTTAGTCTTTCCATAAAAAGTTCTGTAATATTGTCCAAAATTATATATCTATGTGTCTGCAGCTAGCATTAAACATTTGTAATAACAAGAACAAAAAATCATGCGTCAAGCATAGATTATGTAACACTTCCCAACGCTTCCAAAATAGTTTTACAAAACATTACCGTTTAATAAGCTGAAACATAACATCTAAGTAAACAATTTGGAAAACGCATAACATCCTTCTATATATAAAAAAAGTAATGGATTAAAAAGGGACCAATGAAAATCTGCGTAGATATTCCGGGTCATTCTCATCGCTTTTTTACTAGGGACTTTTTTGAGGAGCGATTACTTTTTTTTCTAGCGATCCTACGGATTCGAAAATCATACCACCAGACGTGAAATATAACAAGCTTTCAGAAATTTAAAAAATTATCACGGTCGGACAATAAAAACTCAAAAAATCCTTAAAAATCGAGTAAAAAATCTTTTATAGAAAAAGTCATTTTTTTATATTGTTGCCAATTTCTAAATAAGCGCTAATGATTATATTTTATCTCAAATAAAAAATGTATTTGCGCGAGACTATTAAAAACAATAATGAAAGTTTAAAATAATAATTAAATGATCACGTGTTGAAAGCAGGAAATAAAGAAAATTACGTCATAAAAATCGTGTTTACACATGAATATTAAAAATAAAAGAATTAAATGAAAAAGCATTATAAACAGTTAAATGAAAAAGTCACTTTTTTATATTGTTGCCAATTTCTAAATAAGCGCAAATGATTATATTTTATCTCAAATAAAAAATGTATTTGCGCGAGACTATTAAAAACAATAATGAAATTTTAAAATAATAATTAAATGATCACGTGTTGAAAGCAGGAAATAAAGAAAATTACGTCATAAAAATCGTGTTTACACATGAATATTAAAAATAAAAAAGATGAATTAAATGAAAAAGCATTATAGCCAGTTAAATGAAAAAGCATTATAACCTGATTACAGAAGATAGTCGCCGTTCGTGATATCATCATCATCATCTTTTTGAAACAGGATACATTACCAGGTTTTAAGAGGCTGTAAAATCAGAACGGGGGTCGGTGAGCTTAGCTAGCAGGGGGCAGAGCCCCCTAGAATTTAAAAACGTAATTTCAGGAATTTCCAACATATACAATATTCGGAAAAGTATCCGAATACTTTTATTCAGCCCTGTATATGATCTATAGATTTGTATATATACTACATAGGATGCTACATTTAAATTAGTTAGGAAACGCGTAGCACAGTTAAAAATTCTCCTTCTGGAGTTTCTGTCAATAAACGGAAATGTGTTCGCGAACTTTTGTGCTGCCCTGTATATGATCTACAGAATTTATACGCACCAAGTAATAGACAAAAAGTGAGTTAAATTTTAAGTCGCGTTCAGCAACTTAAAACGCACTTACAGGAATTATTGTTAACAGACAGTAGAGAATTCTTTTGTGTGTCCCTGTAAATGAACGATGACTGCTATACGCACACTATTCTGTAGTAAGCCTCTTGTAATGCACCTTAGTGATATATATAAATTTCAATGTGCTTAAAATAGTGAAACATTATTTAATTGAACCGCAAACGATTTTTCTCCATAGACGTAATGTAACGGAATTCTTTTGACTGTCCCTGTAAAGTAACTATAAGTGCTATGCACACCCTATTCGATATTAAGCTTCTTGTAATGCACCTTAGTGATATATATCAATTACAATGTGTTTGAAATTGTGTAACATCATTAAAATAAATCGCAAATGATTTTTCCCCATAGACCATAATGTAACGGAATTCTTTTGAGTGTCCCTGTAAAAAAACTATAAGTTCTACACACTTCAGTTGAAATAGGGAACATGCTATAGATGACGACAATAACATATAAAATTTGCAGGGCAATCCGAGCATATTTACGGGAGTTAGAGCACGGCCAGACGGCCATAACGCAGACAAACCGAAGTCATAAACACTTTTCAACTAGGTTGGAAAGTGTTAAAAAAGCATAAAAGGCCAACTGTGTCTATTCCCTGTACGCTTCAATAAAAAAAGCGAAAAGATGATTTCGGAGACAAAATGTACGGAATACATATAAAGCCTCAAAATACTCAAATGTTCAGTCATCTTTGACTTTTTGACTTTTTTGTTTATGCATATCATCCTAAATTTCATACGTGATATTTTATGTCGAATTAGGTCTAGGAACTTTAAACCACTAAAGTATGAGAAAAATCGTAAAAAAGCTTTCTTTATCTTTAGAAACCTTTTAAACAGGTATATTTTTGAGATTTAACGAAACATTTAAAAAAAAAAAAAAGTATGTTTTGCTGCCGCCGATTTTCGGAAACGTTTTCGAGTCATTTTTATAACGTATTAATCAATTTTCTCCAACTGGAATATCGGTTTATAGTATGCTATCAATTTTCAGTTAAAATTTCAGCAACATAACAGAATTTATCACATGCAAGAGTAAAAAAATAATATTAATTTTATATGTCAATGTTAATGCTGTTAATTTTTTATGTTTGTCTGTAAAACATGCTTATTGAACATGAAAATGGTTACTTGAGAATTTATAGCATCCGAAAACGCTAAATTCTGGATTGAGAAAACTGGTTAATTGTTCGGAGCATGATTAATTGATATCGCCGTGGTTTTCGTGATTTTGACCGAAAACTGATTAATTAATAACACATACCTAACTCTACTTGTCAGTAAAAATCACGAAAGTTATTAACAGAAACTGTTTTAATTATTTAAAATTAATGGGAGCTTTTTGAAATATTGAAAACATTTTCACAGAATAAATGCTTTAAAAAACAAATTTTACGCTACTCTCAAGCCAGATTAACATAACCTTTTACTTAAAAAGGCTTATTTATACCACAGTTTTGATGGAACATAGAAAAAATCTTATTAGTAAAAAATTCTCTAAAAGAATTTCCCAGCTTAATATTATTTCTGACAGTTCCAATTTTTTAAAAAATTACCTTCAAAATATTGTTCTAAATCTAATGGTCCTGTTTTCTTAATTGCATATGTGTTTAATCGAAAATCGATTATCGATTACATAACTGGCTGTTTAAAGCTCAATAATGCTTTTGAAAAGAAAAATGTTATTAAAAACGAAGCATATCAAAGGAAATGTATGATGTTTTTAATTAGCTTTTTTTCTCGATAAGTAAGTAAATAAAAACTTTACATAAAACTGTTTAATTGCATCCTTTCAAATACTGATTTTTCACTTTAGTAATCGTTACTATATGGTGAGTGGAAAAAAGGATAACAATCAATCTGATGTAAATATTGAGGAAACACAAAAAACATTTAGGTAAAAAAACTTTCGATTTCAGAGAAATGTTCACCATTATTCGATTGTAGGTCTAGTCGATGAGGATTCATCCTATAAATTTCAAAGAAGAATACTCATTAATTTATTAGTTATTCTTAATTAAAAATGGGGGAATCCACTCAAATTCCTAAGAACAAATAAAATAGCAAATACAATATTTTTATGACGCTACACCCTTATTAAACGATTAAAAATTAGAGATTATACAGGGTTTATCCAAGAAGTACTGTCAGTGAGTCGATTAAAAGATATTGATTGATCCGATCGGTACAATACATTAAAAGGTTTCAAACTAGGCTCCTCTTGCGTCGATATATCGCTTCCAGTGAGATTTCCCAATATCGATGGCGTCTCGGTAGGCCTTTTCCTGAATGCCCTTTAGAGCCTTGCTGCAATCCTCTTTGACTTTGTCAACTGTCCCAAAATCGTGTCCTTTCATGGGAGTTTTCAAGCTCTGGAAGAAGAAGAAGTCAGGGGAAGCCGCGTCAGGACTGTAGGGCTGCTGGGGAACTGTTGGGACCTTTGAATCGGTCAGGAAGCGGGTCACGAGGAAGGAAGTGTGCGACGGCGCGTTGTCATGGTGAAGTTTCCAATCGTTCGCAATGTCGGGCCGCACGCAATCCACTGTAGAGTTTCCGAGTTTCACACAAAACTTGATGCCAACCTTTTGCTTATTCGAGCGCTGCATCACGTCTTGCATGGGAGACGAAAGCAAGGTTCACGAAAATACCTGTCCTTACTCGCCGGATGGTCCAAGACGACTGAGCGAACAACTCCTCCCTTCACCGATCCCCTCCGCTCCGAGCGCGGTGCAACGTGCATACGTGTATTCGCTTCACAGTAAAATCACTGACATTACTTCTCGGACAAACAGTTATTTAGGATAACTGCAGAAGATAACAATTGCAGGTAATAATAACATTTATTATTATTACTATTCAAGCATTAAAAAGTTGATATTTTTACAGTTATCTACTCGTCACTATATCGCGTGTTTGTCGTAGGATACTGAAGTTTTCGATTATAAAATGGTCTTTCTTCTTCTGGTATATAGTGCATAATTTTGGAGATGCCTTGTATTTTTTTTTTTCATTGGAACTTTCCCACTATTACGCTGATTATTTTCCCGACTATTATTTCTGATGTGCGCTGAAGATGTTTAAAGCTCCACGTGATCTTTTTCCTTCAAGTTCCATGTTTCAGACCATCAATAAATTCCACAAACTTGACGCAACCTTTCATCTCACCAGTGTAGATGACTTTCTAGTACTGAATGCAATGTTTTTCATTATCATGTATTTGCAACGTTTGTTGAAATACCATCACCAACAGTTCTTTAAAATGAGTATCTGGTTGTTTGGGCGTCTTTTTAACACTTTCCAACCTAGTTGAAAAGTGTTTATGACTTCGGTTTGTCTGGCCGTATGCCGTCTGCCGTTTGCCGTTTGGTCGTCTGGCGTCTATCCATTTGGCCGTCTGTCCATGCTCTAACTCGCGTAAATATACTGGGATTGCCCTAAAATTTTTGTATGTTATTGTCGTTTACTATAGCAGGTTCCCTATTTCAACTGATGTGTGTAGCACTTATAGTTTTTTTTTACAGGGACAGTCTAAAGTATTCCATTACATTACAGTCAATAGAAAATAATCGCTTCAAGTGCATTTTGATAATGCTACGCCATTTAAAACATGATTAAATTGATATATAACTATGGAACGCATTAAAACATGCTTTTTGTGGAATATGGGGTGCAAAGCATTTATTATTCATTTAAAGGGTCAAACAAAAGGATTCTGTTACACATCGTTCTATGGGGGAAAATCGTTTGCAGTGTAATTTAGTGATATTTCACTATTTCAAACATAATAAAAATTATATGCATTACTGAGGTGCACACTATAAATTGCTCTCTTGTGTGCATTGCGTTTATTTACAGGGACACACAAAAGATATCGGTTACAGTACATGTGCGATATTTACAGTCTATGTGTGATAAGGGCGTTTTCAACTTTGGTTTGCGTTTTTAAGTTTAACTAATTTTTTTCATAGTAGGTGTGTGTTTAAAAGCTCGGTTAACCATACATATAATGGGCTGCACAACAGAATTCGTAAGTATTACAGACTATGGGAGTGAATTGCTTAAGGGTAGTTTTAATAGTGTTACGTATTTTCCTGCTGAACTATATTTAGTAGACTAATAAAAGTTTGTGGAACATAAATAAATTCATATACTCGGTGACGCAAAGAAAAAGATATATTGTCGTTTACGGTTGGTAATTGCTGCGAGTGAGTTTGAAGTTGCCTTTTATCTTAATATGCGTGTATACAAAAGTCTTCAGAGAATATACAGGGCTGTACAAAAGATTTCGAGTGCATTTCCATCGATTGGCGAAAATTGCTGAATGTGAATATTCTAACTGAACTAAATTTTATCATGCTATATATCCACATCTATTGATAATATACAGGGCTGCACAAAATAATTCGACTACTTTCTTGACAGTGGAAGGTAATTTCGAAAACTGTATTTTTCAATGTGATATAGGTTTTCTAAACTGTTTACTTATTTAACCTTATTTAACGTAAGTTTTGTTACAGTTTTCTGGCTGTGTTGAAAGTGTTTCATAAGGTATGCTTGACGCATGTTTTTTCGTTCTTGTTCCATTTAATATCTATTTCTCCGAAAACATCTACCCAAAAAACTGTCGGTAGATCATAATTGCTGTAATTAAACAATTTTAGGATACAAATTCGAGGATGCCATCTCAGAATTTTAAATTGTGATTTAACTTTCGAGATATTAATTTTTTATGCTTTTTAACGAGATATTTGTAATGGTTGCAACTAAATCAATCCATTTTTGTCTAAGAATAGAAAGAAAAGAGTAAATAATGGGGTATCGTCTGCTGTACGAACTGGTAAACTTAGCTTATTATTAATATCTTAGTTGCTGTTGTTTTTTTTTTGTATAAATAATTTTAATGATATTTAGTTTACACTCTATTTTAAAAAATGTTATGTAAAGAATTTCCAAATGACTTACTTCCACATTTACTAAATTATTACCGAAGGATTTAAATATTATTGCTCTATATGAAATAATATTTTCCGAATTTGTTTAAAATGTAGATGAATGGCTGTGATAGAACATGGAGTTTTGAGCATAGAATCTGGACGTACACACTAGGCATATGCTCAAAATTAAAGTTTTAGTCCAAACCGTAGCAACTCACAATACAGAATTTGACGTCTCTCGCATGGACGTTTTCGCTTTGACGAGTTCGACAAGCAATCAAACATTAGCTAGGGGATAATGGCAAACTCTTCGAGTTTTTATCCAAAATCCTCCGGACCAATGTAATTTTACTCCGCGTAAGTAATCTTTTTCTTTTATAAAGACGTTGTACTATACTTGCATCAAAATCGCATTAATTGCACAATATAATTTTCGTAATTTTCAATTAATTTACATTGAAAACCTAATTTTTGCTTATAATAAAAAAATTCATTTAAAAAAAAAATTCATTTAAAGCAAATGAAACACATCGTGTTGCGACGTCAGCTAGTTATAACACAATTTATGGGTTTATTGAACTAAAATATGATATGCTTCATCACTAAGTTAACCTCTATTAAATTGCTAGTTTCTATTTTTTTGTTATTTTTAGTCAAATTTTTCATTTTATTACGTCATAGGTTGGAACACATAATTGTAAATTTGCATTCTATATTTTGACTGCATAGGTTTATAATGTACCTAAATACAAATTGTTCAACGTATAATCTAAAAGGTACAGACATCAAAACGTAAACATTAAAACTAAAAAATACACATAATCACATTTGAAAAAAGCTTTTTAACTGCTAAACAATTAAACTGTTTTCTGCAATGGATAACTGACAAATTATTCTCAGTGAAATTCCCAAAAGTTATTAGCTTAAACTCTTTCTATTTCGAATTAATGGGCTATTGTGGTGTTTTAAAAGAATTTTCAAGAAGTAACTTTTATTCATTCTACATTTTCCAACAAAGAGAAAAACGCTTAATTAGCAAAAAATTCTCTAAAACTCTTTTCCGGTAAATAACAATTTTTGACAGTTCTAATATTTTGAAAAATTACCCGCAAAATGTTGTTTTAAATCTCATGTGCCTGTTTTCTTAATTGAATATTATGTGTATAATCGGAAATCGATTATCGATTATGTAACTGGCTGTTAAAAGGTTATTACTGCGTTTAAAAAGAAAATTGTTTTTAAAAGAGAAGAAGAAAATACTTGTTTTTAATGAAAATCCTATAGCTTAAAGGTGCATCTTATCGAATACTGATAAATCGTTTTAGTAAAACGACATGAGTTTAAGATTGCTCTTTCCTTTTCTTACTCTTTTTTTATTACATAGGTTGTCCTTAATTTTAAATATGATGCAAAAGATAAAATAAAATATTTTGTAAGACAGTCGGATCTTATTAAATATTTGTTTTTACTCTAAATAGAGACAATAAGCTAGATTATTTAAGAGTATACTAAAATCTGACTAACGCATAAAAAAACATTGTACTAGCATTTGTAAACTAAGTCTGTAAACAAGTCAAACTGTAAACAAATATTTTTCATTAACACTAGAACCGCGGGAAATTTTACTGAAGTTTTATAAAAAAAAATATACACCAAAATGTTTATTTAAAATGATTTAACTTATTTCATTTATTTTGTGCTCATTTTACTGAGAAATTTCTGGTTCAAATCGACATTTATACATTTCGTACGTGTCAAAATGACTCCTCATCGCGGTTCCAGTGTTAATTTAACATTTGTTGAATAAATCATTTATCAAAGTCGGTCGTTTCTCTAAAACTAATATTTTCTTTTAATTTAATGCTTGTTGAATTCCTAATTAATATTCAATCTTATAGCTAAATCTATTGCAGAGTTCTTACCGGTCTTTGAATTTGAGCTTCACTGTTTCCAAATAGATTTATTTAATTGCAAAATTTCTGTCAGTTATTCACTCTACTATTCAGAAATATTCAAATTCAAAGTGACGTATGGGTAACTTGTATCAATTTGTGTGTTCTTAGTTTGGAACGAACTGTAAAATCACAGGCTATTTCTTGTCTGTCTAGGTTTCATGCATACCTACAATTGCAATCTTCAATTTGCTGAGCACTGTATACCAAAACCAGTGCTGAGTACTTTCTAGTGAAATTTCGTACAGAATTCGATGAGATACAATAAAAAAAAAAATTATTTTACATTTTTCTTCTTACTGTGTTTATATTTATTATGTTCTGCTTTATATTTATTCGTGACCGTTTCATTGAAAACATTTTTAATTACTATGACGTAACAAACAATTCTGTTTTTTAACATTTCCCTGTTGTTCTTATGGTTATCAATTTTCTTAGATAGAATCAAAAAATAATAATTCTAGATTAAATCACTCAAAATATTTTTCTAAACTTTAATACTATTTTTCCTAGTAATCATTGGATTTATTGAAAAACTAACACATATATTAAAAAAACATAAAGCTGCGATTACTACTGGCGTTAGCGCTAATGCCTCGATTCTAACTATCGATCACAGCTACCAAGTGAATACGAAATTTCTTTTTCTAATTTTTAATTAGTTCGGGATAATTAGTATAGAATTACAAGAACTACATGGTCCAATCATGTGTAGAAACAAAACAATCCAACTGGAACAAACGAAAAAATTAAAAACAGATGTTCCGTGTCTGTAAAATTGACAATTACTGAAATCTCCATAAAATAAAAAGTAATGAATTCATTTCGATGAACAAAATTTTCTTGTATGGTTTGCATTTAACACTAAACATTTTTTATGCATTTTAATTACACCGGTTTCGATTTTTTTCAGTGTATGCTTAAATTGGAATTTTAATTATTTTAGCTTGTTATTTGGATTTACAAGAGAAAGAGAAAAATTGGTGCATCTTTGGAGTAATGGAGTAAAGTCATATATGCAGTATTTATATGCGTTTGTGCATGTGTTTGTAGATACGTGTATTCATACACGTATGTGTGTATGTATGCGTGTGTAAGTATATATGTATGTGTTCTGTATAACCATACAAATAATTATCTGTGTAAATAGGCTTTTTAATTTGTTAGAATTGTTTATCTGATTCGATAGATTATAATTACAAAAAGTGTTACTGCTCGTGCATATATAAGTATACGTCGGAACACAAATACATGAGTACTCTACACAATTATTAAAGTCTCAATTATATACATTTGCATATCCTAGCAATTTTTCCTATAAATGCATATAAAAATCCCTAAAAATCATTGAACGTACATATTTCTATTAATTTTCCTAAATATGTAATACTGGCAGACCTGTCTGGCATTGCCCTTGCTAATATTGGGGTCCTCTCGGGAAGATAACAAGAACGAAAAATCATGCGTCAAGCATAGATTATATAACACTTTCCAACGCTTCCAAAATAATTTTACAAATCATTACCGTTTAATAAGCTGAAAGATAACATCTAAGTAAACAATTTGGAAAACGCATACATATTTAAAAACGTAATTTCAGGAATTTCCAACATATACAATATTCGGGAAAATATCCGAATACTTTTATTCAGCCCTGTATATCATCCATAGATTTGTATATATACTACATAGTATGCTAAATTTTAGTTTAGTTAGGAAACGCGTACCACAGTTTAAAATTGTCCTTCTGGAGTTTTTGTCAATAAACGGAAATGTGTTCGCGAACTTTTGTGCTGCCCTGTATATCAAATACAGAATTTATACACACCAAGTAATAGACAAAAAGTGAGTTAAATTTAAAATCGCGTTCAGTAACTTAAAACACACTTCCAGGAATTACTGTTAACAGACAGTAGAGAATTCTTTTGTGTGTCCCTGTAAATGAACGATGACTGCTATACACACAATATTCTATAGTAAGCCTCTTGTAATGCACCTTAGTGATATATATAAATTTCAATGCGTTTAAAATAGTGAAACATTATTTAATTAAACCGCAAACGATTTTTCTCCATAGACATAATGTAACGGAATTCTTTTCACTGTCCCTGTAAAGTAACTATAAGTGCTATGCACACCCTATTTCATATTAAACTTCTTGTGATACACCTTAGTGATATATATCAATTACAATGTACTGGAAATTGTGTAACATCATTAAAATAAACCGCAAATGATTTTTCCCCTTAGACCATAATGTAACGGAATACTTTTGAGTTTCCCTGTAAAAAAACTATAAGTGCTACACACTTCAGTTGAAATAGGGAACGTGCTATAGATAACGACACTAACATATAAAAATTGCAGCGCAATCCGAGCATATTTACAGGAGTTAGAGCACAGCCATACGGCCATACGGTAGACAAACCGAAGTCATAAACACTTTTCAACTAGGTTGGAAAGTGCTAATAAAAAAATTATTCGACTAAAAAATACTGTTATAACTGTAACTGGGAACCAAACGTTTATACGGCAATCATAATAATGAAACCCCGTGCGCTTATTAAAAATTATAAAAGAAAAATCACTATAACGGTACCCTATTACGCTTCGCGCCCGTAACCGTTAATATGGCAATCACTATAAAGGATATCCTTACTATTACGGGACTCTGTGCGTTTCGCTCTCATAAAATCGTTAATACGACGATCTGTATAATGGGGTCTTGTGTGCTTCGCGCCCAAAGCTCGTTAAAAGATAATCACTAACATAGAAACCCTCACTATAACGGAGGCTTATGCGGTTTGTGTCCATAAATAGTTAATACGGCGTTAAAATTTCGACATTAAGTTCAGTACTTTTACAAATAAAATTCACTGATAGCAGAAGAAAGTGTACTATATTTTGTAAAGATTAATATCGGATCCCCAAAACATGAAAGATAACTTATAAACATGAAAACAATCTAATCTGATATGCATCTCGTTATCAGAAAAAACTTAATTCTGTAGCGAATTCAATGTTCTTTAAATAAAACTGCATGTTCTGTGCTAAATGTGACATTACTTTTTCCTCAAAAAATACATTACATTTTAATTCAGTAGGCAATATTTTTGTTGTGTCATATTGAATATAAATATTAATTTTTATTGGATTACAGAAAGTACGCGTGTTTAAATAGGTTTCCGCACTTTAACATGCAAATTAATAGTTAAATAAATAAGTGCAAAAATTTAAGTATTTGTACAAAACTTCACGTACCCATACGTTTTCATATAGCGTATATATTTTTTCTGTTGCTGGACATCCCTTTTTCTATGAATTTACGAAACGCACAACAATGAAAAAGGTGTCATTCGAAAGGTTTTTGAAGCGGCTTCTGACATAGTACACTCACATTGCGTTAAAGCATTTTTTTTATTAAAAATTGCTGTTAATTAAAAATTATATCGGCATTGTTTTCCTAAATGTAATGAAAGGTTTTCCTCAAATTATTGTTGTCACAAAAATAAAGTATCGCATTAGATGATGCTCAACAATGATTAAAATAAATAAATAGTACAAAAAAAAAAAGATAAAGTATGATTTTTCCGCGCTGGTTTATTTTATATTTATGGTTAAAACGCAAAAATTTCAATTTAAATGTTTATAAGAAGAAAAAAAAAACATCGACAGATCAAAGCAGTGGTATTTCACGTGGAGAATAAAATGTGTGCTTTGTTATATTAGATTCAATTGCATTTTAAATGCATTCAATTTATTTTCATGTTTCAAGTTTTTCAAGACATGGTGACTTCATCTTCTAATGCAGTTAAAATACGATTTTTAATTTTTTTCTCGGACATTCCTTTTGCTATCTTCAATCAGTTTTTACTATAACTTTGATGGAATAAATGAGATATGCTGTTCAATAGTTGAAATAAATACAAGTTCACCAAACTTTAGCTAAATTAATTTCCCAAAACATTAAATAAAAAAAAATGTAATTTAGCAAATTGCAACAACCATTGGGAAAATGTTCCGAAAGCTTAAAAAAATCAAATTAATTAAAAGTATTAATTATTCAAAAATATTCATCGGAACCATCTACAAATAAACGCATTTTCCATTACTAGAGTTGAAGAGATCCTGGCATTCTCTGTCCTCGCCAAAAATATTCGTTTGAACCATCGCCGCAGTTTTTGAAACGCATTGTCCATTACTATACCTTATCCTTAATATATACCTTAATATTTTCTCGGTTCCTTCCTACAATAATTTTAACTCTTGTTTAGATTGATGTCTGATCTAAAGGTATTTTGAGGAAATTAAAGTTGAAGACCACGTTTTTTGCTTTATAAAACGATATCTCATCCGACGTCAATTTTTTAATTCGGCTTTTTTTCATATCTGATAGTTTGCATCTATTCCTTTTGTAACGATTTTATGCATTTCTATTGCCTAAACAAAGAAAAAATCTTCTAAAGTTACAGAATTTCGTTAAAAACGCTTAAGAAATTCTTCTAAATTTACAGAATTGCGTTAAAAATGCTTAAAAAAATAAAGTGACGACGCCAAGAGGTCCCTTCTCGACCGCAAACAACAACCATTTTTCCAATGGTTAACAACAAAATAATTCTTTTTTTTTAATGTGGGATAGATAGCATTTACGGAGATTACTCACTGTGCAACTGGCCTTGAACCGTCAAAGAGTGTGGGCACCTGTAGCTACCATACTCTCTTAAAACGAAAGAGTGAATTTGGCTTCTCAGAAAAGAGCTGTAATTTATTGGATCGTGAATGAGTTGATTTTTAAACGTTTCACTCATCTTGATTTTTATTTTTATTTTTCTAATGCACTTCAGAAGAGCGAATACTAAACAACTCATCTCGATAAAAAAGCAATCATTGGCGAGCTGAAATGCCAATGCGGCTGACGTGACCATTAGCTGAGCAGACGACAAGCGTGTGACGTCATCGAGTGGAAGCAATCATTTCGCCTTCGGGACAATTGGCCTCCGTCTGGTACGCGGCTACAGCACGTAGTTGACCGTTGAAGTATTATTCGCGTTGTTCAAAGGGGCAATTTTAAAGAAGGAATACTTGAAAAGGTAAGAATTTCTTCTGTTTTAAATACTCTAATCATGTTTTTTATAATGATTCTGTTTTATATTTATTGTTATTTTATATATGGCGTGATATTTTTCAGTTTATATCAATATTTTTAACAAATATGTCTTAACCCTAACATTTAGGACTATTTACACGAACGAACATTTAGAGATCTTTTGAGTTGGAAGGATAAATATTAAAAAATGCTCTAAAATATAATTATACAAATCCTTTGCCTCTCATTTTAAGTTTTGTTAATGTTGTTTCAATAAATATGATTTATAAATAGCATTTAGTAGCAATTTAATCTTTTAAAGAAAATGTCTCGGCGGTACTGTGCGTTTGTTTATATATATATTTTTTTTTATGATGTTTCAGAACTCTAACTTTCATAATACTATAAATTGAAAATTGATTTGTCTGACTTGATATTAAAACTTGATAAAAAAAAGACTTGATATGACTAAAAAAATTGTTTTAAAGTAAACAAATTATATTTCTTATTTTATTCTCAGTCTGAAGAAATTTTTCCTGGATATTTTTATTGACCTGCCTTGTTTTTCGAATGCGCATACATAAGTTTTAGTCATTTTATGTTGCTGAGAGTTAGATTATTTGAAATGTATCTCAAATATATAAGAAAAGCTTTAGAATATCTATTTCATGTTGACGAAAACTTTTGAAAAGTAGCTTTATTAGTATATATACTGTTTTTCTAATATTTTAAAATAAATATACTTGATTTGTGAAGCTGTATAAATCCCATATTTTTTTTATCATATGTTGTTAAAAATAAGGTAAATATCTCCATTCCCGTATATTCACTCTGTGAATATTCCTAAATAGTATTAGGATTAAAACATTTAATGATAATATTGATATAAACTGAAAAATATCATGCAATATATTTAATAATATTGCATAGAAAACATAATCATTATATATATTAAAAAAACAATGATTAAAGTATTTAAAACAGCATAAATTCTTATCTATTCAAGTATTCCTTTAAAATTCTCTTTTTGGATCAAGGGGGGGGGGGTATATATTTCAAACAGCTCAAAAACAACAACAAAATAAATAAATATAAAATGACGCTTTTCACTTAATTGTTGAATGTACACATATATGTATACATTCAACATGCAATCTTTTTTTTTTTTTTTTTTTTTTTTTTTTTTTTTATAAATATAATCTGTATCTGTTTATGAAATTTATTATTTTACAATAAAATATTACATCTTTACCATGAATTTCAATTCCCTTTCCCCTCCTTTCTAGAAAAAAACTTGTATTTCGAAAGCTATAAATAATAAAATATATCAGAGGTATAAATAATAAAATATAATTTTTATAGAGTATAAAATAAGGTAGTTATTTATCATTATTTTTATTTGAAAACGTGGCAAGAATTCTGTGTTATTTTGAATTTCGTTGATAAAAAAAAATCAAAGGTTACTGAATTTCATTTTAAATGGCTTGATTTTATTTAGTCAGTTGATTAGAAATCCCTCAACGTTTTGTAATTTTTAAGTGAGTTGACTCCTCTCAAGAATGAGTTTATTAGAAATCACGCGAGGGGTTTTGGATTAACTCTTAAATGAGTTGATTTCATTCATGTATGAATTGGTTACCAATCGCTCAAGAATTACTGGATTAAATCTGAAATTACCCCATTTCACTCAAGTTTGAATTGATTATAAATCACTCAAGTTCTACTGGATTTAGCCTTAAATTACTTCATTTCACTCAAATATGAGTTGGCTGCAGATCACTCAAGTGCTACTGGATTTAGTCTTAAAGGACTTCATTTCACTCAAGTATGACTTAGTTATAAATCACTCAAGGGCTACTGGATTTAACCTTCATTGATTTGATTTCACTCAAGTATGAGTAAAATAGAGATCACTCAATCATGAGTTGCTTAAAAACAACTCGTTCACTCGAGTTGTTTCAGCTCTTCATGATAAGCTGACTTTCAAATCGTGAGATGAGTGGATTTCGGCTCAACTTGAGTTATTTTGGCTCTTTCGTTGTAAGAGAGTACATACATGCATATAAACGTATTTCTTTTGTATGTTAAATATATTAATTGGCGCTTTAGAACTAATATAAGAAAAACGATAGAAAAACAGAGAAGAAAAGCCAAATTTTGCTCGGTATAATTTTCTGTATTATTACATTCCGAACACATTGTGTAAGGAAAGTATTGTAATATGTGTATGAGAACGAACACAATAGCTTCCTAACGGTACTTCCGATGAAGCTCCTATTTGAATGAATATGTTATAAACTACTTTCATAAGAACTGTACAATTCGGTCTAGTGAATATGTATTTAAATCAATTTAAATCCTTTTCAAATCATTCTGCAGCAGATTCTATAGGTAAAATCACCCAGAAAATGTTAAAAAGTATAAATGATAAGTATTGCAGCGATGCAATCAAGCATTAATGGCTCAGAAGTAAGTTTCGAGTTTCGGAAAGGAAGATCCAGTGTCCGAATCCAGCTGATCCTATTGCGTTGAAAATTTATCTGAATCCACGACATTCTATAAAATGTTCGGTGAGTCGAGTAGAATCTCTTCTGATTTTCTTATAATAAAGCCGAAGATAAAACCCAGCTAATAATGTTTTATTCAAAGGTTAATTAAGGAATCACCATAAAGAATTTGTCACTAACGGTGAAACATCCATTAACCAAATATGCCCTATGTGAAAAAGAATATACTTTATTTTAAAAAGATCCAATTTTACCGAATATTGCTAGTCATATTCCAAAAAATGTTGAACATCGGATCAAGTGTTTTCAATATCTCAAATAGTGAAATCTAAAGAAATAAATTACTCCGCAGAAAGTAATGCATTTCACGTGCCCAGTCCGAAGTGGTGTAAGCAGGTACGCAGCGGCTCAGGATGGACGGATAAGGGATTCTTTCTATCCGGAAAGCTAAGGTACGTTCTTAATAGAGAAAACGGAAACAGTCGAACTCGGTCATAACAAGTGTAAAAACACCAATGCATTTTCTCGCCATCACCAAATTCTCCCAATAAACGAGTTCGAACTTCTGTTCGTATATTCTAATTGGAAATGAAAGAATACATGAAAGTTTGAATAAATTGACAGAAATAGCTGAATTAACACATTTGTAGAAGTAACTTTATCCATGTAATTAAATATACAAAAGTAAATTATTAGTTATAAATCTGTTTTTTACTTTAACCTTCCAATTGTTAATCTTTTAAGTAAATGTAGTATGAAATAAAATGCAATGAAAAAAGGAAGATAAATCATTTTTACAATTTATTTATTATTATTTGCAAATTTAAAAAAAAGTTTCTTATACTCTGAACTTTTCTCAGAGTCCATTTCATCACATACTTTGTCTAATTAAACTCAATTACTCTCGAAAAACATTATCACTTGCCTCTTTTACTCTTAAAAAGCTTTGAAATTTTGCGTAGCAATCCATATCAATTGCATATTTTCAGTGAAAGACTGTCGTTTCACACTTATTTGTATCAAAAGTCATCGTTTTCTGCAATATTGTATATGTAAATGCACGATAAAAAGATATGTTTTCTCGAGGGAGTGAGTTATTATGATGATTTTATTCCAAGTTTTCGTGAGTTTGCAGATATTTTGCTCGCTATGTCGAAGGTTCACTCGTAATAACGAAGTTTCTTTCAGTACCTTTCATATTTACGAGACATTTATTCACAAATTCTTTGTTAAAACCGCGTTCTCGTTACATTCTACCTAGGTAACCGAGATCGATTGTACTACAAAATTCAAAGACATACACTTTTTTGTTTTGAAAAATATGCTGATAATAGCTACCAGAAAAAATATAGTCGAAAAACATTAAATTTTAAAATTAAAATTTTTTAATGTAATACGTGAATCTGAATGTTGTTCCAATCAAGCTACCTAACTGTGCCTTTGAGTAAGTTAGAGAAGCTAAAACATTATAACAAAATGTCCATTTCATGACATTTGGCCACGTCTAGAAAATCATTGACAAGATGAGAAATATCGATTTTGGTGCTTGAAAGAACATATTGCTGTATGGATAGACACAAATGAAACAACTTAAAAATGCGACTGCTGAATAACACACCTGGTATATGATAAAAATGCATTAATATGTGTTAATCATGCTGTATATATTTTAAACTCTCGTGTTTTTAAAAATGTTATATCCGAATTTATTTCCTGAAAATGCTTGTTTCATGATATTTAACACACATCCAAACGAATTTCAGAAACTTGAGAAGCAGAAATTAAAACTATCTCTGACATAAAAAAACATTTTTATTGTTTGTTTTTCCAATCCGATTTAAAATTGACTTCAGATTCTATACATATCTACCACTGACATCTGGGACAATATTAATGAGAAGAAATGCTAGGATGTATAGAGAGTTGTTGCAATGAAAAAGCCAGAATGCAATATGAAATGTAATTAACACATATTTCAGATTCAATTTCTATTGTTAAGGATATTTCATCCAACAAATGAGTTACAAAGTTTTGATTAAAAATCATTTTTTTATGAATACCTGAGACAACACAAAGACTGGGAACATGAGAATGTATTCACAGTGATGCAATTTCAGAAGATTAGAGACCAAATATCCTTGCTACAGAAAAGAGAAAAAAATTCAAGAAAATCATTTAAAAATGTGGAATAAAAATTAAGATTATTCAAGCTAACACGGAAAATAAAATTCATTAATGGGGGTTGGAATTGAGTAACCAAAGAAAGTGATATAAGAAAGTATCGCAAAATTCTATAAATATTGCATTATTATTGTTGTATTGCTATATGTTGATTTTTTTTCCTAGTTTTAAAAAAAACATTGATTTTCGTTTAGAAATTTTTATTATCCGTTATTCAGAAATGTAACTTAAAATATTGTTCAAAAACATTATTTCCGATAGAATGCATACGTATATAATTATAATTATTATTATTATTATTATTACTATTATTATTATTATTGAATATCATTGCTTCAATCGTATGCATCTATGCGCATTAGAGATATGCAAATATCTATGAAAATGAGTTACAGCAATAATTGATAAATTGACGAGGAAATCCCATATAATCCTATGGGATTTCCTCCTCAATTTATCAATTATAGCTGTAACTTTTTGAGTTTTCACGATATTTCACTGGTCTTTTTGTATGAGTTGCCCTATAGTATTAGACTATCAAATAAAGACAAAAAAAATTTGCTGCTGTTCGCGCATGCGCAGTTAAAATTTATTTCATATAAATACCCCTATCTCATCAAATATTCAATATATTAATATTTTAATTACAGTATAATATTTCTGCGATTTTTTGTCTAGTTTTTGGAAAGCGGTGTTAAATTCGGCTGAAAACTCTGCATGCTATAAAAAAACCTTTTTAATTTGTCACAGAAACGGTAACATCTTCACAAATATGCGTGCTATGCTTACACAAATGCACACAAATGTTTAACAGGACCTACATAGTCATTTGTTACAGTGACAGACCATTTTTAGCATTTTCTGTTACTTGGGAAATCAAAAATATTATTTTATTATTAAAATTACAATTTCCCCCTACTTGTTCTTGCGACAAAATTTTCACTGAAAAACATGAAGTCAAACATGTTCTTTACATCCTCAAAGTTCAAGGACATTTCGGGCATTTCCTCACGAGTTTCACTAGATATTCGATGAAACGTCTGAAATTGGTCACTGCCCCTTAATTTCTGGACACCAGTGTATATACATGCCCGTCGCGTATAGTGTGTGCGAAAAGGCAGGGAGTACTCCTAAAATACAAATAATCTAATAAAAATTTTCAAAATGTTTGAGAAAATTTTAAATTTTAATAAACTTTAGATGATAGTTTTTTTTTTTTTTTTTTGGTTAGCAGCTTAATAAAAAAAAATTAAATTTTTAAACAGGTTTCTTCATATTTCATTTTCAACAGAAATTGTTCCAATAAAATAACAATTTTGAGTCTTTAATAACTTTTTCAGTGTTTGTGCAACTTTTGTGCAACATTAAAAAAAGGTTTTTTTTTAAAAAAAAAGAGAGAAAATATCTAAAAGAAAGCATAAAGAAACACTGAACGGTGTAATAAATAAAGATATTAAAGCAAAACAATTTAAGAAAAATTTAAAATGTTGCTTTTAAAATTTAACAACCATAGCAAACAACGGGAAATTTCGAAGTGGGTTAATAAATCCAAATTCAAAGAGCCGTTTTTAAGACTCTGGTAACATTGAGGATGCTTTTAACTATATCTGCTTTACTTTTTTAACAATGTTTATATACGGCTTGCTATAATGCGAATTATTTTTGTAAAGGATAATTTTATTCTAAATTGTTCTTATTTAGTATTTGTTATTTTTAACTGATCAATTTCTTTAATATTTTGACTCAGGTTGAAAAATATCCATGACTTCATTTTTCATTTTTGCAGTTTGCTTGAACGCAATATAATTTTAATAATAAACTATAGTTTAAACTAAATTTCAAAGTGTTAACAACCAACATTATATTAAGTAATTTAATATCTGTAAAGTAAAAGCTTAAAATGTTTGCTTAAGTTAAAATTTCGAACTTCGAATTGTAACTACAGATTTGGGTACTTATAAATTTGTGTGAAATATAGAAAGATGCTAAGCCCATCGTGCATAATTTTTAAAAAATTGAATTTTCAGAAACAAGTTAGATGTATTTAGTACAGGGGAAAGATTTTTCTATCAACATATACGTAGGCACTTGACTTGCATGTGGTAATTTTTTTAATGGAAAATGTTAATTAAGTACCATAATATAAGCTTGGAAAATTGACATCACACAACTTTTTAGTCATAACTTTCATTTTTTTTTTAACTTTTGAAAAGTTTTTTTTTCTTTGTAGATAATAAACTACAGTTGAAACTAAATTTCAAAGTGTTAACGATCCTATTATGTTCAATATTGCAAAATATCTGTAAAAGCATATTTTTTTTCTGCAATTGCATTAAATAATTAAAATATTATTAGCTAAGATTATTATAATATTAATTCCCTTTGTATGATTTATAACAAATTTTCAATAATTTAAATGTTTCTAACTTTTCGAATTATTATTCAATTGAAATGTATAATGTCCTTTCTTATCGCAACTATTTTAACATTTGCATATGTTTTTCGATATTATAATAAAAAAATAAAATAAAAGTAAAATTTAATTGCTAGCAGTTTAGTTAAAAGTGTACTGAAAAAGAATGTTAAAGAAATGTTAAATACAAATTCAAAACTGCCGATTTAATTAAGGGCGTCGCACAGTGAATCGAAGTATAGGCGGTGACGAACATAGGATTACCACGATACGATAAGCCGATATATATAATATTTTTGGTTTTATTTAAGTTTAAATGAGTATTACAAATAATACTAAAAATAAATTTACTAACAATTTCATATTTTTCTGCTGCAAAAACGAATTTAAAGAAATTCTGGATAACTGTACTAAAAACTAAACTTGAATGTTACATTCCAGAAAAAAAAAATTATTACAGATACTTTGGTTTAAATCAAATTTGCAGTCAATTTTAGATATAACTTTAATTAGACTTTTGAGTACATGTAAATATTTCATTATTCATTCCAATTTAATATGCACTCAAAATTAACATGTAAATGGGCTTTTGATGATGGTTCAAGCCAAAGCATGTATAAACAAAAATGTGATGAGGAATGCCATTACTATCGGATAGTTCAATTTTTATTACTATTTTTGTCCTTATTAAGTTATTATGTGATACTGAAGTTATTTGGCAAAACCTAGCTCAATCCTACACTAAATATTGTCGGCTTGTTAGATATGAATACTTAGATATCAAAAAAGAAGTATCAGCAAATGGAAGAAGTAGTAAAACATTTAAAGCCTACAGCACTTAAAAATATGACCATTGATCATGAGAAGTATTTAATCATGATTGGTGGAAAAGTTATTAATGCATTTTCAAATGCATCATCATATTCAACATGTTCTATTTATGGTGCAAAAACCTTCGCAAATTAATAACATTGACAAAATTGTAAAAAGAAATGTAAATGCATCCTTTTACAGCTTTGGTATCTCCAGTCTCCATTTAAGAATACAGTCTATGCAATATTTGCATTGTATTTCTTACAATCTATCATGTAAAACATGGAGTGATAGAATTGATGACCAAAAGAAATAAAATGAGGCATCAAGGAGAGAAATATAAAAAGAATCCGGAAAAGAATGAGGTTTGCTAATTGATGTCATTAAACAGGGACACATAATAGGAACATTGCGAAAACATTTTTGATGAATTTGAAAAAACAGATGATATTACTGGAATGAACAAAGAACTTATTAAACATTTTTCATTTATAATGCAAGTGATCTGCTGTGAAGAAGGAATTAATGCAGCAATAATTGACAATTTCACGCTGTAAACGGCTAAACAAAGTGCCTCAAAATATGGCGGTATTATATACAAGTTTCTGCACATAAATTACTGTTCATGTCAAAGGTGTAATTAGGGTGAAACCCCCTAATTAGTTATTGACAGTCAGTTATTGACAACAGTAACTGACACTTCTGTAAAATTCTAACTCAAATAAGCATTTTGTTGTAAAATTCTGCAAAATAATGTCATCTGGTCGTAAATTAGACACTTATTTTTATTTTGGAGTCAATTTATTCACCACTAGAGGGCCAAGAACATATTCAATGCAGAAGAAAGATTTGAGAATAAAAAAAGTGCCATTTTGAAGCAATCATCCTATAGGAAGTATTTTTCTAATCTATTTGCAATGCAACTATCCTAAACTTTTTTCTTAAAGTTATACTTGTAGAAATTAGTTTAAAGAGGTATATGCTATATTAGGGCCATGATTTAGGGTTTATAGTTATTTAATTTAGCTTAATGGTGGGGGGGGTGCCAGTTATTGTTTCCTAGAATTTCATTTCACCAGTTTTTGACAGAGATGTTAGTTATTGGTTATATTAAAGAAAGTTGAAATCTATTATTTGAACTGTTTTAAAGTGCATAATAATAAATTAAATTTATCTTGTAGTAAACACCATTAAAATTTAAGTTGTTTTACCAGTGTCTGACACCAGATGTCGGTTACTGGTTCATAAATATTAGTTATTGGATGTCTGCATTACTAATAATTCAGTACTAAATATTACTGCTATATAATCTTACTATATACTCTACATAACTAATAAGGCAGTGCAGTTTACTAAATCCCACTTTTCATAATAAATATTAATGTATTTTGTTTTTATAATGAAGAATAAAGTTTCTTAAAGCATTTTAATCTTTTAAAATAAAGTGTCAGTCACTGGTTTACTTTGTGTCAGTTATTGGTGTTTAAAAATAGGATTAGTGTCAGTTACGAGAGTTTTTGACCATATTTACGAATAAAATTAGTTTTTAATAATAAGATGTATAATTGTTTAAAATTTTGCGAACAATATTTTTTAATATATCTTTACCATCCTTTCAAAAGCAAAGGTAAGTATAAAATAGATTTACATTTTTGCAATAGTGATTTCAATAAGAAAGAATTCTTAAAGTGTCAATTACTGGAGGTTTCACCCTACAAAATTTGCTGTTACAACTACCCAATTCTCAGAAGAAGCTAGCTAAGCTCAAAATAAAGAGTTTCGAATGTACCGGGAATTTCATACAAGAAAAATAAGTCGAAGGCTGTCCAACGAAAACTTATTATTGGAGTTGTTTTTTTAAATTTGTTTTTGCATAAATTTTCATTTAAATTGGCACTGCTGTAAACTACCACAGAAATGCCAATTTTGGACCAGGTCCAGAATTGACCAGGTCCCCTGCTCCTATAAGTCATATTTAATTTAAAAAAAAAACATCCTATTACACTAAAAAGTAAGACAAAAAAGTCTCATTCATCTTCTACGATTAAAACAAGTTGGAAATTGTACGTCAAACGTTACAAACGAGGTGCGTTCGTACTATAGCTAGTTATATAAATATTCAGATCTTGAGGATTTTTAATTCTGTGAAATGAATTATATCGTCTGCAGATTAATTTCTGTCATAAAACAAGTAATATAAAAACGTTTTTAAAAGTCAATTCCTACTTAGGTCAAATAGAATTTTTTTTCCAGCGATCTACACGCTTCGCTACTGACGGTATTTATTCCTAAATTTATATCCTGCTAAATATCTTACATAAGAGAAATTTTTTAAATGTATTAAAAATTAAATAAAAAATAAATAGCTAAAATACCAAAAATTAATGGCTCGAAAAGTATTTCTCACAAAATTGTTAGACAAACTGCGTTAGAAAGTTAAAAAATTTGTATTTTTCTTGATATAAATTTAAAATCTAATGATTATGCCGTTTTTCAAATATTGAATTTCAAAAATTACCAAACTTCACAATAAAGTACCATAGCGATGTTACAGTTAACGATAATACAGATTTTCAAATATTAATTAATTAATTAAATTTTATTATTTAATTTTAGTTTTATACTTCATTTCTGTTCAAAATTATAGACTCACTCCACATTTATAGTCTCCTTCGCCCGCGAGCCGCCTGATCTTTGTCCGTGAACAGCCCCATTATCTTTTTACGTGTGAAGGTGAGACTATAAATATGGAGTGAGTCTATACTTTTGAACAGAAATGAAATATAAAATTAAAATTAATTAATTAAATTTAATTAATGAATTAATATTAGAAAAACTGTATTAACATCAATTGTCATCCAGTACAAGTTTAAAAAAAATTATTTGAACTTGAATGGATGAATAGAAAATATTTTATTAACGATTGAAAATTTCAACAAGATATATATAGAGAGAGTGTGAACTAATAGTAGGAATTTAATAACGAGTTTCGAATGTACCGGGAATTGCATACAAGAAAAATAAGTCGAAGGCTGTCCAACGAAAACTTATTGTTGGAGTTGTTAATAACTTCTGACTCCTTGATTTATATTTCTATACAGAAAATAACAAACGTGCAAGGAAACAGAAAGTTTTCAGAAACATTGTAACTTTCACTTTAAAGTATAACACATTATGACTGACATATCAGAGCACCTATTTATTAAAGTAAATTTAACCCTATGAGCGTCAGTGGATTTTCCTGTATTTTCTTATAAAAGATTATAAAACCCAAAATATATTAAATTACATTTCACAATTTAATACTAAATTATATTTTCATAGCTCTTCATCCTATATATACATCTTAAAACATAATCTTCTTAAAAATTATTTTTGTCTATAGCCAATTTAACTTATTTTCTGGTAATAGAAAAGTATGTGGCAGCCGATTAAAGTCCATTTATTTCTAAAAGGCTCAGGTTTGCGCAAAGAATCCTTCACATGTCATTAAAGTAACAGGCTATCATGTGTTTCAAATGTAAAACAACTTTAAACAATTTAAGTTATGCAATTTTTAATTTCATGATGCCGTTATTTCTATAGGTGAGATTCATAATGTGAAGCCATACGTAAAAGTCAAACAAAATGCAATCAGTATTGATTTAATCTGTGTTTTAGGACATTATTAATGATATTTTAAAGTGTTTATTAGTATTGTTTACCTGGGTACCATTGTTTAGAGCATTTAAACGTCACTCAAATTCACAAAAAAATTTTGCTATTGGAAGATGTATTTTCCAAGTATATATGATATAATGTTGCATAATTATAAAAAGAAACATGCATTCGTATTTTGTAGACATTGTTTTAAAACATTTCATTGCAAAATATTAGTTATTTAATTATTTATTTTTGGTCCTATGTTCGCATTTTCTTAATGATGCGTTCCACAGTGATTTCACTGATGATTCCACTGTGCGTCGCGTCGGTCAGTCATGTCTCAAATTCCCCTTGCCTAGGTTAAACCTATGGATGCGGAGTGCATTCTAATTTTTAATATATTCCATCAGGGAATTAATATTTTAAAATTATTTTTAGTATACTCTTCTTAAAGGATGTCTCTTTTTTTTTTCTTTTTAAGTTGTCAAAATATTTAAAAAATATATATTTAACTAAGGGGCTCAGCCCCCTACTCGTTGACGCTTGCCCCTTTTTGTTTTTGCAGATACTCTAGCCAAAATATGTACTACCATAATCATTTTAACATATGAAATTGACAATTTTTTAATGTAAAAAAGTAATTGAAAATTTCGTTGAAAACACAATTAAAAATACATCTAGTTGGTGCTACCAATGGGCATAAATCATTTAAATACTGTAAAAAATTATCTTGGAAATACAATCAGTTTAAAACTCATTGAATGTATAATATTGTACAGCAAGGCTTAAATTCATTTAAGAAAAATAAACTACGTGATAAGAAGATAGTTTATATGTATCATCAATCATTGTTTAAATTTCGTTCGACATTTTACTCTTCTAATTGATTATAGATTTTTGTAAAGGAAATTATTTTTTACTTCATCAAGATAGCAACATATGACAGCAGGTGCAATCTAGACAGTTAATATTGTTATTCTCTCCGATTTTCGTGGGAGTGAAATTCGTAAATAAAATCTAAATAAGAGTTGAGAATTAATTTTAAATTAACGATATTACTCATAATTAAAATGAGGAATCATCTCAAACGCTTTGGATTACGTACATGTTATTTTATTTTTAGTAATTGCTGGTTTGAGTTTGACTGCCCTCACACTGGAAGCCATATTGTAGACAGGGCACAGCTGATCTTACCCACCCTAGTCTGTTCAATGGTCTGAGCTCTAGAAACTACGGTTGTTGCCAAACGGTAAGCTAGAAATTCAGCCTTATTTCTGCGCCAAGTAAGAGAAATATATATTTAGATTTTATTTGAAATGTTAAAATCTTACTCACAGCTCATCAGCATTTAACATATAACATATTAAATTAAGCATAGATTTTATAAATATTTTGTAAACTAAAAACAAAATGAGGCATCTTTCAAAAAGAGTACACAGAAAAATGAAGTTAAAAATATTAATTTCCTGAAGAGATATTTTAAATATACGAAGGCATTTCACGCCCACAGGTTTAACATTAACGAGGAGGATTTGAGACTTCACTGACCTAGTACCCTTAATTAAATACAAGCTCCATAAACAAGACAGTTGTATAAACTAATATTGATATTGGAGATTCATTGTCATAAGCGATAACTTCTCTAACAAATTTATGATGAAATATACGTCAATTTTAATCAGATATTTTTGAGGTTAATTGAAAATTAACATAGTCTAATGTATGAGTGGAAAAGTGGAAATACTCAAACAATTGTTTTGTGAAACTTCATACTCTTTTTATCGGCACTAATAAATCGAAAACATCAAGACAATAGCATGGGCTATTGTCTTGATATTTGAAATTCATTATGCCATAAGCGATAGCTTTTCTAACAGATTTATGATGAAATATACGTCAATTTTAATAAAATACTGTTGAGGTTAATTGAAAATTAAAGGTCTAATGTGTATGAGTAAAAGTGGAAACAGTTCCATAATATATACTGAACATGAGAAATATATTTTCTTTTTTTTTTTTCAAAAGGTGCAAAACAATTGTTTTGTGAAGCCTCTTATTCCTTGCATCGATGCTAATGAACCTAAAACATTAACTCAATAATGAAAGTCAAAGCGTTAAAATTCGCTTAAGTATTCATTTGAATTCTTCTATGAATGGTATTTACACAAGTATGATACATGTTCACTTCGATTTTTTAATTACAAAATAAATAGACAAACGTAATTAAGTAACTTTGAATACGATAACAAACAGCCATTAGAAACGAGAAAAATGCTTTTCATTTCTTTTCAAGCTTTGGTCTCATTACAAGCCAGCTAATAGCGTAAAGCATTTAATTCTTTCACCTTTACTAACAATACATCAGAATTAAATTAATAAAGTACACTTGATGACATTTCAAGGGATTGAAATAAAACTTTTACTTTCCGTCGGTTTTGTTCCAGAGAAGATAACGAAAATAAAGATTAATATATTATATTCTTTTGAAAATCCTCATGAAAATTCTCGGAGGATGTATGCCGAAAAAAACATTTCGAATTTTATTTGATTTCATAAAACAAGAACGAAAAATCATACGTCAAGCATAGATTATGTAACACTTTCCAACAATTCCAAAATAATTAAGCAAATCTTTACCGTAAGGTGTAAGATGGTATCTAACGAAACAATTTTGAAAACGTATAACATACTTAAAAATCCAATATTAGAAAAATACAATATTTGGAAAAATATCCGAGCTCTTTTTTTACAGCCCTGTATATGATCTATAGATTTGTATCTATAATAAATAGAATGCTAAATTTTAGTTCAGTTAGGAAACGCGTAGCACAGTTTAAAATTTCCCTTCTGCAATTTACGGAAATGTACTCGAGAACTTTTGTGCTGCCCTGTATATAATCTGTACAATTTATACACACCAAGTAATAGAAAAAAAATGAGTTAAATTTAAAAACGCGTTCATCAACTGAAAAAGCATGCCCAGCAATTATTATTAATAAGCAGTACTTTAACCGAATTCTTTTGTGTGTCCCTGTAAATGAACGATGATAACTATACACACAATATTCTATAGTAAGCCTCTTGTAATCCATGTTAGTGATATATATCAATTTCAATATATTTGAAATAATGAAACATTATTAAAATAAACTGCAAACGATTTTTCATCATAGACCGTCATGTAACGGAATTCTTTTGAGTATTCCTGTAAAGGAACTATAAGTGCTATGCACACCACATTCTATAATTAGTCTCTTGTAGTGTATATCAGTGATACATATCAATTTCAATATGTTTCAAATTGCGCAACATCATTAAAATAAACCGCAAATGATTTTTTCCCATAGACCACAATGTAACGGAATTATTTTGAGTGTCCCTGTAAAAAAAAACTATAAGTGCTATAAACTTCATTTTCACTACCGAATATGCCACAGTAAGCCTCAATAACATATATCAATTGCATAGCTATCCGAGCATATTTACGTGAGTAAGAGCACGGACAGACAGACAGACCGCAGACAAAAGGCAGACAGACAGACAGACAAACCGAATTCATAAACACTTTTCAACTATGTTGGAAAGTGTTAAAAAGGGAAGCTAATTTAATCAAGAACTCTTGTTCATGTACTATAATGATTTATTGTAAAATACCATGAAAATACTCGAAGAATGAGTGCCGAAAAATATTTTTTTTATTTTTATTTTACTTTAGGAGGAATCAGATTACTCAGTTCAATAATAATTAATATATTTTAAGAAAATTTACACATAACGTTTAAACAGATGCAACAATTTTACCTCGCTTTTTCCTTGAAAAGATACGTTTTTCCAATAGTCGTATAAGTTTTATTTGAATCCAAACAAATCTCATATCTATCTGTGATATATACTGAACATGGAAATTTTTTTTTTTGTTCTTTTTCAAAGAACAAAAGAAAACACGAAAAGTAGGCCAAGCAACTGTTTTGTGAAACCTATTATTCTTTTCATCGGCGCTAATGAACCGAAAACATCAACTCAATAATGAAAGTCAAGGCGTTAAAATTCGTTTAAGTATTCATTTGCGTCTTTCTGTAAAGGGTATTTACACAAGTATTAAGCATGTTCACTCCCATTTTTTAATTACAAAATAAACAGGCAAACGTAATTAAATCACTTTGAAGACGATAATAAACAACCATTAGAAACGAGAAAAATGCTTTCCATTTCTTTTCAAGCTTTAATCTCATTACAAGCACCTAATAGTATAAAGCATTTAATTCTTTCACTCTTTCTAACAACAACACATCAGAATCAAATTAATTAAATAATCTATGTGACATTTCAAGGGATTGAAATGAAACTTTTATTTCACTTCGATTTTGTTCTAAAGAATGTAATGTAAATAAAGTAAATATCGTGCCTATTTAATGACATTCATCATGAAAATTCTCGGAGTATGTATGTCGAAAAATAATTTTCTAATTATATTTGAAAATGCAGGCTAATTTATGCAAGAACTCTTGTTCATATATTATGATGATTTATTGAAAATATCATGCAAATACTCAAAGAATAGGTGTAGAAAATAATTTTTATATTTCATTACACTTTAGAAGGAAGCAGATTACTCAGTTCAATTATATATTTTTTAAGAATAATTATACATAACTTTTAAATAAATGCAGCAGTTTTACCTCTCTGTTTTCCTTGAAAAGATTCATTTTTGCAATGGCCGTTTAAATGTTATTTGAATTCAAACATACCTCATATCTGTCTGTGAGATTTCCTCCTCACCTGATTTCACCACTCATTTTTAATTATAGTGAAACATTTTCCATTTACATAAAATTTTAATAATTTTTAGGCGCTCAAAGGACTAATATTGGACAAAGACTCAAAGGTAAAAAAAAGAGACTGCATTCTTCGTTTTGAAACGGCTATCATATCGTAACAGACGTTCCACAAAATTTCAGCGTAAAATCATAAATAAAAGAAAACTGCCCAGTTAAACTGACGGCATTGAGCTCACAGGCTATTCACACTAACTGTAAATTATATTCTTATTTCAAAGAATTTGAAATAAGCCCTCGAAAAATGAAGAAATCGACAATATATTAAGAGGGGGAACCATCCCCCGTTTCTCCTTCTTATAATTAACCAATGAACCCATAAAACTAATCAGAGAAGCGCCTTACCACAATGAACCTATATACAAAATTTGAAAAAATCGGATAATTCTGCATGAAAAATCCATTTATCTAAATTAAGGGGGGGGGTTAGCCCCCCGTCCCCCCTTTATACTTAACCAAAGAACCCCCAAAACTAATCAGAGAAGCGCCTTATCACAATGAACATATATATAAAATTTGAAGAAAATCGGATAATTCTGCTTAAAAAAACCCATTTATCTATATCAAGAGGGGTTAGTCCCCACCGTTCCCCCCTTTATACTTTACCAGTGAACCCCCAAAACTAATCAGGGAAGTGCCTTACCACAATGAGCCTATATACAAAATTCGGAGTAAATTGGATAATTCTGCATGAAAAACCCATTTATCAAAATTAAGGGGGGGGGGGGGGGTAGCCCCCGTTTCCCTCCTTTACACTTCACCAATGAACTCCCAAAACTAATCAGGGAAGCCCCTTACCACAATGAGCCCATATAGAAAGTTTGAAGAAAATCGGATAACTCTGCATGAAAAAAATCATTTATCTAAAATAAGAGGGGATTATTAACCCCCCCCCGTTACCCCCTTTATACTTAACCTATGAACCCCCAAAACTAATCAGGAAATAACCTTATCACAATGAACCTATATACAAAATTTGAAGAAAATCGGATAACTCTGCATGAAAAATTCATTTATCTAAATTAAGGGGGAGGATTCCCCCCCCCCCCGTTAGCCCCTTTATACTTAACCTATGAACCCCCAAAACTAATCAGGAAAGAACCTTATCACAATGAACCTATATACAAAATTTGAAGAAAATTGGACAATTCTGCATGAAAAAACCATTTATCTTAATTAAGGGGGGTTAGCCCCCCCGTTCCCCCCTTTATAGTTAAACAATCAATCCCCAAAACTAATCAGGGAAGCGCCTTATCACAAGGAACCTATAAACAAAATTGGAAGCAAAACGGTTATTTCTGTCAAGAGTTATCGCGTTACGTACGTACATACGTACATACATACATACATACATACATACATACATACAGAACGGGCGGGCACATAAGCTCTCAGGCTTTGATAGCCTGTGAGCTAAAAATTATAAAGACAGATGCAATACTTTTTTTCGAACTAACTTCCCAACGGTGATATACACCCTAGTAGCACAGCCAGTATGTGACGTTACTGTAACGTCACATTCACAACCGTGACAATTCGTAATATCTTTAATGTGTCATATTATGATACTCAGGTGATCGTCGTTCACAGTAAAATCACAAAATCAATGTGCTGTAACAGAGAAGTTAAAGTAGCTAGTTTTTGAATCATTTATACCTCGTCAACAAAGGGGACATATAGACTTCACAGAGACATTTTCCACATGACATGATGGCAAATGCATTTGGGTCACAGCGCTTTCAGATTTTGGTGGATTTCGGTACATGATGATTTTAGGTCAATGGTACAGGCATTGTACAGACTGTATTTCAAAGCAAGTAGCAAAAAAAATTGTGGAAGTTATTTCACTCAATATTTGAAGGACTCAATGTATGTCACAAGATAACTAACAAAATGCAAGTTTTGATACCGTCAAGATTTAAGTTTTCTAAAGAAAACTACAAACAAAACTATTGTGATTGCTCCGTCTAAAACAGATGATTTGTTAAAACTGGATCTTCAGTTAACTTGTGCGAAATGTTTTGTGTCTGATAGATTATATTTTATTGGACTTATGTGCAATGAGTCTTCGTTATCAAAATTCCGATCTAAATTTTATCTTGTATTATATTGAGTAAAAAATAAATCCTTGTATTTTTAAAAGATTCTCAGGATGCAGTAAAAGAATTTTACATGAAAATCAGAAAATATTCAAAAATCTTAGTTACCATGTCTTACACCCGAGCTCTGTATTTCATGGCTGAAATAACGTGAACGTCTGCTTTGAATTGTCTTCTTCCAAGGAGCTATGGTTTAAGCAAAATAACTATAAGTTTACAAATTCAAATGTTTTGGTGAATTTAAAAGCCTTTTAGATAGCACCATGAAAAATTATCTCTTAGGGAGAAAAGTCAATATATCTGCTCACATTATATTAACACTGTAGGCTTCAGTTGAATAGCCACCACAAGATCCTTAGCCATTTGCTTTGAAAATTAGACGAAGCTTTACATATCATCTGAGAAAATATATTGTGGAGAAAAAGCGTACATTTTTCAGTGCTGAAATAACAAATCTTGAAAATTCATGATGCAAAAATTTTGTATAGTGTTTTTAACTTACCTAATAGCATGTGAGTATTTTTCCAGATCGTAAAGAAGATTTTACTCAAATTGCATTTTTTTATCACCCTCATGCTATGTTCGTCATCATGATGTCCCTAGATTCTGACTTTTATTTTTGTTTTTCGTAAAATATTTGCAACACACTAAATATTAGACCGAACTGAATGATGCTGCTGAGTTACTTTATGTGCAATTAATATTACACATTATTTTATTTTATTTTACTACTTTATAATCCTTACCTCTTTTTTACCTTGACCAGAGATGTGATGGTGTGATATTTACGTTCATGAGTTTTCACAGTTATTTCAAGAAAAATTTAATATTTTACACAGTAAGGTAATTACTACGTAAGGTACTTGTAAGGTAATTACTACGTTTAAAATAATTCCAAGGATTCTCTTTCACACTAAAAGTTTCTTTCTGCCATCTGTTGGACTATTTAGTAGCTATTAATATTTTTTCCACGGATACTACACAATTTCTTGTTACAGATTTGATAAATTATTAAATTTATCAAATGAAACTGTAAATAAACAAGCTTACTTTTTACAATTGAATCGGAAATTAGCTTTACAAAGCACCGATTAAAAAATAAATAATCTATCTTGTTAAAAAAAATAATTTAAGTAACTTTTTAGATCCAAAAAGTAGTACAAACTAAGACTCTGACATTCCACAGGCATGATTTGTTAGGCTCTATGAAAACATCATTTTAAAAAGAATGATAACAAATTATAACACCTTGTAATAATATACTTCTTTAAATTGTTAAAAGGCGTAAAATAAAAACTTCATAAACAGTAAAATAAGTTTTATTAGACTATTCACATGTTTCGGCGCCATCGAAGCTATTATCAGAACAAATAAGAATTATTATTATTGATTATGTCTAATTAGTCTTATTTGTTTTGATAATGGCTCCGATGGAGCCGAAATATGTAAACAGTCTAATAAAACTTATTTTACTGTTTATAACATTTTTATTTTACGCCTTTTAAAAATTAAAGAAGTACATTATTTTTATTTAAAAAATAATACTTTTATTATTTAATTATATACATGTATTGTGCAGTTATACTAACTATATTTCCATTATAATATATTTTCACTTACAATTACTTCTTTAATAAATATTCCGCGACATAGTTTTGTACGTTTCTAGGATTATGATAGTTATATATGTTGCTCAGTCTAAATAGAGATAGAGATAGAACTGTAGTTAAACATTCATTTTACCTTAGAGACCAAGTGATGATGAACTTCTATAACCATTATAGCTGTTTATGAACAAATACTGAAGCAATCTACATCCTATTGGGATTCAACAAGCGAGAAATATAATAGGATAAAGTCCTTAACGACTTCTGCTACTATTATTGAAATTAAATGCTTGTGTTTGTATCATTTAGTAAAATACTTCAAATTAGAAAAAAAAATGTTAAATTAATAAGATAAAAAATAATATCTTCTTTTTTACTTTTTAAAACTGAAATTTCTGATACATGCATATACTTTACTTTTTAAAAATTCAGGCTTTTTTTAAATATTTTACCGGCTTTATGTGTTTGTTTGTTGTTCTCCCATGCGGAAAATGGATATAATGGAATGCACTGTAAAACAATTTCCGTATATATATAGTTGATTTTAAGTGAAATTTCTGTATTTTAATGGAAACTTTTTATTTTGAGTGGAAATCGTACATTTTTCTGGAATAAACGGAAAATTTACTTTTTATCCTTATTCGTTGAATGTTAAAAACAAAAAAGTTCTTTTCAAGACAGACACACGGAAACGTTCCTTTTCTGTTGAGAGAAAACGGAAAATATCCAGTTAAATTTTCGTAATTGATGTTTTGGGCTAGAACTAAATCATTGGATGTGACCAGGCGGTGTAGGGAACACAGCATTAATTCTCTAATGGTGAGTACCGAGGTTTGAAGACAGCGCGACATAAAACGTGTGTTATAATATGCAGCACAAATACCTGTTCCGTATAAATGTGCATCCATATATATGTGGGAATAATCAGAGGTGACAACAACAATAATATTAACTCAATGAATTAAACTATTCACGAACAGCGATAAAAGGCGATAAGTTCATGCAAGACCAAGAAAAGCACGCAAGCACGAGCAGTTGTTCTATTGATTTTGTATATAGTTGTTGGTGGAATGTTTACGCACTGCTTGGAGTAAATTGCTAATTATATTTGTATTGAGATACGAATGTTTGTATCTTTCAAGAATATTAACCCAGTTATATAGTTGTGTGTGAATTCAATCCTCAGCTGTATTTATTGTTATCTTAGTAAATCTGTTTTGTTTATATTATATTTGAAGAATCTGTGTTGTGGTTAAAGTATACTTATTACTCATCATAATCCCATATATAGATAGATAGATATTATTATACAGCTATTACTATTGCTTAATAAAAATTTCCCGTCTTGAATATCAGAAAATTTGCATCTTGAAAACGGGGGAATATCAAAACGAAAGTTTTTAAAATAGTAATAATAATAATAATAATAATAATAATAATAATAATAATAATAATAATAGAATAGAATAGAATAAATAGAGAATAGACAGCACCTATGCTGCCAGTACATTTTCCGTTTCTTCACGGATTTTTTTTTTTACGGTATATATAGTCATATAAATATGGATGAGCTGAAAATGTACATGTACAGTGTCATTAAAATCAAATAGTTCTGTAAAATAATCACAAACGTTAAGCGCTTACGTTTACAGAGAAAAGTTTGTCGTAGACTTCACTAACATGCATTAATTTCTTTCTATTTGAAATAACTTACCGTCATAAAACGCACTGCAAAGTAATTAGAAGTCATAGACCGTAACCTATCCAAATTATTTTGTGTCTCTCTGTAAAATAATCATAAATGCTACGCATAGCATTTTGAATGGAGAACATGCTGAAATAAGCCAATCTATCGTATACCTATTTTGTTCTGTTTGAAAAAGACTAACATCATTAAAACGTCATTTAAACAATTACCGTCTTTAAATTTTATAGCATGCGAATTCTTCTACGTGTCCTCGTAAACGATTTATAAAGGTTTCTCGCATCGTTTTCGACTGCTAACATGATATTTAATTGCCCTATCCAATGTAAACAATCACAAAAGTTGTGTCCGAAAAGGGCTTTTCACCTACTTTGAGAGGGTGAAATCAACGTCCGAAATTTTGTAAACATTCGAAATAATATTTCGCACCTAACTTTTCACCATGTACGAAAATAAATGCCCCAGAATACCGATTTCCTTCCCGTATGATACGATGACGTCAAAATGTTGTCACGGAGGAGGCGTTTCCACCGAGTTTTCGTACTCGTACGTTGTCAGAATTGGGCTGATAATGTTTCTCAATAACACGTATACTTTCGTAACAGCCCAACCACATTTAGTGTGAGCAGGCATACATACAGACAGGCGAACTAAAGTCATAAATCCTTTCAGTGATGTTCGAAAGCATTTTAAACAAGTTGGAAATTGTACGTCATACGTGACAAATGAGGTGCGTTCGTACTATGACTAGTTTTTTAAATATTCAGATTTTGGTGCAATAGCTGTTGCACCCTTATGCAAAAATGCATGAATACAAAACAAGTGTATTTCATGTGCAGATTTTCATATTATGGATATTAATTTCATTTTATGAAATTAAGTTTCAATACACTTTTACAAACAGTTAATTACAATTATGTTATATTAAAATGCGCAAAACATCCAATACAAGACAATGTAAAAAAAACATCGTTATTATCTCAGTGAAAAAATGAATTAAATCGTCTGTTATTATGATATGATTAATTTCCGTAACAAAATAAGTGCATTTTTAGTTGGCAACATTTTATCTTTTGTTGACATTTACTGAAAATTCCAATGGGAAACATACGCCTAGCTTCGAAACTTTTCGAATTTAAAATCCATATTTAGACTCTTTTTCCATTTAATATCTATTTCTCCGGAAACATCAATCCAAAAAACTATTGGTAGATTATACGATTGCTATACTTAAACAATTTTAGTACAAATTTGGTTTACAAATTAGGTAATACGGAAATAATATGACTACATCTTAAATAACACTAATCAACATGGCAACCTAGAATCGTTACCTATCATGGGATATTACTGAATTAATTAGGTATGATAGGATTTAACAGAATGAAGGAAATTTTTATTAATATATTTAAGTTTTGATTCGATTTTCATAAAATTTGAAATGACTCGACAAAATTCTGCAAAAATTATATACAGTATGCCCACTAAAGTCCCTTGCCACCCACTTAACTTCGAAACAGCTGCTACTATATTCATAAAAGTGGTGTCTAGGTATAGTAATGTAGCCATGCGCTACTGAATGATACCGCCTACGCCGCCACCTGGTGGAAAACTGCGGAGTAAGCATTCCTATCTCGAAAACGGAAAGGGAGAGAGAAAAAAAGTCATTTACAAAGTTGTAGAGTATCATCGATTTAGTACAAAAAAAAACCTTGTGGACATTACTGCGAAGAACAGAGCGGTTAAAACGCGCATTTGTTTTTTCGTGATTTCCTACAATGTGACGTGACAAAACGATCTTAAAAAGAAAGAAACAACCAGTTATGGAACAGCAGGTGTATGCGACCCCTCCACAAACATTGCAGAACCTTAAACGACGCATTACGGACGCTTGTGCCAACGTGTCACTCTCTATGATCCAACGTGTGTAACATGAAATTCAAACAAGAATCCAAATGTGCATTGCAGCTGACGGTGAGAGGTTTTAACATCTCAAATAAAGGTACATTGTTATTATTAGTTGTTTTTTTCTTTCTAAGATCGTTTTGTCACGTCGCAGTGTAGGAAATCACGAAAAAACGAATGTGCGTTTTAATCGTTCTATTCTTCGCATTAATGTCCACAAGGTGTCTTTTCGTACTAAATCGATGATGCTCTACAACTTTGTAAATGACTTTTTTTCTCTCTCCCTTTCCGTTTTCGAGATATGATTGCTAACTCCGCAGTTTTCCACCAGGTGGCGCCATAGGCGGTATCATTGAGTAGCGCATGGCTACTTTGCTATACCTAGACACCACTTTTATGAATATAGCAGCAGCCGTCCCGAAGTTAAGAGGGTGGCAATGGACTTTAGTGGGCATACTGTATATTAAATTTCAAACCATTCGGTTGGTTTGTTTTTGCGCTGTTATATGCGGACAGACAGACGAGCCAGACGACGACTATAGGTGCTACGTATTTATATAATTACGAACGCACCTAAACATCTCATTTTCAATAATCAAAGTGTAAAGAATTTCAGCAGAAATTCGTAATCCATCAGGTTTCCTATGATTCAGGGGATTTGAATATCAGATTTCCTAAAGGTAATGGTAATGAACATCATTTAACTTAGAATTTCTTCATTAAATAAGGAAAATATTTCTTTTAAAAAATTATATTCAAATCTCCTGTCAAAGATAAAACTTAGCTACGTCAATCGCACTGCGCTTAATTCTACACTTACTTCATATTTTAAAAATATGAAGATAACGGAAACTTGCACATTGTACACAAAAAGTAAATATTTCTTATAACATTCGTCGGCACCAAAATCCTCCCTGTAAAAAGAATTGCTAATCCTTATAGATTCTACCTCACTAAACCAAAACATGGAAATAGAATTATTGTATCACGCACCGTGTTTTAGATGGGATGGATTGTTTTTAAAATTAATGTATTTTATGCCTTACTAAAACATACGTGAAAAGTGTGTAAACAAATATATGTATGTATGAATATGTAAATATCCTATAAATGAATTTATATAAACACTAGCAAAACGAATTAAAATAAGGTAGGGGACCCAAAGGTGGCCATACTTAATATTTGAGGACTTCTTTACTTTTCTTGTTTGGTGTGTGTGGCTGAATTTTTGTTTGTAAAATTTTACTTTTATCTCTTACACATATCAAGTATACTTCTTTGAAAAATAAAATTTAATTACTTTTATAATACAACTAGCTGTTACCCGTGACTTCGTTCACGTATCATTAAAAAAAGCATAAATACATTAATTAAGCAAAATATTTCATTCCCGATAATTAGAATCGTAAATAATTAACTAACTCTTTATCACATTCCATAGGAGACAATACCGTATTTCTATGTTATACAGGCCTTGACATAACTAAGTTTTAAAAAAGTGAAAATTTGTGACAAATAATCTCGAAAAGGAAACTGCAACCAATGAAAAAAGGCGGGCCAAATAAAATCGTGGAAATCGGCGAATTGTGTAAAAACATATGTCAAGTTTACCTGGTAAACTATTTTACTTTTAACGCCTTTGTGAAACGTTTTAATAGCATCCTTCAAAGATAATGGAAATATTATATTCTTTTTCATTAAATTCAATTCTTGTGAATAGGGAGCAATAATTGTAGACCTAACTGCAAGGAGCTTAAATTTGCCTCCTTGATTTAATTTATAACTGAAAAAAAAAATCTTTATTTCTAAATGGAAATATGTTGACAGACGACTTTTTGTTCTCCAGAATAAATTGATTCATGAAGTTTGAATATGTGAAAATACGTTTTTATTTTTCAAAAATTTTACTGTAATCAAGATTTTTTTTTTCTTTCACTATCTAATCAAATTGAAAATAAATTCTTTTTTTCAGTTTTAATGAGAAAAAATATATTAATCCGTTGTATTTCTTCTTTTTTATCCCCAAAAATGGTATAATTTAGTTGCCATTTTTAGAGAAACTTCGTTAAAATTTACAAAAAAAAAATCTTGGAATTTAAATCATTTTTTTTTAAATTCTGAGAGTTTATGACATCCTAGGATCAATGATAACCGGTCTTAAGTAAATCGTGTTGCGTTCGACAACCTGAAAGCAGTAGTTGCGAAATGCAAACAGGCGGTCAGATTTTAATATAATAGATTCGTATTTATTTTTCTTTTCCTAATAATCATGGTGTGGTTTTGGCAAAAAACTCTCATCTGTATGTAACTGATATTCATGCTTAATAATCGGTATAGATAAAAAAAATATTTTAATTTTTCGTTTTAAATATGGCGTGAAACTCATCTACTTTCTAAACTTACTGATCCTTGTATTATTAATGTAAGGAATTGATTCACGCTCCTTGTAAAACACATTTGAAAATTCCCGTTTTATTTCAAATATGCCGTCACTTTTTCCTCAGAGAAATCTCTTTTTAATGGCATAATTCTTGTTAATTTTCTTTTTCTGGCAATCATGACGTAAATTTTAGCGGAAAATTGTATGTAACTGGTATTCAAGCTAATTATTAATCAGTATCGATAAAAAATCAGTTTTTTATCTTAAATATTACGTCCATTATCTATCTACTTTCATTATACATTGATATTCATGCTCCTTGTATTATTACGAACATTTGGAAATTACATGTTTTATTTATGACGTCATATTTGTCCAAACCGAGGAGGATCCTTTTCATAGTTCCATGGTCCAAGCGAAATCTATTTTTAATAATATAATTATTGTTCATTTTTCCTTCTAATTATAACGCAATTTTTGACAGAAAAAGATCTTTTTAATGTAACCGATATTCATACTTCCTGTATAATGTTGTTTCAAATATCACGGAAATTCATCTTCTTTTTAATTCTTTTTAATTTTCATTTTTCACGTGAAAATCGTTCAATTGAAAATTAGTTGTTGAGGAAAAATTATTTTTCCGAGTTTTTATTTTTTGGCAACGATCAAAGCCCTAGCAACGATAAAGTAAAATGGTTAAATTTTATTGAAAAATGTCCATTTATTCTCTATGAAAATTATGAATTTTTTAATTATTAAAGAAAATATTTGAATAAAATAAATAAAACCTAGTCTATGTTCATTTGAGGGTTATAATCAACCTATATGCAAAGATACGGGATCTTTAAATGCTCCATTTTGACGTTGGCTTTAGCCTAACATTTGCGCACAATCGGATTTATAATATTATTAGGACTAGCTGTTACCCGTGACTTCGTTCACGTAACATTAAAAAAAGAATAAATGCATTAATTTAGCAAAACATTTTACTTGATAATTAACAACATATATAATTAACCAAAGCTTTATCACATTTTATAGGAGACCATACGGTTTTTGTTTGCTATAGGGGCCTTGACGTAACCCAGTCTTAAAAAAGTGAAATTTCATGCCAAATAATATATACAATCGCGAAAATGAAACTGCAACTAATGAAAAAAGGAGGACCCAGTAAAATCGTGAAAATCGAGGAATTCCTTTTCGTTAAACGAAAAACAACACTGGCAGAATTCTATACAACAGTGCATTTTAGGTGGCATTTGGTGTACAATTTGTATATGTGTGCATTGCTAAATGGGCATTATTATATTGTTTATTTGCATAGACATATGTTATATATTTCTTACTACATTATCTTGTTTATGTATATATTAAATTAAGTGTTTCACTCTAAGTGATGTAAATACTGAACAAACTGCTTGTGGATTTTATACATTGATAGATATTTCACAAAGATATAACAATCTGATGCGATTCTAAAATGTAAATAAAGGTTGCTAGAAAGTACTTTAAATTCTGCCCAATTTAACCTCGATATTTTCTCTATCGCGTCAAGAACACTATTAGCAAATAAATACCACACAAATCTGATTATCTAAATTTACATATTTTTGTTAGTATATATAGGATTATTTTAATTTATTTCATGCGCTTGAAATTTTTTACGCTTTCTCTAGGGTTAGGTGTCGAATAAATGTACTTTCTTGTTATTTTATTTTGCCATTTCTATTTATTCTATTTTCCATTCATTCCATTTATGGATATTGATTTAATTTACATATTCGTGTCAAAGAATATTCTTTAAAGTTATTATCAGGATTAGGATAGGATACGATTAGGGTTAGGATTAGGAATAAAAATTGAACGACAATGGCATGACCGATTCAGGTTTAAAGTATGAACCATCATGAAGCAATAAGAAAATTAGAAAATTATCGGCTAATAGTTTTTAATATGTTTTACAGTCATAGTTGGCATCAAAGGTGAGCGGGAAAATGATCATCTAAAATACCATTAAGTGTTTACCACGCAAAAAACAAATCTGGTTACAACAATGTATTTAATTTTGCGCCAAATTTCACTTCATAAAAAAAAAAAAAAGCAAATTGACTATGGACTTAATTACAGACCCCTAACCTTGTTATTCTCGAAAATTTTCTACCGATATGTAAAAAAAAATTCTACTATATAGAACGCGCTTTCACATTTATAATGTTATGAATTGGCACGATCGGCTTGTTCAAGTTTACACAATTCGGCTGGAAGAAAAGATTCATTACTTTTTGATTTCTTCTTTGCTTTTGCATTACGCGAATTTGTTGGTAAAATCGATTTTCTTTTCGATAACATTGTTAAGTTTAAAAAAATATTGTAATTTTACTTAAACATTGCTTTAAAATCTATGCAATTTATCTTATCCTACAAGACTTTACAAAAATCTATTAGGAAACAACTTTAAAAAAAGCTATATTTAAAAACGACAACAAAGTTTTTCCTATTTTAAAACTAAAAGAAATGTAAAATTAAATTCCGGTTCGAAAAGACGATTTACAAATGTGTTTCGATTGTGGGAAAATGATGGAGGGAAAATGCTGTTACTTCGACACAATCATATTAAATCTTTAGCTTTTATGAGAAAAGCAACTTTCTTTTAAAAAATATAGTTATTTTTATTAAGATTTTCTGATTTTCGATACGGATAATTTTGCGATGCATATCATTGACATTTGCCATCCAATATATATATATATATATATATTTACTTTTTAAAATTTAAATTAAAAATACGGTATATTTATGTTAGCCGTGTGCAGACGATAAATCGCCAACCTTTCCCATCATTCGTATTGAATTCATTAAAAATATAAATCTTTCACTCATTTCAATTAAAACACAGAACTTTAATTTACAACACATACATTTAAAATACATATATTACGTACATTTAAAATAATTTCTTTCATGTCAAAAAGAAAAAGAAAAAAAAAGAGAAATTAATCACAAATAATTTGATAACCCAAGATCATTTTATTTCAACATCAAAACAAATCTGTTTTTTTTTTCTATATATGACATCATAGTCGCTTGCTTTCCAACTTACTCGTATTTATGCACTTTGTATTATTATCAAATATTTGAAAACGCACGTTTTGTTTCTAATATGACATCATTTCATATTCTGTTTAATTCTTAAATAATTCATTTCCTTTTCATTTTTCACGTGGAAATTTTTCACTTGAAAATAAATTGTGGATTAAAAATTATTACTTAGGAGTTTTATTTTATATTGGCAACGATAAAGTATAGGGCAGTTGCAATCAGCTGATCAACCATTGTATTCACTTGGAGGTAAGGGTAATTCCACCAATCAGAACTGCCTATTTGTACTGTTTACCTCCAACGTGACGTCAATTGCAACTGCCCTATTAGCAACGGTAAAATAAATTTAACCATTTTAGAAAAAGCTGCAAAACCGGGCCCTTTGGGCCAAACCAACCAAACCAACCAACCATTTTAAAATATACGAAAAAATGTCCATTTATTCTCTATGAAAATAATGAAATTTTGAATTATTAAGAAAAATATTGAAATAAAATAAACAAAAACCATTATATGTTCATTTGAGGGTTATAATCAACTTATATGCAAAGATACAGGATAATTAAATGCTTCATTTTGACGCTGGCTTCAGCCTAACATTTGCACACAATCAGATTTATAATATTATTAGGATTTCAAAATTGTAGCTTGTGGGCAACCTTTGGCGCATAATATTCCAAAGCCGGCCCATGTATTGAAATCACTTCTAAAATGTGAAAAAAAAATACTCGGCAAACTATTTTGCTTACTATTATGCTCTGATGATCCTTTCTTTCTTTTGATATCTTTAGAGTTTTTCTTCTTAATCTTCTTATCTTATGACACGAAAAGACATTGAAGCACTTTTTGTGAAACACTTTTTGTTCAGGGAGTTACTGACTTATTTTGAATGGCTGACATTTTGAATCAAGACAACAGATTCCTCCATAAACGGTTTAATTTACAACAAATTTACAACAACACATTTAAAAATGTCTCATTTATTCAAATTTTATAGATATAAATTATCTTTTAGAAAATAAATATTTTATAACTGTTTGTTTTCTTTGTTTAGACTTTGTATTCCAAACTTCTTTAACGATTTTTTTTCAAAGCTGTGAAAACAGTATCATCAACATCACGAGCTATCAAATACCGTTTCAAAGTAACCAAACTGCTAACTGCTTCTTTGAATGTTCATGCTTCCTCTATATTCATCTTCTTCATCTGATCCAATACTACTGTTATTAATTAACTCGCTGTAATGTACATTTTCGAATGTAGATAGTCTTGCATCACAAGATACATATTCAGAAAATTCACAATCAGAAGAAATTTCCTCCCACTCAGTTATTGTTTCATCATTTTCACTGACGTTACTCTGCAAATTTTTCAGAAAATTTTCCCATTTACCCGCTGGAAACCTGCTTCTGAAAAGTAATTACTGGTAGTGCGTTTAGTAACTGCGTTCCATGACTGTCAAATACCGTTCGAAGAATGTTCAGAAAAATGTTCACCTTTCTTCTGCGAGTTTTCTTCCATATTATCAAGAATTTTACTGATAAGAAGTTTTCGATATTGAACTTTAAATGATAGGATAATTCCCGTATCAATGGGTGGTTGTAGCTCAGAGGTACAATTTTCAAGAAGAAAAATAACTTTAAGATTCGGAAAATAAAAATCTGTGAGATCGGCAGAACACTGATCGATGAAAGCAATTTCTATTTATTGAAAACCTTTTACGTTTTTCGATTCAACCATTATACTAGCATAGATTTCAAGAACTTCTAGATCAGAGCACAGGAACTTTGCCAGTGGGCATTTTAGTGACCTCTTCCACCCTCTACAGATTCATTAAAGAAGGGGTGAACATTTCTTCGAAGTTAGTCAAGGTCATTCAACAGTTCTACATTCCAAACATTACAGAGCACTTCTACATGGACTGAAAAGGGAAAGTGGCAAGCCATCTTCCGGTCCCAGGTTCACAGAACATTTGTGCACATGCGCCGGGCGGGCCTAGTTGACCCAAGACACAGCACAGACCCATGCTTCCGACCGCGGGGGATGCACTGCCTAATGAACGTCATACCCCTCACACTCAAACTCTTGACGTCTTGTTGTCATGACATTAGCACCCATGAAATGGAGTGTATTTACCACATTGCCCGGGGTTCCCGTGTCCGAGTAGGCACAAGCTTCGGCTGTTCCGGGCACCCACAAGAATTACCCTTCCCTAGATCATAATTTTGAGTTTCCAGGACACGCTATTGCTTTACCAACGCTTTCAAACATGAACAAATCTAAAAAAATAATCACTAGCCCGTCAGCTATGGATGGAGCAAAAGACGCCGCTTGCAGGCCCAGGTGGCTGCGGTAATGTCCTCCCTGGACATATAGACATGTCCCTGCTTAGGTTGTAGGCTCCAGGGTCGGACCATCTAGCCACAAGCCTACAAACTTCAGCGTACCTTACCTGCAGGCCACTTGGTCCCTAAACGCCGAGGAATTCCAAACCGTGACATCTGACCGGTACCAAGGGGAATAATAGGCAACATTAACAATCCTGGATGACTGTGGATACCTTCTACCTGAGCGCCATAGAAACTCCTGCTTATCTAAACGTGAGGCTCAGAAAGGTCCGAAATGTGCATATACACGCGAACTGGTTCTAGACCCAGGGTTCGGACTTTGTCTATACACCATCACTTTAACTGAAAAGCCTACGACCCGGTTCTTCTTGGTCGGCTGATAGGATCTCCCTACCAAAGCAGTAGTACCCGCCATAGTACCACTACGGTGGCTACGATGGGCACGAACAACCTTCTGTTGACGGACCATCTCCCTTTTTCGACCAAACCTTGAGGGTGGCGCACAACTCTTCCAGTTGCAGAGGGATCGCAAGGGATGAACAGTCACGAGGGGACTGAGACGGGAAACCTGGTCACCTATGCCTTTGGGTGGTCATCCCTTGTCTAGGGTCCACTCTCTGCCAGTACTGAGGAATGCTTTACACTGCCTCACTCACTGGACAGACGACACTATGGAGCCGCAAGGGACACTTGCTCTTCAAAGTCCGTCCTCGTCTCCGTCTCGCCCTAGATAATCATGGATGTGGTCCTACCACATTAGCTAGACTTTGCTACCCATGTCACCTTCACGACTTAAGCCGGATACAGGAAATCTGCCTACGAGGTACCTTCCTTCGTTACGAGCCGTCTCTCACTCGTCCTTTTTATCCCACTTTCTCCCGAGAACCGGTCTTGAGGGGGACCCTTCGGAAAACTGCGACCGCCTAGTTTATCAGTACCTCTTTCTTCGTGGGTCACCGCTCGGCAGTTGTGATTCGTTCACATACCTGCCACCGTTGAAAGCGACCGAGTCAGAATCACCGAGAGGAACGACACACAAGCTGACGGGGTAAGAGGGAAGCGGATATTTTTATAAGAAAGATAATGGGAAAGAAGACCTCTGAAGAGGTAAAAAAAGGCTTTGTAAGAAACATTGAACATTTTTTATATTATTAGAAAATTTCTTCAATTTTTCTTTTTTGGCATCGAAAATTATTCGTTAAATCGGAATTAAAAATTCGTTAAATCAAAGCATTTTTGTTCCATTTTCGTCGGGACCATAAAAAAATTCGTTAAATCGAGAAATTCGTTAAATCGCGCTCGACTGTACCAATTATTACCAAATTGGTTGACAAAAAGTTCGCCATGAATGAAGCCTACTTGACGATAAGCTAACTAATTCTTTTTTTAATTCCCATTGAAATTCAATATCGACGAAAACTGGGAATATTCTACAATCGGGTTCCACGTATTTTACCTTCGTGAGTTTGAGTAAAAGTGGCTCAATTCTTAAAATCAAGGAATGGTAAAGCTACCGTTTGTTCCCGGTTCAGGTCGGAAGGACTTATTTTTCACTTCACTTAGCGTTTGGACATACAGATGAAATTTTTTAATAGATTTTTTACTCACTTCCTGATATGCTAGGTTTATAAATTTTAGGTACACAGATGTCTTTCCGATGACTATATAACCTTTTAATATTTTTAGATCCTAGTTATAATATAATAAATAATTTTTAAAGCATTTTTTCGTTCTGCGGCTGCAGTGGATAAATCATCAAAAAGCTTTATGGTTAAAATTGTTTAGGAGTTACAAAAACAATGGAGTTAATTATATGCACAAAATCACTCTCACCAAAATATGCCATATGTGACAGTGTAACAGCGAAACATTTTAAATTCTAAAAAGTAGAAATTATAAACAAAAACAAATGTAATAATTAGAAAATATATTTTATTAGTTAAAATATATATACTAATCAAACATTAAACCAAGTAAACATCGAAACTTTAAAAATTAGTGAGGTTCACAATCACACTAAAAAATGTCTATGATTTTTTTTATAAAAAAAGATTAAATTTAAAAATAAAGCACATAGTTTCTTTGCAGAAACCTGTCAAATAAAGCTGAACAAGCTGTGCTTAGTGAAGACCAGAATTACCATGTAAATATTTTTCGAGAAAAGCAACTGACGTCTTTTTTAAGTCGTAATTTTTTTAATGAGTTTTTTTTTTTTTTTCAGCATTTATCCATCAAGCTAAAAAAACCTTTTTTTTCTTTTAACAAAAACTAGATGGTCAAAGATTAATTTTTGCAAATTTCGTTGTAAAAACATATTATAAAAAAAATCTAAAGTGCGAGGGTTTTAAGTATTAAGTGAAGCAAGAAACAAAAAATATTTATTTAATGACTTTATTTCTGAGCTCCTGCAGATTTTTTTTTTTTTCATTTAAAAATCAATGCAGATCGCTTGAGCATTTTTAAATATATGGCATGTTATTTCGGACTATTTCTTTTCTTTTCTTTTTTTTTTTTTTTTTTTCAGCAGAACTATATTTCTAGCTTTTTTTTTTTTTTTTTTTTTTGTTTAATGTTTAATTAAGTCGAAGGATAGAATATGAATTACAAAACATTTTTTTAAAACTGTTTTCATTAAAATATTTTTTTGATTATATTAAACTTTCGAAATTACTTCACGCATAAACTTTTAATACTTTTAATACTATGTGATTTCTTGAAATCTTTATATACGCATAAAGAACATTTAAAATTTTAAATTTTCTCTGAGGTACATACTAAGTACTACAACTTTAAATTCAAATTGATTTAATATTTGTTATTTATGTAGAAAATGCTTTTCCGTAATATAACATTGGTAATTTGACAGAATTTTAATTCAGAAAATTTTTGTTTTATTTATAATTAATACTAATCATCATATATATTATTTCTGGTATCAATAATTTTTTTTCTATGAATTTACGAAACACATAATAACGAAATCGTTATCATTCGAAAGGTTTTTGAAGCGGCTTCTGGCATAGTACACTCACATTTAGTTAAAGCATGTTTTTTTAAGCAAAAATTGTTGTTAATTAAAAATTAAATTGGCATTGTTTTCATAAAGGAAAAAAAAAAAGGTTTTCTTCAAATTAGTGTACACTATATCATGCTATACAATGATTATAAAAAAATATAATTAGTACAAAACAGATAAAGTGAAACGTCTCTGCACTGGCTTTTTTTTATATTTATGATTAAAAAGCAAAATTGAAATTGAAATGGTTAGAAGAAAAATACATCATTGATCGATCGAAGCAGTGGTATTTTACGTGTAGAATATAAGGTATACTTTGGTATGTTAGATTAAGTTGTATTTTAAATGCATTCAATAATTTTTTTTTTCATATTTATCAAGAAGTCGATGACGTCATCTTCTAATACGGTTAAAATACGATTATTAACTTTTTTTCTCGCACGTGCCTTTTGCTATCTTCAATCAGTTTTTATTTGTAACTTTGATGGAATAAATGATACGATATTCTGGCTTGACTAATGTTGCTTGCAGATATTTTTATCCTTAATTTTTCTTTAGAAGTTTAAACCTGCATCTAAAAAAATATTAGATATTGCTAAAAATTATTAGATTGCAGTGCGAAATCCAGCACAAGTTCACTGGTATATATTATTTCTGTTGTCAACATCCCTTTTTCTCAACTAATATGTAGTGTACATTGATGAATGAGGTATCATTGGATAGGATTTTTTGGCCAAATTGGACATTGCATATTGAAATTTCGTTAAAAGATTTTGTTTGTCAGAAATTTTACTTAAATTAAAAATCATATATATTTTTTTCTGTTTCCAACATCCCTTTTTATATGCATTTACAAAACGCAGAACGGTGAATGAGGCATCATCATTCGAAAGGTTTTTGAACCGGCTTCTGGGTAACTTCAATCATTTTTTACTGTAACTTTGATGGAATAAATAAGATGATATTCTGGATTGACTAATGTTGTTTGCAGATATTTCTATCCTTGTTTTTTTTTTAAGTTTAAACCTGCGTCTAAAATATTATTGCTAAAAAATATTAGACTGAAGTGTGAAGCTATCGCACGAATTCACTAATATATATTTTATTTCCGATGTCAACTTCCAACTTTTCTACTTACAACGAGAATGATGTAACATACCACAAGTTTTTCAACAGTTTTTCGACATAATACACTCAAATTACGTTAAAACACATTGCTAAATTAAAAAAACAGGTGTTAATTAAAATTTAATGAAAAAAGTATGAGGTAAAAAAATTCTGAGATTGCATGGGTTCACTGGTTCTTTACAAATAAGCTAATACCTTAAATATTTTAAATGTTTGCGGGTCACATGTTTTTTCGTCAAAGATCTTCAACAAAATAAACACATTAATCCTTTCACATCTTTAAACAAGGAAGAAAAATCATGCTACAGGCATAGATTGTGGAACACTTTAGAACATTTCCTGAATATTGTTACGAAATTTCATATTTTTGTTAAAGCGAAAGGGGATATCTAAATAGACAATTTTGAAAATAGACAATTTTCAACATTGAAAACCCACACTAAGCAATTTTTTATCCATAGACGCTAATTTTGAAACGTCCATGAAAACTTTTTGGTGTATTCTAATTCTTCTGTGGACTGTTTATGGTCTATAGTTTTTATGCACATAACATAGTATAATAAAAATTTAATGCAGCTAAAAAATGAATAACGCAACTGAAAATGAATTTCTTGCAATCACTATCTACAGAAGATAGTGAATCCAATTTCTTTTATGTAGCTCTGTACATCAATTTATTTATATTATGCACGCACTATTACTATACTAAGTTTATGTCATCTGAAAAACGCAAAACAGAATACTCTAGTAAAACTCTAGTAATCATCACTCATAGTCAATAATTAACAATGTGTATGTTTTTCAAATTCTTGCAATCACTATCTACAGAAGACAGTGAATCCAATTTCTTTTATGTAGCTCTGTACATCAATTTATTTATATTATGCACGCACTATTACTATACAATATTTTAAAGTTTATGTCATCTGAAAAACGCAAAACAGAATACTCTAGTAAAACTCTAGTAATCATCACTCATAGTCAATAATTAACAATGTGTATGTTTTTCAAATTCTTGCAATCACTATCTACAGAAGACAGTGAATCCAATTTCTTTTATGTAGCTCTGTACATCAATTTATTTATATTATGCACGCACTATTACTATACAATATTTTAAAGTTTATGTCATCTGAAAAACGCAAAACAGAATACTCTAGTAAAACTCTAGTAATCATCACTCATAGTCAATAATTAACAATGTGTATGTTTTTCAAATTCTTGCAATCACTATCTACAGAAGACAGTGAATCCAATTTCTTTTATGTAGCTCTGTACATCAATTTATTTATATTATGCACGCACTATTACTATACAATATTTTAAAGTTTATGTCATCTGAAAAACGCAAAACAGAATACTCTAGTAAAACTCTAGTAATCATCACTCATAGTCAATAATTAACAATGTGTATGTTTTTTTGTTGTTTTTTTTTTTTTTTTGGTGCGGATTTGAAAAGAAAATTAAATGTTACATACACAAATTAACTATAAAAAAATATATTATCGAGCACCTTAATAATGTAGATCGATTTTAGTATATTAGAAATAGCTTAAAATCGTTAAGACGACTTCAGACTATTACTGCCTATAGACAGTAATGTAATATAATTATTTTGTAGGTTGCTGTAAAATCAGAAGTGGTAAACTCCTGGCGCACAATGTCATTTCAAATATTAAGACGCAATTTTTTTCCCCCGAAATTGAAAAACCCTTTCCAAACAAAAAAAACACGTAGTAAGCAGGAAAAAGTCACTCAACACGCGTCCATTCTCCACTGCTGCATTAAGAGTCTACATCAGTCATGCGAAAAAACGCGCAAACTAATGTTAAGTCTATGGGAAGGTTCTTGCGCGATTTCTCGCTCGCATTTTAATATTTTTAAATGAATTTTTTTGCATAGGATAGCTGAGGTCGATCTCTAACGCTGTTAGTTTTTACTTTTTCGATCTTGGTTCCAGTTTTTTTATATAAGGGTACTTTCACTTTCAGAACCGGTTCCAACCGGGTTCCAAAATTGAAAATGTCCGCTTATAAAAAAAACTGTAACCAAAATCAAAAAAGTAAAAACTAACAACGTTGGAGATTGACCTGAGCTATCCTATGCAAAAAAAAAAAAATTAAAATATTAAAATGCGAACGAGAAATCGCGCTAGAACCTTCCCATAGACTTAACATTAGCTTGAGCGTTTCTTCCCGTGACTAGTGTAGGCTCTTAAAAGAAAAAACAAGCTAATGGAAATATTAATAAGTCACACAACTTGAAATATTCGTTGTCATATATTGTCTACTACTGATTTTAAAATTAACCTCAGAAATCATGGGATATAAATATTTTTGTATTTGTGTGACTACAGAAGAAAATGTTCAGCATTGAAATAACTCCAAATGCATTTAAAATTTCGTGATTTACAGTGTTTCTCGGAATTTTTTTATTCTATTTCATATTAAAAACAGCTTTTTTATGTGGGAATTTGTAATCATAGTTTTTTTTTTTTTTTTGTTATATTTTTCCTATATGAAAAAAAAAATCATACAGAGCGCAATCTATTTCATTTTCTGTTTCAACTTTTAATAATTAACGTAACTTGCAATACACACGCAATATAAATGTATACTCTACAGTTCATTTTAAAACTTTCTGTCACTAATCGCAAGATATACTTCAGACGTTAATTTTAGTTCATTTGGAAATTATTTTTTCTTAAATTACCAAATTTATCCAAGTACAATCGTTTGAAAGTAAATGAATTTTTACCTAAAAATACAACTTTTCTCCATATCTATAAGCTGTCGTTTCATTCAATGACCGAGTGAATTTTTTCCTCTCGTACCGTAGAAAGCCCGACCTCTGTGAGACCGTTTCTAGATACAACTTTCGATGACATACGCAGGCTTTTGTAACAATATGATCATTTTTAACAGTTTCCAACATGGTTTAAAAGTGTTTATGAAATTGGGGTGTCTAGCTATCTGATCTGCTTTAACTCTCGTAAATATACTATCATGTAATTTTTATATGTTATTGAGTTTTACGATACAACCTTCGGTATTTACAATGAAGTTTGTATGCTGTAAAAAAAAATTCCGTGAAAAAACGGAAAATATACTGACAGCAAAGCTGGCGTCTGTTTTCCGTTTTTTTTTTTTTTTTTTTTTTTTTTTTTTTTTCCACAAAATTTCCTTTTTAGTATTTTCCCGTTATCAAGATGGAGTTTTCAGTTATTCAAGAAGAGAAATTTCTGTTTTTACAAATAAATATGAGCAATAATGCAATATCAAAAAAAAAAAAAAATCTATGAAATAATTACATATACAGAAGCACATTTATACATGACAGGTGTATTGAATATTATCAGACCCGCTTTTTATCGTCTTGCCTTCTTCGGGATTCGAACCTCTGTTCTTGCCATTAGAGGATGAATGCTCTGTTCCCAACAGTACCTGACCACGTACAACGACTTAGCTATAAGGCTAAAACATGAATTACGAAAATTACGATATTTTCCGTTCTTTCTCAATTCAAAGGGAACATTTCTATTTGTCTGTCTTGGAAGTGACATTTCTGTTTCTAACATTCAACGAATAAGGATAAAAAGTAAATTTCCCGTTTATTCCAGGAAAATATACGATTTTCACTCAAAACAAAAAGTTTCCATTAAAAGACAGGAATTTCACACAAAATCACCAGTATGTACACAGAAATAGTTTTACAATGTAGCATTTATACTTCCTTTAGAGGGATGCACAAAAGAATTTCGTTACATTATGGTATCTGGTGAAAAATCGTTTCCGGTGAATTTAAAAAATGTTTCGATAATTCCAGCCTAATGACATTGACATGCGTCATGAGTTGAAATGAAACATGCTTTCTGTGGAGTATAGAATAAGTAGCATTTATATTTCGATTACAGCAGGCATGTCAAACAGGTAGCCCTCGAGATCGTGGATACAAAGATAACCAATCAGAATTCAACAAAATGCGGAATTTTGAAATTTAAAATTTCATAATTCCGCATTCCGAGCACTTGAGCAAAAATTCAAAATTCCGAGCACTTGAGCAGTACTTAGTCGAGCGCGTGGATTTTGGATTAGAGATCCCCAACTATCCTCAACACACGCTTAATTAATTTAATAAACGTATCATTGTTAATGAACCCTGTGTGATTTTTTAGGTAGCTTTCAATACAAAAAAGTATAAAGCTACCTATTGCAGCCGTTCGGAGGAAAGCAGTTCCGGAAAATTTCGATATATTTTCACCGATCATGACACCCAGACCCCAAAACCACCCTCCGTTCAAATGTTGATTTATATATATAGATATATCCATATATATATATATATATATATATATATATATATATATATATATGACATATGTCATACCATAATTCTCGTATTTATAAATCAATTTTGATGAAACTATTTGTGTGTATTAAGCTCACCAATGTCTCGACCGAGTTCGTTGGCCAGCTTGGTCCGCCATTTTGTTTCAAGATGGCGGCCACTTAAAAATGTAAAACTAAAATAAATATACAAAAAAGTTGAAAATTCAAAAATATTTTTTAATTATGTGTTAGGCCTTGATACGAGGATTGGAGAGCATTTTTGGTTTACCTCTATCTTTAAAAATGGCAGAGATAGAGCAGTTTGAAATTCTAGGGTGGCTGACATTTTGAAACAAGACATAGATGCACATTACAAAAATTTTCATTGTTGTAATAAATTTTCCCAATCATACGCATAAAACTATATATTCATATCCGTTAGCGCCAATTTCTCGCCAGACTTGGCGACATTTGGCGAAATATCGCCAAATTTGGCGACCAAAATAAGTCTTCATAAATGAAACCAATTTGGCTATAGCTCAATAATTTGGCGAATTTCTTATTCTAATTCAGTATTAACGAATCTTTTGTAAACGTTTTCTTTGTATTTTAGCTTGCTGTTTTTGTGTAACATTAGCTAAAATTTTAAAACGAAGAATTAGGAAAGCTACCTTTTCCTCCCGGTACAGGCCGGAAGGACTTTTTTTCATTTATTTCTTTTAGGTAGCTTTCATTACAAAAAGTAAAAAGCTACCTATTGCAGCCGTTCGGAGGAAAGCAATTCTAAGAAATTTCGGTAGATTTTCACAGAAAAGGACCCTTTTAGACACAGAAAGCACCCTCCATTTAAATGTTTATTTATATATATATACATCCGAACTTTGTCATGCTATAATACTCGTACAATCTGTCTCGAAAGCTTAGGCGCAACAAGAAAATGTCGTTTATTACATAATAATAAAAATTAAACAAAAACATTTTACTTACTTGATTCTATAAAATTATTCAAATAAATCATAGCAAAATGCATAAATGGGTACATTATCATAACTTTGATAAAAAATCAAAAAGCTTGTAACTATACAGTGCCTCAAAAGTTAAGACACAATGGAAAAAATACATAATTTAGCACTTTTAGCATGATGCTATTTATTAATAGTATTTCCCTGTTTTCAGATAACTTCAAATAATTGTGTTTTCATTGAATCAATTAGTCTTTGAAATATTATTGGTGGCTGAGAATACCTGCTTTGGTCACTTTTAGATCTTTAGTAGAGTCATATTGCTTTTCATTCTTGTATACTTCAAGGGTTAAGTACCCCAAATGTTCTCAATAGGGTTTACGTCAGGGCTTAAAGCTGGCTAATCTAAACAATTTCGGCCAGAAAGTCACTGTTTCGTCCTATGTGTTGTAGATTGAAGCATTGCCGTGCTGAAATCTCTACTCAGGACCCCTAAGATGTCACCGAATGGAAGTAGATGTTAGTCTAGTGTCTCTAGATACTTTGGTGAATTTTGTTTCCCATGGAGGAATGCCAAGGAAGGCTTGGCATATTGAAGTCAATCGACAAAAAACAAAGAAATAGAAATCCATTTTTTTTCTATTGCCTCGTTTTCGTTTCATTCGGGTTATTCCTTCAATCTACAAGACAGCTCCAAATAGAAATACTCATATTATAACCAGCCGGTACTTAACCGAACGACTTCACGTTCTGTAACCTAAGGTAAAATTCACTAAAATATTCAAATATGATTTCAAAATCAATTGTTTTTATTGAACATTTCAGAGTTTGATACAATTTCAGAATGAAGACAACCCTTTACGTTTATTTTTTTAACATTAAATTGAAAGAATACATAGTTTCCAGTTCAATGTCTATTTTCTTTTTTTCTGTGACAATTTAGGAATTAAAATGTATGGCATGTTCTTTTTTTAGGTGTATTCGTAATTATATAAATACGTAGCACCTATAGTCGTCGTCTCGTCCGTCCGTATGTCCATCCGTCCACATATAACAATACAAAAACTACCCAACCGAATGGTTTGAAATTTAATCATATATTCTAATACGAGGAAAAATTGTGTGTGTGTATATATATATATATATATATGTGTGTGTGTGTGTGTGTGCAAATTTTATCTTAAAAACGGCTCTAATGATTTTGACTAAATTTTGTATCCTACCATTTTCGGGCGCGAGAAGACTATTGGGCTGGGTCACATGTTCGAGAACTTTCGATTAGTGGGTCACTTTTGGGTGATCGCGGGTCAAGTTAATTTTATCTAAAAAACGACTCTAAAGATTTTTAATAAATTTCGTATCTTATGAGTTTCGGGCACGAGAAAACCATTGGGCTAGGTCACATATCCGAGAAAATTCGATTAGTGGGTCATTTTTGGATCACTGTGAGTCAAGCTAATTTTATTTAAAAAACGGGTCACAAATTTGCATCGTATTGTCTTCGGGCACGAAAAGACTGTTGGGCTAGTTCACATGTTTGAGAAAATTTGATTAGTGCGTCATTTTGCTCATGGGTCATGTTATTTGAACTCAAAGCTAATTTTGACCGAATATAGCTCGGTCTTCCCTGCTCCTATATATAATCGTTGCAGAATTTTGTCTAGTCATTTCAAATTTTATGAAAATCGAATCAAAACTTAAAAAGATATTAATAAAAGTTTTATTCATTCTATTAAATCCTATCATACGTAATCTATATAATAAAAGCGCAAGTCATGGGACTGAGGAAAACAAATACGGCCTAACCATTCCTTTTTTCATATTCCGGGAGGCCATTTATATTCAAAATTATTTTTTCGAATAAAATTGCATAAAAGTTTCATTTTTAAAAAGATCGTTCAAAAAAATTGTTTGTTTGAGAGATGAGCTACAATCAAATATGTATCAATTCTGAGATACAGTTGAAAATAGATTGGCAGTCTAGTATCTCAATCCATTAAAGTAAATAAACACAAGAGATTCTTTCATCATGAGACATAAAAATATTAAACCATGGAGGTAAACATTCGCAAAACAATATCTCCATGGTGAATTTTCAAAATTCGCATCTGTATACGTGGCATACGTAATATATTATCATCCAATGGAAAGGCATGCTCATTTCGCTTATAACAGACGCTGTAATTCATTTCACTGAAATAATAACGATGATTTTTTTTTTACATTGTAAAACTAGTTATAGTACGAACGCACAACTTGTTTCTATTGGCCGACTGTACTTAAAACTTATCATCTATAAACCATAATGTATCCGACTTCTTTTGAGTGTCCCTGTAAACGAACTACAAACGATACACATTCCATTTTCAATAGTAAACATGCTGTAGTAAAACTCAATAACATATATTAATTCAATGGCAGTAAGGTTGAAAAATGCTTATTTTAGTTTATTTAAATGGTACCTTGTGAACTCTGCTGTATAAACAAAACTTTACTTTCAGGTGATGAAAATTTTTAAAGTTTTAAGAGACATTTTTAAAAAAATCTCTGTTCAAAACCTCTATAAACGATTTCAAATTTAAAATTAAGACGTGACGATCTATACGTTTGGTAATAATGACCGCCATCTAAAAAACTAGAAATCTGTCTTCGTTAAAAACAAGACAGAAAAGTTATACATCAAGCATAGATTATGAAACACTTTCTAACACTTCTAGAATATATTTTTTTTTAATTCGCTGTTTAATAAGGCAAAAAGATACATAAATAAACATTTTAGAAAACGCATAACATATTTGAAAACCAGATTTCAGCAACTACCGCTTATAGACTAAAAAATACTCCAATTCTTTTGTGCAACCTGTATTTGATCGATAGATTTGTGTATATTCTACATAGTATGCTAAAATTTAGTTTAGTAAGAAAACGCATAATAAGTTGAAAATTCAACTTCATCAATTTCTACGAGCTGACGGAAACGTACTTTAATTCTCTTCTACACCCTTATATATTACCTACAGGTATTTATACACGCCACATATTTAGCTAAAATTTAATTCAGGTTAAACCACGCTTAAAACAACTAAAATTACACTTCCAAAAATTATCATTCATAAGCAGCAATGCATCCTGTTCTTTGCGTGGCCTAGTATATGATTTTATTTATATTCTACAAACATCTCTTAGTGTACTAAGTATCCATTCACTCAATATAGTTCAGCTTGAAAATGCATAATTAAAAACCACCTTCAAGCAATTCACGTTCATACTCCGTAATGCTTACGAATTATTTCGTGTAGCCCTGTATATGATCGATACCATTTATACACACCACGTAGTATGCAAAAATTTAGTTTAAACTTAAAAACACATACCATAACTGAAAATGCACTTAAAGAAGTTATCGCTGATAGACAGTACTTCGGATACAGTGCTGCACCCGAAACCGTTTGTATGTCTAGTCAAACAACGATAAATACTATGCATATCATATTCTACAGTAAGTATATTGTAGTAAACCTCAGTAATATATATCAATTTCATTATATTTGCCAACTGATGTTTCTCCCTGTAGATTATTATGTAACGGAATTATTTTGTGTGGCTCTGTAAATGAATAATAAAAGCTTCGCACCCCATATTCTACAGAATGCATGTTTTTGTGCACTTCATAAATACATATCAATTTCATTATGTTTGAAATATTGTAGCATCATTAAAATGCACTTGAAAAGATTTTTTTTCATTGACCGTAATGTAACGGAGTACTCTTGACTGTCCCTGTAAAAGATGTTATAAATGCTACTCACTTCATTTTAAATAGTGATCGTGCGTAAACGTTAATAACATACAAAAACTACAGAGCAATACGAGTATATTTACGAGAATTAGAGCACGGACAGACAAACAGAAGTCATAAGCACTTTTCAACTATGTTCGAAAGTGTTAAAAAATGAAATAAAATGAAAATAGAGAAAATGAACAAAATCAATACCTTTCAATACACAAATCAGAAATTAAAAAAATACAACCTCTCTAATAAACTAAAATAAAATATCTAAAATCCTTTCAAGCTCGAATTTATATCTGAATAACTTTTTTTTACCTTATGCAAATCAATAAAAATGCAGGAAAAAATAATAAAAGTACTTTCATTAATCTATTTTTTAAATGATAAAACTTGCTCGAACTTGTTTGAAATAGAAGAATATCATGTTAAAATAATTATTTCTAAGTAGATAAGAAATAACCCAACTTTTAATGATGCAAGAACAGAAATTTTTAGTCTAACAGAAGTATGGAAACACGATCGCTATATTCTCTTAATTAAACTTGAGAAAAACTGAATAACCTCTAGGGAAATCTATTTGGAGGTTATATTCAGTTTTAGAAATCATTAAATCTTTAACTAAATTTAAATAAACTAGATAATAACTTGAATATGTTGTAAAATTATCTACAAGTCGTGCGGATTGACATATAGAGAAAAGAGGAAAAAGAGTGACTTTTTAGATAATTGGAGTTAAGCTAAAAATAACCATTTGCCTGTACCCAGTGGGCGATTAAACTTTGAAATATGGAGATTTCAAAAAGTTTGCTTCAGATGGTCAAATTATTTTCCTTTACTTGTTTGTTTGTTTTTTAACACTTTCCCATATAGTTGAAAAGTGTTTATGAATTCGGTTTGTTTGTCGTCCTGTCCGTGCTCTAACTGGCGTAAATATACTCGTATTGCTATGCAAATGATATGTTATTGAGATTTACTATGGCATCTTCGGTATTGAAAATGGAGGGTCTAGTGTTCATAGTTCCTTTACAAGGACACTCAAAACAATTCCGTTATATTACGATTATGTGGAAAAACCTTTTGCAGTGTATTTTAATGGTGTTACACTATTTCAAACAAATTGAAATTTATATATATCATTCAGGTGCTCATGTATACTATAGAACAGGTTGTGCATACCATTTATCGTTCATTTACAAGGACACACAAAAGAATTCTAAGAACAATAATCGCTGGAAATGCGTTTTTAGTTGTGGTACGCGTTTTGAAATTTAACTACTTTTTTTAATATTACTGTGTAAATTCTATAGATTATATACAGGGCTGCACATAAGCTCTGGAGTACATTTTCGTTTACTGGCGGAAATTGCTGAAGGGGAATTTTCAATTGTGCTATGTGTTTCCTAACTGAACTAAATTTTAGCATACTATGTAGTATATATACAGATATATAGATCCCATACAGGGCGTCAAAAAAAATATGGGATATTTTCCAACTATTAATGATAGTTGCTGAAATAATTGCGTTTTCAAATGTGTTACGCGTTTTCAAAATTATTTATTTATACATCATATTTTATCTAATAATCTGTGAAGTTTTGTTACAGTATTCTGGGGTATTGGAAATTATTTCATAATCTATGCTTGATGCATGATTTTTCGTTCTTGTCTTTTCTTTTTTTTTTTGATTGATTATTTTAATGATTTTTTTTTCTTTCGACTTTGTTTCAACTAAGCTAACTTCCTGAAAGGGAAAAGATATTCACATTTCCAAACCACTTTTAAATAATACTGTAGCGTCATGACCAAAGGACTAAGTCAGGATGGCTTTTTAGAGGTTTTTTATTACACTCAGCTACAGGACGCACAGAATTCTAAACAATTAGAAAGAAAGAAATTTTGCAGGAATTAACAACTAGACTACTTTATTTTAGTCTGTCGACAGAATTATATTCTGCACGTGGGTTTGACCTCGCTAATGTTCATAGCATTGTTCATAACTTTTTTGGGGACTGCTTATTTCGCCCGAAAAAACACGAGCCTCCGTCCAGGCTCCGTACACTTCGTATAACCGGGGCAAGTTCCGGCTTTTTCTGTTCGTCTAACTAGCGACAGAGAGAAATATCATAGGTGCATCTCGCTCACTCTCTTCGATCAAAGTCCTATTTTGGCCTCTTTGCAGTTGTGTATATGTCCAGGCTTTTCCATTGTATTTCAAGTGGAGGTTGAGTACTTACCATATGTCCTCAAGCATGTAGAGAATTATTACATTCCCATGTCAGGGAACCCTTCAGATTTTCCCAGTGTTCATAAAATTATGATACTTCAGATTGTCAGAATCGAGTTTGGCCTAACACTCGAAAACATTTTACGGCCTGTGAATAAAAAGCTATTTACAGAATTTCCCTCTTATCCTCTTTAATAAAAAGCTATGCGTTGCTGACGACTGGGATTTTCGATAATTGTTGCCACAGAATAATCTCGGAATCCTCTTTAATAAAAAGCTATGCGTTGCTGACGACTGGGATTTTCGATAATCGTTGCCACAGAATAATCTCGGAAAATGAAACATTTGAAGTTGCTGAAAAAATTAATAGCTCGAAAAGTATTTGACAGAAAATTGTTAGACAAACTTCGTTAGAAAGGTAAAAAAAAATATTTTTCATGATATAAATTTCAAATCTAATTGCCGAAACGTCAGTGAAGGCTTACTGTTGAGACCCGAAAAGTTTTTGGTTTCTGTCTGTCTGTTTGTCTGTTTGTCTGTCTGTCTGTCTGTTCCGCGATAACTGCCGTAAAAATGATCCGATTAGGTTGATTTTTGGTGGGTATGTTGGTGAGATACCCGGAATTAGCTGTATAGTTTTTGGTTAAATTTGGTTCATTCGTTCGAAAAATAGAGAACATTTCTTTTTAAATCATAATGCTTTCCTATGGGACTGCAGACGATTTTCAAATTTCATTTTTAACTGAAATGGAAATCGCATATTTGAATAATGGATTTCAACGTAAAATTATGGATGTTGATTTTTGATATGGAGGTTTTAAATATATCCAATAATTTTGAAAAATTGACTATACATTTATTAGAATTGAGATATCAATTGTTTAAATGATTGGAAATTTTTTTGCATCTGTTCCGGAAATATAAAACTTTTATTTTCATGTTTTTTACAAATTTTAAAATGCATTTTTTTTTTACTTTTCTCTTTAATTTATCAGTTGCCTAGCAACGATATTTCAAAGAAGATAAAAATAATAAAAGCAACACGCACTATTTTGTTCCAATAATTTATTAGCAAAATAAATTATTTTTGTATTCTATTGACATAAATGAAGAATTTATTTTAATACAAGTTTTTTTTTTTAATCTAAAAAGTTACAAGAATAAGAAGTTCATAAGAATTTCAGAATATCATTGCATAAACCGTGTTTAATTTAACGTTTCTAATTTCTGAAACCTCCGAAGAATTGTATGTGCCTGTAAATATGTATGCAATAGAAAAAAATTAAATTGAGGATTGTAAGATGCTAAATAATATGAAAAGTGAGATTAAAAAACAGTGACTTGAGCTGACGTTGAGGCATCCTGATCTGCAGATTTACTAGTTATCCTGATATTTTCAAGGAACGTTTCTAGGAAATATCGGGAAATTCCAGGAAGTACTATTCATTGCCGAAACGTCAGTTGAGGCTTACTGTGGAGACCCGAAAAGTTTTTGGTTTCTGTCTGTCTGTCTGTTCCGCGATAACTGCCGCAAAAATGATCCGATTAGTTTGATTTTTGGTAGGTATGTTGGTGAGGTACCCGGAATTAGCTGTATAGTTTTTAGTTACGTTTGGTTCATTCGTTCGGAAAATATAAAACATTTCTTTTTAGGTCATAATGCTTTCCTATGGGAATTCAGACGATTTTGAAAATTTTCATCCATTGAAATAAAATGGCGCATTTGATTAATGTATTTAATGTGTAAGTTATGAAGGCTAAAATTTATCAAGTCAGGTCTTAAATTATTCAAATTAATTTGAAATTTTGTTAATACATTCGTCAGATTTTTTAAATTAGGTGTACAATGTTTGGTGCAATTTTATACATCTGTTCTAATAATATAATACATTTTATTCTATCATTTTTTGCAAATTTTAAAATGTATTAATTTTTATTTTCCTCTTTAATTTAATCGTAACCTAGCAACTACATTTTAAAGAATATCAGAATAATAAAATTCAAATAACTCAAACTATTTTGCTACAATATTTTATTCGCAAAATAAAATAGTTTTGAGTGATTTTAATATTTTATTGAAATAAATGAGAATTTATTTTGAAACAAGTTACCTTTTAACTACTATAGAATGATAACCGAAACATTTTTACATGAGATATTCATTTTCTGGAAGAGATATGGATTTTTCGTGGTTCAAAATTAGTATTACTTTTAAAATAGGATATAATATCTCGAACAACGAGATGGTTAATCTAAAGAAATTAGCTTAGTAAAAAGCATCCATACAGCCTGAAATAGCACTATTACTGGAAACTGAGTTCATAACTGATCACAAAACTGAGATCACAAAAACTGAGATCACAAAAAATACTTTATAGCGCCAAACCACGGTTACTATTTAGTGAATTGGCAGTGTGCACGATTATGAATGATTACCCAATAAGTTTAAAAGTTTCTAAATAAGCGTATTTTGGGGAGATTTTAGTATGCTATTGCCATCGAGTTAGATCAGGATGTACTTAAGTAAAAGAAATATTATAGAATGACCATCAAAACTGTTTTCCGAAACAAAAGTTGCAATAGCACTAGATTTCTGAAATAGATATAAGTGAAAAGATTCAGTTTACATTTCCATAAGTTGCTTTTGTACACGAGATATTATTCAACCTATTTATCAGATGCGAGTGTTTCGTGGTTGGCAGGTAAGTAAATATTGCTATTTAGGCATTAGGATAACATGAAATTATTTTCGAAATGTTTGCTTATTCTAATAAAACCACTGTGTAGAACGAAATCCAAGATATACTAGAATCATTCACACAATCAATAGTAAATTACGAATATAAATTTGTTAAGATTAGGAGGGGGTTCAGGGGGGCTCTGCCCCCCTGAAGAAATGTATTTTTTAAATCTAAAACATAGAATAAGAAGTTCATAAGAATGTCAGAATGTTATTGCATAAACCGTGTTTAATTAAACGTTTCTAATTTCTGAAACCTTCAAATTATTTTAAAAGCGTATAAATATATATGTAGTATTTTAAAAAAATTAATTTGCGGATTGTAAGATGTTAAATATTATGAAAAGTGAGATAAAAAAACATTGACTTTCAGAGCTGACGTTGAGGCTCCTGATCTGTAGATTTACTAGTGATTATGTCGTTTTTCAAATATTAAATTTCAAAAATTACCAAATTTCACAATGGAGTACCATAGCGAAATCTTCACGCGTAAAAAGATAATGATAACGGCCATGTGTCCTGACGCATACTGGCTATAGCACGAGTCACAAATTATAGTAGCCTTACTATTCTGTTAAAATATATAAGTGAACTAGCAAGCTTCGCCCGCTACGCTGGTCGGTTTCTCCAAACAAATTTTGAATCAAACGAAATATACCGGTGAATTGCATGCATCCAATAATGTACGCTTTCGATCAGACAGCTACTGGAAAATATGAAAAGAGATCGCATATCAAATTACTGCCTTGGACTACTAAGTATTTGTCTGGCTTTAATTATGTTCCTCGTATTGATCATTCCAGGAATAAGACTGTTGATCTCGTATCTTAGTTACCTTGTACCTTGTGCCGTACCTTGAAGTGGCAGGATGAGACTCCCTGGATATATTGCGGTGGCGGTAGTAACGAAGATATAGAAATAGGTGTATTTTTAGAAATTATAACTTGTAATGTTAAAAATAAGGATGTGTTGGCGCTAAAAGCATCACCAAAATATAGAAAATGTGCTATATCGAAACCGTACAGACCATCGGAACTTTATTTCAGCAAGCATTTTTTATTTCAAAATCACAATTACATAAATATCCGTAAGAATAATAGGTACTTTTATGTTAGCTGGGCGCCAGTAAAAACTCGCCAAATCATGTTTCAATTGGCATGATTTGAATTGCAACATTTTGCGTAACATTTTATTTGTATTGATATGTTTGTGTATATGTATTTTATTATGATTATATTTTAGTTATTTTAAGTAACTTTTTTAAGATATTATATCGCAGTGTTAAAATAATGGCTAGTTGTTATTAGCTAATGTTAAAAAATGAACGGAAAAAAGGATTGGCGAGATTAAAAAAAAAATTTGGCGATGACTGGCGTCCAGCTAACATAAAAACACCGAATAATATTCAATTCTAAATTCCCGAAGCAAAAAAAAAAAAAAAAAAAAAAAAAAAAAAAAAAAAAAAAAGGTTTAAAAAAGAGCCTGAAAACTGGCATTATTGAGATTTCATATGATCAAACTTTAAGGTGCATTTTTTTCTTATCCAGTATCTTATAAATCGCCAAGTATTGTTTGATCTTTAACAGTGACGAATGTATTTTAGAAAATATCACTTGGCGATCAATGCAATAAATTTTAAGGTTTTGTTGTCAAAGACAATGCCAAATTCGAAAATGTACAATACCTCCCGAATTGTTGAGGTTAGAATATTTTTATTTCATACCATTCGATTCAGCACGCAAAAATACATTGAAATATGTTATCATTTGACAAATAAATATAAAACAAGATTTTTAAGGAATTTTGTTAATGTTTGTTCCCATTTTTACCCTCTTTAGAGATGGAATTTTAGAAAACCTGTCTTATTGCGCCTCTACATCCTAAAAAGTATTTCCCCCGCAATTTTCGTGTTTGTAACTTCAATAGTTTGAACTCTGCGTTGATGATCTCCCCAGTCAGGACTTTCCTTTACATATATAGAATTTTATATACAGATAAAATTAACCATTATTATTCCCTAGCAGGCTTTGCTCGCTACGCTGGTCGGTTTCTCCAAACACAACATGAATCAAACGAATTATATCGGTCAATTTGATCTTGTGTTTTAAAGAAACATGAACTTTTACATTGCACGTCCTTCCGCATTTTTGTAAAACGATACGACAGCTATTACGGAATTTAGGCTGTTAAAGACCAACTCGCTTATTTAATCATTTAGCGTAGGATTTTCTAAGGAACGATATAACGATATGCAATATACTAAAACTATCCCTGAAAAATTAACAATGCAAGTTACATCGAAATCCATTCAGCAGGAATCTTTAAAAAAGTCTAATGTTTCATAATCGGGTTTAGCTGATTATAGAAATGCCTCCCCCCGCGTTCCCTAATTCCATAACTAAGCAACATAGAACGATATGTACACTAAAACTTTCCCTCAAAATTTAGCTAACTAACAGTGCAAGTTCCAGCAAAATCCATTCAGCAGAATTCAAGGTATAAGCAGCAGGATCAAAATTCCCCTTTCATTATACATATACAGTAGACAGAAAAATGTATCTTTCATAATCATCTTCACCCGATGATAGAAGTTTCAGAGATTTTGTAGAGAGTATATGCTGTATACGCCTTCAACCTTCTGGAATTTTTAAGACGAAACTCTACACATTTTTATGCCTGCACTACTGACAACTTTCTTCCATAGCTCCATAACTAAACAATGTAGAAAATCAATTCCTAAAATCGCACTGCGAAACTCCCATCAAAATCCGTTCAGTAGAACTTTAAAAAAGGTAATCTTTCATAATCGGGTTCACCTAATTTTATCTATATCTTCCTCCTGTAGCTCTATAAATAAGCAATGTAGAACAATGTGCTTTATTTTAAAACCTTTCTAAAACAAATTACCTAACTAACAGTGAAATCCTATAAAAATCTGTTTGGTAGAATCTGAGTTTTATCCGATCGGAAGGAAATACGAATTTGCGTTTTATAAATATTGTAGATGATGATGGTATGATTTCTGTAATCGGATTCGTTGTCAAACGTTCGCTTCAGAAAACACAACGCAGACGAAAACTTTGCTTCAGATCCAGAGTAGTACAACCATCCCCACAAAATTGCCTAACTAACAGTGTAAATCCCACCAAGTCCGTTCAGCAGAACTCAAATTATAAACGGTCGGAATGAAATACGTATTTGCATTTTATATATATAGTAGATATATCTTTCATAATTGCATTCACCTTTCCCAATCACTTTTTCATTAGCTCTATCACTAAGCAAAATAGAATGATATGTTATAGGGTCATTAACCATACCTGAAAAATCACTTCCATCAAAATTTGTTCGGTAGAATTTTTTTAATGTAATATTTAATAATCTGGTTCACTTAATTTTAGAGCTTTCCTCTGTAGCTCTATAACAAAGTAACGTAGAATATCTATATGCTAAAACCTTTCAAAAAACATTAACTAACTAACAGTGTAAAACCTACTAAAATATCATGAATAATCGGATTATAATGCGAATATGCGGTTTATACTCATAGTAGATGACGATATGATTTTTTGTAATAGAATTATTCATCATGAAGGATTCGCTTCAAACATAAACGATGTTTTTAACATTGTAGCTAATACGCCAATTGGCGAGTTATCCGGTTAGAGATAATTTGCCCGAAATCGTATGAATAACTTTCCAAAGAAAAGGGGAAACATGGCTGAAGGCTGAAAACATATAAATATGTGATACATAATACTAAACAGAACTTCCAAACTCTATTTTAGCAAGCACGTTTTATTTTAAATCGTGGCGTTTGTAGAAATAATAATACACAATTACATAAATATCTGTAAGAATAATATTCAATTCACAATTGAACAGTTAATGTAATCTGTAAAAACATCTGTAAAAATAAACAAAGGAATTAAATAACAAAAAAAGATTTAATTTGAATTTCTTCCATTGCTGTAGTAACGGGCGTATTTTTAGAAATTATCACTTGTATTGTTAGAAATTTTGAGATTTTGACGTCAAAGATATTGCCAAATTAGAAAAATGTGCAATATCTCATGAACTATTTGACTTAGGAGTATTTAATTGGTGCCATTCGATTCATCATACAAAAATACATTAAAATATGTTATCATTTGTCACGTAACTGTAATACCCGATTTTTAAGGAATTTTTTTAAAGTTTGTTCCCCTTTTTACCGCCCTTAGGGGTGGAGTTTTTGAAAATCCCTTCTTAGTGCGTCTCTACACACTAAGAAGTATTTTTCCTGCAAGTTTCGTCTTTGTAGGTTCAGTAGTTTGGGCTGTGCGTTGATCATCTAGCCAGAAAGGACTTTCTTTTATATAAGTGAATTATGATGCCACGACTGCATGATTTTTATTTAATTTTAATATAATCATCTTAGAAACAAACAATGTTTTGGAAAAAAAATTTCGAATTTTAATATAATCATCTTAGAAACAAGGTTTTGGAAAAAAAATTTCGAATTTTAATATAATCATCTTAGAAACAAGGTTTTGGAAAAAAATTTCGAATAGGACTAATAAATTGGCCAATACTGTATATTATTTTGAGTTTAAAAGAGGAAAGGTGGGGAAGCGCTTTATATTATTTAGGTTTCCTCAGGAACTTTTGGTCAGGATTGAAAATTTAATATATCAAAACGTCAGAAATTAAATCAACATTAAATCGGCAATAACTATAACGACTATCCTACAGTTCGTTTGGATAGAAGTTTCATTTAAAAATATAAAATCATTCAACATTGATTTTAGGTATTTTTAAGGTTATAATCACGGGCCCGGGCAACGCCGGGCATGTCAGCTAGTAGAGGGATAATTTGGGATAGCCTGAGAAAAACGTGACCTTTTACTTTTCTCAGCGAAATGAGGAAAATATCTCACAATACAAATATTTTTACTGCATCTAATATCATTAAATAAATGTAATAAAAATAAGTCCTCATAAAGATTTAGTTATATAAAGTTATTTCTAGAAAAAAAGAAGAAAAGAAAGTAAGAAATTTAATCCATCTAAACAAAACGGTCAAACAAATGAATCGGTCATTTCAAAAACAACTTATGTCAAGTTTTTTCCAGATATACGTTTTTGTCGGAATTGCTTCCTTAAAGGTAATTAGTGAAAGTTTATTATGTTATTTTAAATTGAAGTTTATTTATGTTATTAAGTTATTTTAAAATTTCCATAATAATTATCTGGGTAATAATCACATAAGTCAGTATATTCCTTCCTCTTCAAACAATATCTTCTAATTTTTTGTTCAGTACTTAAATAACATAAATTCTGCGGCTTCAGTGGTTTTTGCATGCAATACCAGATTACATGCGGATGTCATATTACATTACCATATTACCATTTGAATGCAATACCATATTAAAACATAAAAATGTTTCTGTATAAGTACTATCTTCATTAATTTAAATGAAAATTATGTTTAATATGACTGTTTTGTTCAAATTAAATACCACCTAACTTTGTTTCTTGCTAAAATAACTTAAGTCAGGATCAGTTTTTCTGTTATTCTTCTTTTTTTTTTATTATGCATAAATTATAAAACTTATTCGATATTTACAAAGTCCGATTTTGAAGTCCGGAATCTATAATCAGCCCCAAAAAAACCATAAAAAATCGTTTACTTGTGAATAATACAGTTTTTTTTTATTTCTGAAAAGTTCTGATTCTGTGGCTTATGTGGTTTTGGAAATGACCGATTCAATTAAGGACAAAGTTGGTTCGTAAAAATAATCTTTATAGTAATTTTGCAAATTAATAAATTTCTTTTATCATTAAATTAAAAAAAAACAATTTAAAGAAACCTATAGGGGAAGATCGGGTAGCCCCGGACACTTGGATAAATTGCAAATAAAAGAACAAATGAATGAAATTTCTGTCTTTATTTTATACTTAAAATAAAACTAGATGGAACCCGTCAAAATTTGACGGCAAACAACTTGATAGTACCATAAAAATAAAATTTATAGTTGCTTTAACTTGACAAATTTCATAGTGGGGAGGATAATATGATTAAGTGGTCACAGACCTTTCCAATGATATATAACATGAGGGTTGTGTGCAAAATTTAGAAAGTACCCCTTGGGGGGGGGGGCAAAGTGGGGAGATGGGCATCGGAGATGCATAATATGATATAAGTGGTCACAGGCCTTTCCAATGATATATAACATGAGGGTTGTGTGCAAAATTTAGAAAGTACCCCTTGGGGAGGGGGGGGGGCAAAGTGGGGAGATGAACATCGGAGATGCATAATATGATTAAGCAGTCACAGACCTTTCCAACAATATATGACATGAGGGGTGTCAACAAAATTTAGAAAAGTATCCCTTGGGGGGGTGGGGCAAAGTGGGGAGTTGGACATTTGAGATGCATAATATGATTAAGTGGTCACAGACCTTTAAAATGATATATAACATGAGGGTTGTGTGCAAAATTTATAAAGTACCCTTTGGGGGGGTGGGGGGGCAAAGTGGGGAGATGGACATCAGAGATGCATAATACGATTAAGCAGTCACAGACCTTTCCAATGATATATAACATGAGGGTTGTGTGCAAAATTTATAAAGTACCCTTTGGGGGGGGGGGGCAAAGTGGGGAGATGAACATCGGAGATGCATAATATGATTAAGCAGTCACAGACCTTTCCAACAATATATGACATGAGGGGTGTCAACAAAATTTAGAAAAGTATCCCTTGGGGGGGTGGGGGGGGGGCAAAGTCGGGAGTTGGACATTTGAGATGCATAATATGATTAAGTGGTCACAGACCTTTCCAATGATATATAACATGAGGGTTGTGTGCAAAATTTATAAAGTACCCTTTGGGGGGGGGGGGGGGGGCAAAGTGGGGAGATGGACATCAGAGATGCATAATACGATTAAGCAGTCACAGACCTTTCCAATGATATATAATATGAGGGTTGTGTGCAAAATTTATAAAGTACCCTTTGGGGGGGGGGGGGGCAAAGTGGGGAGATGGACATCGGAGATGCATAATATGATTAAGCAGTCACAGACCTTTCCAACAATATATAACATGAGGGGTGTCAACAAAATTTATAAAAGTTCCTTCCTTAGGGGGGGGGGGGTGGCGGGATGGACCCCGGAGATGCATAACATGAATAAGCGGTCAAAGACTTTTCCAGCGATATATCACATGAGAGGTGTCTGCAAAATTTAGAAAAGTGTCCCACTTGGGGGGAGGGGATAGACCCGAGATGCATAATATGATTAAGCAGTCACAGACCTTTCCAATGATATATAACATGAGGGTTGTGTGCAAAATTTATAAAGTACCCTTTGGGGGGTGGAGGGGGGGTGGCGGGATGGACCCCGGAGATGCATAACATGAATAAGTGGTCAAAGACTTTTCCAGCGATATATCACATGAGATGTGTCAACAAAATTTATAAAAGTGCCTTCCTTAGGGGGGGGGGTGGTGGCTGGATGGACCCTGGAGATGCATAACATGAATAAGCGGTCAAAGAATTTTCCAGCGATATATCACATGAGAGGTGTCTGCAAAATTTAGAAAAGTGTCCCACTTGGGGGGATAGACCCGAGATGCATAACATGAAAAAGAGGTCACAGGCGTTCCAACTTGCAACTTTTTCTCGAAGGCATTTGACAATATTAAATTTTTTTTTACCCAAGACAATTTAACGATATTCTTAATTTTTTTGCGTAATTCGTCAAACGTTCATGGAAAAAATCATGAAATTCGCTAATCAATAGTTGATAAATTATAAAATTCAACAATCGATAGCAGTAAAATCGGTCAATCGATAATGGAAAAATCACAAAATTCATCAAATGGTTCACGTAAAAAAAAATTGTCCTGCACACTGATGATATGATCAAAAGGGTTTTGAAGTATAGGACAAAATTAGCACTTGCCAAACAGCGAGTAATCCTGAAAATTTGGCAATGGACTTTATTGCCACCACTGGTCAAACATAATAGTCACACTCACCAATTGCGATGATTGAATGGAAAAAGATTTTTTTCTCCGCTGTCGCTCGACAAATTTCGAAACCATTTGGCGAATTTCACGATTTTTTCTCCGAAATTGACGGATTGTGATTTTTTTTCTCGAAGCCATTTGACGATATTCGAAAACTTTTTCCCCCGAAACCAGTTGATGAATTTTGCGATTTTTCCACTGTCGATTAATGAATTTTGCGATTTTTCCGCTATCGATTGACGAATTTATCAACTATTGATTAATGAATTTCATGATTTTATCCATGAACGAACAAATTGCGCACTTTCTTTCCGCTAATGTTTGACACATTTCGCCCTTTACAATTCAGCCAATGAGTTGAACGTTGTTTCTTTCCAGAAATGTCAAGGATGAAACAATGATTCTTTAGGATGAATTTTCTTCGTTCGATGCACCATGGAAGAAAGAATGTGTGCAATGCAGCAACGGGCGTCACAGACTTTTTAGGGCACCTGCAGACTAAAAACATCTAACCAATCTTCGCGGGGGGGGGGGGAATCACAGATTTCGTCAAATGATTGAGGAAAAAACACTAAATTCATCAAAGGATCATGGGGAAACATGACTTTCGTTAAAAGACATCAGAAAAAACATTAATTATGCAAAAGGATCGTGAAAGATAAGCAAATTTTGTCAAAGAATCGCAAAAAAGGAAAGTTCACCAAAAGGTCATGCTTTTTTACTAAATTTCGTCTAAAAATTGCGGAATAAAATGTATTTTATCAAAGAATCACTGGAAAATGCGAATTTCGTTAAGGATCATGAGAAAAATGCGAAATTCTTCAAAGGATCGCTGAAAAAACATGAATTTCGTCAAAGAATTGCTGAAAAAACATGAATCTCGCCCAATAATAGAAAAATCATGGTTCATAATCATTATATCTAGTAGTATATGTAAATACAGTTTGTGATATAAGACAAAATTAACACTCACCAATCGGCGAGTAATACTGAAAATTGGTAATTGATGTTATTGCCAGTACTGGCTAAACTTAATAGTCACACTCGCCAATTGCGATGATTGAATGTAAAACGAAATTTTTTTCCCGCTGTCACTCAAAGAATTTTTAAACCATTTGGTGAAGTTTTTCCCGAAACCATTTTGTGAATTTCCCGATTTTTTCTTCAAAATCATTTTTCAACAATATTCGACCCAATACGCATGCGTCAAAAAAATCGCCGGCCAATGAGGTGAGAGTCTATTACTGTCTCTATTAACGTGTTTGGGATCATCTCCTGTTTTTTTTTTTTCTTGCACATTGCATTAAACCTAGGAAGGTATTTATATAGAACTCACTGTGGAGTGTTTAGAAGGTATTTATTTTATTTATTATAATTTGTATGAATACTTAGGTGTCCATTTCGGATTTACTGTTTAAAAATGAATTTAGGCTCATTTAACATTCGCAAAATCAATCCCGATGGAAATTGTGTTTTTAGATCTCTATCATTTTGTGTATATAGTACAGAAAATAATTATTCAAACGTACGTAAAATATCGTAGAACACGTAATACAAAATTGGACCACTTATAGTCCGTTTATTATCGGGGATGAATCTTATGGTGTTCCGATTTCTAATGAAAACGATTATGTAAATATATGGTTCTTCATAGAAGTATGTGCTTCTTCACACTTCAATAGAAGCATTGTTTAAATTAATATAATTCTACAAATATGATGCAGTTTTAAAATATTGAGTAATGATTAATATAGTCAAGGAATCTACTCATATACGTAATTAAGTTTTGGTACTTCTCTATTATCTCATCGACCACTTTTCATAACAAAAAACTATCGCCAAATAAACGGGAGAACGTTGTCATTAATACGCGCAAATGTTGAATTAAAAACCACTTGACGACATAACAAACACGTATAATGCTTCCGACATCAAGTAAATGGGATTGCATTTTTGGCATTTAATCATACATTTTGGCAATAGTATTTTGTTATGAAAAGTGGACGATGGGATAATAGAGAAGTACCTAAGTTTTTTATACCAATTTTGAAAATTTATCTTTTTTTGACATTTAAAAAAAATAACAGAAAAAACATTACAAATTTGCCCATTTGCTCAGCGGTCAAAGGATTAAGAAAATATTAATGATTAGCGGAACTGGTTCTAGCTATGAAGTAATATTATTTTGCTCAAAAACCCCCAGCAAAAAAATAATTACAAAGAATAAGTAATCGTCTTTAAATATACAAAAAACAATGTGATTAATGGCCAGGATTTTTTTACATATAACATTTTTTATATACAAAATAAAAACCGAAATAACCTCATTCATTTCACCCGATGTCAAAAATAGTTTTGTTTTCCACATTCTTGGGCAAAGCACTAAATCAATAAAATCACCAATTTGTGACAAATTATGAGTTTCATATGAATCGCCCATGAACGGACATGCAAACTGGTAAAAAATGAATGTAATAAATTAAAACATTCAAGATTTGTATACATACAAACAATACAATGTAAATATTAATATTGTTTGTATATAAACTTCTTTGTATACATATATTGTTTGTATACATACAAACAAATATAATGTAAACATTATTCAAATATTAAGAGTTTACAAATCAAAACATTCTAAACATTTGTATACATACAAACAATATAATGCATACATACTCTTTACAAATTAAATAGCACACTTATGTAATGACAAAACTTTTAAATCGAATAGAGATAATATATTTCTGTTAAAAAATAATGCTAAAGTTCAGACTTACATATATTATACATTCACATAAAGCTAGTCACATTCCTGCATATTTATTAAATATTTAGTTGCTAAATATAGAAATAATATTTTATAATTTATATTCAGGCGCTCAGATTCGCTTTTTTCGAACACATAATAATAAAAATATTACTACCGTGCGTACTGTCTTTTGACATTATATTTACATAATCGAATTCATTATCAATCGGAACACCATAAGATTCATTCCCGATAATAAACAGACCATAAGTGGTCCAATTTTGTATTACGTGTTCTACACGTTTGAATAATTATTTTCTGTACTATATAAACAAAATGATAGAGATCTAAAAAAAAAATTTCCATCGGGATTTCGCCAACTTATGAGCCTAAATTCATTTTTAAACAGTAAATCCGAAATGGACATCTAAGTATTCATACAAATTACAATAAATAAAATAAATAAATAAAATAAATACCTTCTAAACACTCCACAGTGAGTTCTAGATAAATATCTTCCTAGGTTTAACGCAACGTGACAACAGAAAAAAACAACAGATGATACGATCCCAAACACGTTTGTAGAGACAGTCATAGACCCTCACCTCATTGGCCGGTGATTTTTTGACGCATGCGTATTCGATCGAATTTCGATGGAATAGATTTGACAGAATTACCAAACAGCTTTAAATATATGGATTACGAACTTCTTTAATGATTTTAATTAAACATTGCTAATAATTTCGAATTATTTAACGAAATATACTGAAAATAGTTTGGCCTTTTTTTTTTTTTTTTTTTTTTGCGTCACAAGAAACGGCGGCTAGCCCCGGACATATTAATCAATGGTGTCCCAACCGTTGTTTGGCCTTACAAACATCACAATTATAATAAAAATCCAATGCATCTATATAAACACAATCTTCATTGGCCCAGTCTTTGCATTCCTGGCACTTAATCCAGTCTTTTTCAAATGTTTCTCCGCATATGATGCATTCTGTCTCATTTTGTCGAAAATTTATTGACGAAAACAAAACACTCACTCACGACTAACTTACTCGGCGCCCACGTCGCAATTAAACTGTATTTGATTCGACTCTAGAGGGCGTTCATTTACAATAACTATTTATTTACGCAACACTTTGAATTTCTTAGAAATTGAAATGTCCGCAGTTACCCGCCGTCCGCGGCTACCCGACTTTCCCCTATACATTTTTTTTCAGTTATCGAATGCCGATTGTGTACATTATGACTATTACTGAAAACTATTTGACCGGCCCGGTGTCGCCCGGGCCCGTCAAAAAATAACGCAAAACGACAAAAAACTATAAAAATCCCAATAAAAAATAGGGAAAATTAAAAAAATCACTGTACGAATTCCGAATAAACTTTAATAACAGAGAACAAGATTTACTATACTGCGCTTGAAATTTGCAACCGAATTCCTTTCACTAATATGGAAAAATCGTATATAAAATAGCAAAAAAGCCGAAAAAATTTCAAAATTTGCAGAGGCAAAATTTACTATATTCGGCTAAAAGATTAAAACCGGATTTCTTTTACGAATGTCGAAAAATATCTGCAAAACGCGAAAAGCTCTAAAATTGCATTAAAAGATTAGCGAAAAATTCAAAAATTGTTGTACGAATGCCGAATAAATTTTATTGAAAAAAGGATAGATTTTACCTTATTGGGATAAAAGATTAAAACGGGATTCCTTTTGCTAATGTAGAAAAATCGCCACGAATTGCAAATAAAATCACGGGAAAAATCGCATAAAAAATCTTTAAAAGTTTAGAAATCGCAAAGGGGGGTACAATGGGCTTGAACAATGTAACCGGAAATCCGAATGGCAACAAATCGGCGCTAAACGCGAAAGACGGCTAAAAATCACATTGAACATCGCGGAAGACAAAATATACTATATTAGGCTAAATGTTTCACAACGAATTCTTTCTACGAATGTTGAAAAATCGCCGTGAAACCTGAAAAAAAATGCTAAAAATCGCATTAAAAGTCGCTAAAATTCAAAAATTACGGAAGGCAAAATTTACTATGTTAAGCTAAAAGTTTAAAACAGAATTCCTTTTACGAATGTCAAAAAATCGCCACGAATTGCAAAAAAAGCTATAAATCGCATTGAAAATCGCATTAAAAATCGCTAAAAATTCACAAATAGTAGAGAACAAAATCTACTATAGTGGGCTAAATCATTGTTACCTGGATTTTTTTCATGAATGTAAAAAATCGTTGCAGAACGCGGAAGAACGCTAAAAATCACATTAAATATCGCTAAAATTCAAAAATGCCAGAGGACAAAATTTATTATAAAAAGTTTGCTGCTAAGAGTTTGAAACCGAATACCATTAGCGAATGTTAACAAAAATCGTCGGAAAATGCGAAAAAACTCTAAAAATCTCATTACAAAAATTCTCGAAAAATTCAAAAATTTCTGTACGAAATCCGAATTAATTTTATTAAAAAGAGGACAAAATTTACAATACTATATGCTACTAGGCTAATGAATTGAAACCGGTTGCTTACAATTAAACAATTAAATGATAATAGAGTATTTTTGAAAAATGTATTATATACACACTTTATTTGGTTATTATTTGGTTATATTTTCAACTTTTCAATGTTTAAAATATTCCGTTGTTGCAGTTTTACAACCCGTTGGCCTACTTTGGTGAGAGTGGTTTGGCACATAATTAACTCCATTGTTTTTGTAACTCGTAAACATTTGCGACCATAAATAATATTTGGAAATTTATCACCTTAGATTGGCTACCGGAAAATTTATTTATTAATTTATAACTAATCAATAAAAATATTAAAATGTTGTACTGTCATCGGAAACACGCTTCAGAACATATTTTTTATAATTCTAGCAAATAATATAGTGCTTGAAAAATCGATTCCATATCCTATCTTTACATACAAAAACCAAGTTAACTAAAAAAGTGTAATAAAAGTTTGCAATGACAATTGCAGCATGAACCTGGACGAACACGAGCCAAAACCTGACCAAACTTGAAAATTTGCATTTTTTTTTTTTTTTTTTTTTTTTTTTTTTTTTTTTTTTTAAACCAGTGGGAAAATGGTTGTTGCTTTCGGTCCAGAATGGACCAAATGATGTTCGCATTTTACTATTTTAACCGTTTTTAGCGAAATTCTGTAACTTTAGAAGAACTTTTTAAGCGCCTTTCTAACGAAATTCTGTAACTTTAGAAGAATTTATCTTTGAATAGGCAATAGAAATGCATAAAATCATTACAAAAATGTTAAAGTTATAAAAAGGATAGATGCAAATTATCAGATATGAAAATTAAAGTAGAAATTTGGTACTTTCGTGTTATAGCGGCGCCGAAGGATGAAATATTTTTGTTTCTGTTTTCATTAATATATTGTAAATTTCGTACTTTCGTGTTATAGCGGCCCCCAAGAATGAATCGCCAAGCGACCAAGATTTATCGCCAAATTATAAAGCATGAATGACATTATAATAATATACGTTATATATATAACATTTCTTGACGTATGTGGCCGTTATAGTCATGTATGATGCCTATATGATGTATATGTATGACATGTGTATATGATGTACATACGACATATAAGACGTAAATAATATGTGTAAAATGACGTATATGGCACACATAGGAGTGTTTGGAATATATATATATATATGCGTATATAGGATGCATATTATAAGCTTTGCGATGATCTTGGCGAAATCATAGCTGCAACCTTGGCATAATCATAATTGGTTGGGCTAATATTTTGGTTGGGCCGCTGTAACACAAAAGTACGGTTTTTTTTTTTTTTTTTTTTTTTTTTTTGTGTGTGTGTGTGTGTTTTTAATAATAATGGAAATGAGAAAGAAAATGAAGTAAATCAATAACGTCCTATCAGCAAATCTTGAAAACCTATTTCCTTCAATAATCCGAAAGATAATATCTAGAATTCCTTGAATCTCATTTATTTCCGATTAACATTTTTTATCTGATGCAGATCAGGGAAAACAGAGAGAAAATATTAAATGTACTTTCACTAACAATAAAAAAATATATAGCTTTCTTGAACTGATTTGAAATGAAAGAATATCGTGATGAAATAATTATTTTTAAATGGATAAGGAATGACCCAACTTTTAATGATGAAAGGAAAGGTATTTTAATATAAAGGTATGTAAACGCGATCTGTACTGTCTAATTAAGTTTGAGAAAAATAAAAACCTCAAGAGAAAACCAAGAACCTGCTTGGATTTAATATTTTGGTTTTAAGATATATTGAGATCTTAATTAATTTGTAGTTCCGTATTATGTTGATAGAATTTTATCGATGAAAACAATTTTTTAAATAAAAATTCAAGTTCACAAAAATACTTTTCTTCTCAATACAAATAAATAATAAATCGAGGAGAGTAAATAAAATTAATAATGTTCAATACGCAAATCAGAAGCACCTTACACATTGGGCAATAATCTTGAAGGTTGATATAATATCTAATATTCATTAATCTAAATTTTTTCCGTTTTTTTTTTTTTTTTTTTTTTTTTTTTTTTACCTGATGCAAAACGTTAAAAATAAGAGGAAAAATAATTAAAGACCTTTTAGCAATGATAAAAAAAATAAAACTTTTGCTCGAATTTATGGTAAACTGGAAAATATCATGATAAAATAATTATTTCTAAGTTTATAAGAAATGACCCAACTTTTAATGATGTAAGAAAAGTTATTTTAGTATGACGGAAGAACTGAAACTAGATCCCCATTTTCTTAATTAAATCTGAAAAAAACTAAAATGCTCGAGAGAATTATATTTGAATTTTAAATTTAGAAATTAATGAAGTCTTGTTTAAGTTTAAATAAGCTAAATAATGATCTAAATATGAAGAATACTTTGATATGTAATATCTAGTAAAATGAACAATAAATAAACATATTTGAAATAATAGAGAGCTGCAAATAATCATTTAATAATTCGTAAGTATGTCTGTATTATTCATAATATTTTTTTAATGTTATGTATTTTTATTTTATAAAAAAAATTGTAACATTTTGTTTTAATAATACACGCAGAATTCCACTGAAACAACGCGAAAGCTTCATTTACATAATTTGGGAGAAAAAAGCTTGGGTTTCAATAATAAATGCAGTAGATATATTGAATGTAGAAAATATTTTAAATCTTTCGGACCAAAACAATTTTTAAACAACATTATATTAAGCGCATTTGTTGAAGGTTTTCGTCTTTAAATCAATTTATTTGTACTAATAATTTCCAGATTCTACTACATTATATAGCTGTTTTCTTTAAATTTCTGTACAAATACGCTATGATATCTCCCCCTCCTTCTCTTCTAGTGCCTGAGTATTTTTTATACAGGGCGTCCCAAAACATTGACCTCGGCTTTTATTTCTTAAATATTGATCATAGATTAATCATATTATAAATCATAGATCATATTATAAATTACAAAGTTACGTAAAAATGGTACAGAATTTTACGAAATCGATTAAAATTTGCAGTGGATTAAATTTAAAGAAATAACAAATTTAAATTTTTATACTGCCCCAGTACAAAAAAGTTCCCAATGAGCAAAATGTACCTTATACGCTAATAAGGTCATGTAAAAAATTTCAGAACTTTATCATAAAAAGTCGCAGAGATATGAAAATACATAAATCCTGATTTAAACCACTTTTCGATGCCTGGATATGAGTGACACTATAGAATCATAAAATCTCTTGTTCTGACGTTATATTGGCAATCATGTGCTCATAACTTCACAACCATTTAGACATGCTTTAGATATTCTAGAATATAAATAGGCCTCCCCAAAAGGAAAGTTGTAATTCAGAGTCCGAGACAACTAATCGCGTTTGTGTGTCTGCGAGATGCAAAAGGATTACCCAACAAGCTGTATTACTAAACGTGTTGCGGAAAAAACTTCTCCATAAGAAGCATTAAGAGCCTACATCAGTCATGCAAAAAAACGCGTAAGCTAATGTTAAGTCTATGGGAAGGTTCTTGGCAGATTTCTCGCTCGCATTTTAATATTTTAAAATGATGTTTTTTGCATATAGGATAGCTGAGGTCGGTCGCCAACGTTGTTAGTTTTTACTTTTTCGATTTTGGTTACAGTCTTTTTATATAAGGGTACTTTCACTTTCAGAACCGGTTCCAACTGGTTCCAAAATTGAAAATGTCCGCGGAGATCTATGAGAGCCTGGACAACTCTCCTTCGCCAAACCCATATGGAACTGTTTCAGTAACATCAGAGATTGAATCTATGGACTTTTCTTTGTTCTAACTGTGTTATACGAACGTGAATGTAGTCTGTTTACTGTACTGTGATTGTGTAATAAAGTTCGTTTAGTTAATTATCTATCCTGATTTAGAAATAGCTATCCTGCGTCACAAAACGTCACAACGCATTTTGCTGACAAGAAATAAGATTATGAATAGTGTTTTATTTTCAACAATCTCAAATCCATCAATAAAAAATATTTCAAAATAAAAATGTTTTATTTCTATTGATTTTACAAATTAAATACCTTACAAGTATCTCTGAGATGATAAATTTAATCAGTTCAGTGTCACAAAACAATCAGTTTAACGAGTCTTTTTTTGCTTCACCTTTTACTTATTTTCCAGGTTGATCATCTTTGCAACAGCATTTGAATATCCCTTTTACTTTCTGCCGTACCTGTGAAAAACAAAAATATGATGTCATTTATACACAAGCTTAACACATTAAAGCCGGAATTATTTTTCTCTTTAAAATTCAAAAATTGCATTTCATACCAATTTTTCAAAGTAGCAACTTTAGTCCCCTTTTATTACGAAGTTTCTGTCATCAGATAAAGAGAATATTTCTCTTGAAATATACTGGTACACAAACAACAAAATGGAGGGTAGCTATCCCGGTACCATATGGTACCGATAGGCTTTAATAGGTTAATAATGGAAGATCGAATCACATAAAGAAATTGGGTTTTCTGCTTTTAAAAATTGGTCTTTTCTCCTTCAGACTACTGCGATACCTACTCGTCATATCAGTTCACTTTTAACACTTTCCAAGATAGTTGAAAAGTGTTTATGAATTCGGTTTGTTTGGCCGTCTGTCTGGTCGTCTGCCCTGCTGTCTGTCTGTCCGTCTGTTCATGCTCTAACTCCTATAAATATAGTCGGATTGCCATATAACTGCTATGTGCTATTAAGGCTTATCATGACATTCTCGGTATTGAAAATGAAGAGTGTAGCATTTATAGTTCGCTTACAAGGGTACTCAAAAGAATACCGTTACATTATGGTCCAAGAGTGAAAATTGTCTGCAGTATATTCCAATTATGTTGCACTCTTTCAAACATATTGAAATTTATATACATAAATAAGATGCACTACAATATGCTCACTATAGAAAATGGTGTGCATAGCATTTATCATGCATTTACAGAGACACACAAAAGAATTCGATTACCGTACTGTCGATGAGCAATAATTGCTGAGAGTGTGTTTTCAACTGTGGTATGCTATTTAAAATTTAACTAATTGTTTGCAAATTACTTGGTGTGTATAAATTACACACAAAATTTGGCACAAAAGAATTCGAGTACATTTTCGCTTATTGGCAGAAATAGCTGAAGAAGAATTTTCAGCTGTGTTATACATTTCCTAACGGAACTAAATTTTGGCACACTATGTAGTATTTATACAAATCTAGATATCCAATACAGAGCTTGGCAAAATAATTCGGATATTATTTCGACTGTAGATGGTAATTACTAAAATTGGGATTTCAGTAGGGTTATGAGTTTTGCAAATTTTTTATTCAGACTTCATCTTTTACCTTATTAAACGGTGAAGTTTTGTTACGGTACACTGAATGTGTTGGAAAGTGTTTCACAATCCATGCTTAAAGCAAAATTTTTCTTTCTTGTTTTTTGTTGTTGTTGTTGTTGTTGTTGTTTTTGGATTGATGGGTAAACGATTTATTTAAAATATATTTTTCTTATATTTTCAAGTAAAAATTGTAAATCTAGAAATCTGGAAACTTTGTTACTAATAACATCCGACTGAAAACAGTTTTTGTGTGAAAGTATTTTGATAAAAAAAACTGATGTTTGTTTCCAAAATATCGATTTCTCTAAAAACTTAACCCAGTTTTTGACATTCAACTGCAATGCATAAGTATTGTCTCGTATAGCATTCAGATTTGCCAAAATTATATATTGAACTATTTTTATCAAGCGAAACTAAGTTTGTTCCATTATAATACATAAATTTTTTCGTTAATACTTCTGTGATACCATTGAATTGTCAACTGTCAAATATTAATAGTAAAATTAATTCCAATGAAAAGATTACTATTTTTTTTCTTTTGTTATACCACAATGCTCTTCGTTGTATCTATTCCATGTTTGACTAATGTGATTTTTAGGTGCGTTCGTAATTATATAAATACGTAGCACCTATAGTCGTCGTCTGGTCTGTCCGTCTATCCGCATATAACAGCGCAAAAACTACCCAACCGAATGGTTTGAAATTTAATATATATAATAGTTAAAGAATTTTGTCGAGTCATTTCAAATTTTAAGAAAATCGAAATAAAAGTTTTCTCCATTTTATTAAATCCTATCATACGTAATTAATTCAATGATATGCCATGATAGATAATGATTCTAGGTTGCCATGGTGATTACGTTATATTTAAGATGGAATCATATTATTTCCGTATTACTGAATTTAAAAACCGAATTTGTATACTGAAATTGTTTAATTACAGCAATCCTATAATCTACCGACAGTTTTTTGGATAGATGTTTCCAGTTAAATAGATATTAAATGGAAAAAGAGTCTAAATATAGATTTCAAGTTCTGAAATTCTCAAAGCTAGGCTTAAATTTCCCATTGGAATTTTCAGTAAATGTTGCCAACTTAAAATGAACTTATTTTATTACTGAAAGTAATCATATCATAATAACAGACGATATAATTAATTTCACTGAAATCAAATAACCATAATTTTTTTACAATGTCCTGTATTGGATATTTGCGCATAATATAATATTAATGTTCCAGAATTGTAATTAATTGTTTGTAAAAGTGTATTGAAACCTAATTTCATAAAATAAAATTAATATCTCTAGTATGAAAATTTGCACATAAATTAAATTTTGTATTCATGCATTTTTGCATTACAGTGCAACAGCTATTGCACCAAGATCTGAATATTTATAAAACTAGTTATAGTAACGAATGCATCTCATTTGAACACGTTTGACGTACAATTTCCAACTTGTTTTTTATTATTGGGAAAGCTTTTTTTCTAGACTATAAACTAAACATTTCAGAACTGTATTTAAGAAACCTCTAAATCGTTGCTTATGGATATTTTGGTAGATTTTTATATTTTTAGGTTCCCCGACTCCGTGTCGTTATTTTTAAAGCTATTCCATATATATGTATGTATGTATGTTGTATATTATGTATATATGTATATATGTGTGTATATTAGAATTTTTTTACGTTTTCATGTCACCAGATCCCGTTTTTGGTGTGCTTAGTGAAACTCGTGAGGCCGAAATGCCCTTGAACTTTGAGGATGTAAAGAACATGTTTGACTTCATGTTTTTCAGTGAAGATTTTATCACGAGGACAACTAGGGGGGGGGCAATAATAACCCCATGGAAATCCCATATAATCCTATGGGATTTCCTCCTCAATTTATCAATTATTGCTGTAGATTTTTGAGTTTTCACGATATTTCACTGGGTTTTTTTATATAAGTTGCCCTATAGTATTGACTATAAAATTATGACAAAAAAAATCTTTGCTGTAGTTCGCGCATGCGCAATTAAAATTTATTTCATACTAACATATATATATATATATCATCAAATATTCAATATACTAATATTTTAATTACAGTACACTATTTCTACGATTTTTTGTCGAGTTTTTGGAAAGCGGTGTTAAATTCGGCTCAAAACTCTGCATGCTATAAAAAAAATAAACTTTTGAATTTTTCACAGAAACTTTAATATCCTCACGGATACGTGCAATGCTTACACAAATGCACACAAATGTTGAACAGGACCTACGTAGTCATTTGCTGCAGTGACAGACCATTTTTAGCATTTTCTGTTACTTGGGTGATCAAAAATATTATTTTATTATTAAAATTATTATTGCCCCCCCCCCCCTAATTGTTGTCGCGACAAAATCTTCACAGAAAAACATGAAGTCAAACATGTTCTTTACATTGTCAAAGTTCAAGGGCATTTCAGGCATTTCCTCACGAGTTTCAGTAAATATTCGACGATACGTCTGAAATTGGTCACTGCCCCTAAATATCTGGACATCAGTATGTATATATGTGAGAGAGTGAACGCGATAGCATTCAAATTGTGCTTTAGATAGAACTCCTATTTGGTGAATATGTTATAGACCATTGTCGCAAGAGCTGTATTCACTTCTGAACAAATCGGACAATGGGTATGTAAACCATCTTTCAGCAATTTTGCGTACAAACAGAAACGATACGTATTTTCTTTTTAACACTTTCCAACATAGTTGAAAAATGTTTATGAATTCTTCTGTTTCTGTTTATGAATTCTTCTGTTTATGAATTATTATTGGTGGAAATTGTGGAAAGGGAATTTTGATTTATATTATTCGTTTCCTAACTAAATGAAATTTTAGCATGCTATGCAGTATATATCCCAATCTATAGATCCTATACAAGGCTGCACAAAAGAATTCAGATATTTTTCCGACTATTCATGTTACTTGCTGAAATTGTTTTCAAATGTGTTATGCGTTTTACAAATTGTATACTTAGACATCATATTTCACATTATTAAACAGTGAAGTTTTATTACAGTATTCTGAATTTGTTGAAAGTGTTTTGTAATCTATGCTTAACGCATGAGTTTTCGTTCTTGTTTAACTCAATTACTCAATTCAATATTTTTATTGCTCACGCTCATTTTATGTGAATACAATAATGATATTTCACAAGAATGAGATTAAATTTACTAAAACTTATTTATAATTTAAAAATAATAATAATAATTACCTGAGTTTTATTGCTCTGAAAAAGCATGTAGAAATTTAAATGTTGAATTTTGTTATATGCATTTAAAACAACTTAAAAAGCTCATTAGCACGGTTATGTACACTCAGCTTTAGTATTTATTACTTTTCGGTCACATATAGTGTAAGCAGTGGCATAGCCAGGAAGGGGGTCCAAATGCTCTGGATACCAATAAAATTGTAAAGTTTTCTTAGGCTTGAGTATCGCAGAAAGTTCTCCAATTACATAAGTCAAAGAAAATTTTACAAAATTAGTGGTATCAAGAGCATCTGCACACCCACCCTGGATACGCCACTGGTGAAAGGAAAGTATTGTAATACTGATGTAGGTATGTGTATGACTGAAAACGATAATGTCCGGGCAATGTTATCGATTGGGGTCTCGGTTGGCAACTGGTCACCAAGGAAATATACAGTAACACTTGCATGTCTAATTTATCATATATACCAACATCATCGACGCTAAAATTGTTCTAAAAGATGTGACGTTGTCTCCCGGCCTAAGAGAAAATGGGAAATCAGACCAGCCCATCCACATCTCACAATTTGTAAAGTTATATGTTTCAGTTACTGAAAGATCCATTAATGATTCTTTGTATAATTTGTAGCTTATCAATGACACATTTTGAGAAAGTGTATTAATATATTAATCATGTTGTTCCATATATCATAACTGCCAACATTCTTTGGGGGGGTTTTTTTGTTGTTGTTGTTTGTTTGTTTGTTTGTTTGGGGGTCTTTTTGTTTTGTTTTATTTTTTCAAGTAAAATAAGAATTTTCTTCATAAGAATTTTTATTTTGAATTTAAATCAAATAACCACTTACAAGCAACAAACATTTAATTGTATTAAATAAATTTTCGGGGTTTATTTGATTAAAAAGAACCAGGAGGTTGGCAGTTATGATATATGTTTTAAACTCCAATATTTTAAAAATTATTACATTCCGAATTAATTGATGAACGTGTCTATTTGAATTCAGGTAAAACTCTGCAAGCATTTTTTATCTCCAAACGTACTGTCTTCCTGTATTTTCCTGACTTATGAACAGATGTGTATATTACTGGCGATGGAACTGTAATAGTGGCATCACTGTTGTAGAGACGTGACGTACGAAACTCGGGAAAGCAGCTTACACCGCACGTACGTTCCATATATGCCTTACCTCAGAGCGAATGCGCTCTTCACACAAAAATTGCAAGCCTGCGTAGTGACAGGGCAAACACAGACATGTTTTAGGTGCTGGTCTATCGTCTAGCCCATAGAATTAAGAAGAACGAGAAGGAAGATAAGGGGTGTTTCACACAGGATCTTCCCTGCTCACAGTTTGCCACCGGATTTTTTTATTTAGTACTTACTACCGAAACTAATTCCAAGCAGGAGGATAGTATGGTGTACTTATCACTTGTTTGGCACGTCTTTTCCTCTATATTTTCTTATTCATTTTAACGCTTAATCCATTGTTTTAGTTTTTTCCATTTGCAACCGTACCAAGTTCCCCTTTTTAATCCTGTTGGTGCGTCAATCACCCTTTTCAGTGCCATCATCCTAGAGACTTAATCCTCAGGCAACGTCCTATTATTTCTCCCCCTACGCCAACCTCACCCGTAGGGGTCTTTGCCATCAAATTTCGATTGTGTATCTTAAACAGCCAAGTTTTATCCAATAGCAATAAGGCTGCAAGCAGTTTCCATTCCGACATTTCCATCAGCCCCCGCGCACTTCAGGGCTAATCAGGCTCGTCATCTTACTATCATCTTGCTTCTAAGCTCTAGCCTGACCGTCAATGCGCAGTACTATTGTTCGTTCCTGGAAACAACCTACGACCAGCGTTGAGGAGGAAATGGCGACACTTTCTAGAGACCCCCTCTTCATCTTGTATGACAATGCTTATTCGCAAACAGCGAAAACTGCGGCAGATGTGATTGCCCGTTGGGGCAGGGAAACGCGTTTCCATTCCCTATATTCCCCGGACTTAAGTCATTATGACTTTTATTTCATCCACAAGATGAAGGAACCTCTTCGTGGCATTTGCTTTACTGTTCCAGAGATTCTGCAGACTGTAGACCGCTACATTTGAAGGGTCAACAGAACTGGCGCTGCCAACGGCATCCTATACCTTCCAGAACGCTGGCAACGGGTGCTAGACAACGCTGGTTACTACTTTGAAGGGCTATAAAAGTTTCACACCTGTATCTCGTCAGTATCCTTTGTACATACATAGTTTCCACTATAAAAGTTCCATCCTATGTACGATTATGAAATTAGGTTACTAGTGCTCAGCTGATGGTAGTTAGAAAAGCGATAATATTAAAGCAAGCAAAAAACTATTATTATTGCGATTGTTGTATATATTTGTGTATATTTCGATAGAAAATAGACCGTAGATATAAAAGAAATTACTTACTGCATCATTTCCGAGAGTGTGGAAGAAAAATATGAGTATTCCTATAACAGTGTTCAGTATGCCGAACACACTGTACATAGCTAGGTTCTGTTCATAATCTGAAACCATGCCGATGATATAAGATGCGAGAATAAGAGGCATAAGGATGAGATTAGATCGCTGATGAATCCTGTAAAAAAGCACATAATTCATTGCAAATATCATTTTCTAAAAATTTAATTTAATATTTGCAACATTTTTTATGCCATTTTTTATGTCAGAAATAAGTACGTCTGATTACTTATTAAAAACATTTCCTTATGCTGGCAGAAAAGCTACATCACACTTCTCTTGCCTGCACCGATTACGCTTTGCATAAAATTAGAAAAAAATCAGAGTTTAATTAAGTATAATTAAACAACGGACGGTCCTATATACTATTATTTGATATGAAATTGAAGGTCATTATCAGCATAATATTATATGTTAATTTAGTTTGTGTATATCATATATTCTAATACGAGCAAATCTTGTGTGTGGTTATATCATATATTCTAATACGAGCAAATCTTGTGGGTGGTTATATATATATATATATATATATATATATATATATATATATATATATATGCAAAAATTATCTTAAAAACGGCTCTAACGATTTTGACGACATTTCGTATCCTACCGTTTTGGGGCACCAGAAAACCATTGGGCTAGGTCACATGCTCGAGAAAATTCGATTAGTGGGTCATTTTGAGTCATTTTGGGTCATAGTCTAGCTAATTCTATCTAAAAAACGGTTCAAACGATTTTGACGAAATTTTGTATCCGACCATTTTCGGGCATGAGAAGTCAATTGGGCTGGGTCACACGTTCGAGAACTTTCGATTAGTGGGTCATTTTTGGGTCAACGCGGGTCAAATTAATTTTATCTAAAAAACGGCTCTAACGATTTTGATTAAATTTTGTGTCCTACGAGTTTCGAGCACGATAAAAGCATTGGGCTAGGTCGCATGTCCGAGAAAATTCGATTAGTGTGTCATTTCTGGGTCATTGTGGGTCAAGATCTAAAAAGCGGCTCAATTTACACTAAATTTTGCATCCAATGGTTTTCGGGCACGAGAAGACTGTTGGGCTAGGTCACATGTTCGAGAAAATTCAATTAGTGGGTCATTTTGGGTCATTTTGGGTCATGGTCAAGCTAATTGTATCTAAAAAACGGTTCAAACGATTTTGACGAAATTTTGTATCCGACCATTTTCGGGCATGAGAAGTCAATTGGGCTGGGTCACATGTTCGAGAACTTTCGATTAGTGGGTCATTTTTGGGTCAACGCGGGTCAAATTAATTTTATCTAAAAGACGGCTCTACCGATTTTGATTAAATTTTGTGTCCTACGAGTTTCGAGCACGATAAAAGCATTGGGCTAGGTCGCATGTCCGAGAAAATTCGATTAGTGGGTCATTTCTGGGTCATTGTGGGTCAAGATCTAAAAAGCGGCTCAATTTACACTAAATTTTGCATTCAATAGTTTCCGGGCACGAGAAGACTGTTGGGCTAGGTCACATGTTCGAGAAAATTCAATTAGTGGGTCATTTTGGGTCATTTTGGGTCATGGTCAAGCTAATTGTATCTAAAAAACGGTTCAAACGATTTTGACGAAATTTTGTATCCGACCATTTTCGGGCACGAGAAGACTATTGGGCTGGGTCACATGTTCGAGAACTTTCGATTAGTGGGTCATTTTTGGGTCAACGCGGGTCAAATTAATTTTATCTAAAAAACGGCTCTAACGATTTTGATTAAATTTTGTGTCTTACGAGTTTTGAGCACGATAAAATCATTGGGCTAGGTCACATGTCCGAGAAAATTCGATTAGTGGGTCATTTCTGGGTCATTGTGGGTCACGATCTAAAAAGCGGCTTAATTTACACTAAATTTTGCATCCAATGGTTTTCGGGCACGAGAAGACTGTTGGGCTAGGTCACATGTTCGAGAAAATTTAATTAGTGTGTCATTTTGGTCATGGGTCATTGTGGGTCAAGCTATTTTATCTTAAAAACAGTTCAGAGGATTTGAAATAAATTTAGCACCCTACAGGTTTAGGGAACAAGAAGACTATTAGGCTAGGTCACAAGTTCGAGAAATTTCGATTAGTGGGTCATTATGGGTCAAGCTATTTTATCTTAAAAACGGCTCAGACTATTTACACTAATTTTTGCATCCTATGGTTTTCGGGCACGAGAAGACTGTTGGGCTAAGTCACATGTTCGAGGAAATTCAATTAGTGGGTCATTTTGGTCATGGGTCATGATATTTGAACTCAAATTTAATTTTGACCGAGCATAGCTCGGTCTTCCCTGCTCCTTAATATTAAGTGTAAGTTTTATAATTTTTATTAGTCTTCCTTTGCAAGGTAATGCAATGGAAAAAGAAATTACATTATTTTGTTCAGCGGTGTAGACTAGATGTCTAACGATATCTCTTAAAGAAGAATAGTTTGATGGGTTTGCAACAAAGCAAATTTATTGCAGGTGAGAGGTTCTTGGGGGATTTCACCCGAAGGGATCCGAGATGATCGCAGACCGAGGTGTTGCCCTTTCTGGCATTGGTCGCCATCCTCTCTTACTAATGGAGGCTCTGAAACGTCTAGATTGGCCGGTATAAAGTTATAACCGAACCAATGTGAGTTCGGATTAAGGAGTCAAGGGGTGCAGTATTGTTCAGCCCCAATAATATACTGGCTTGCAAGATGATGTTCTATTCTTATATTCTCAATCGCACTTGACATTCGAACTTGATGTTCGCCCGTGACATTCTCTCACGCTTTATTAGAGATGTTTTTACTTGACTTCTAAAATTATTTCTCTTAGACTTCTTAATGAGTTACTTATTTCTACATGCTTGCAGCATTAGATAAAGTTCGCTCTTGAATGAGCGTGAAGTCTATAACGATGACTGACTACCAGTCAACTGCCTCTTATGGTGCTTTACATTTATTTAGAGTCCTATGCTCTTTATTTTAATTCAGACATATTTGTCTAAAATTACAAGTTTGACTTTAGGCAGTCCTGAAATTAATATGATTTTGAATATTGTACCATTTATGATGTCCATGTCTCAGGAGACTTTTGATGACGCTATAGAATGTCAGTATTCCTGGAGGATGCTAAGATACACCTCATTATATACTTTTAGTTTTATGGTATTGTTCGTATATGTATAGTTACGGCTAGAAAGTATTAAAGGTGAGCTATGGAATATTTAAATATTTATGGAATAGTCAGTAATAATATTTTGTACAGTCAAACCTCGTCAACACGAACACGCTTAACGCGAATTACTTTTAGCACGAACTGTTCCCCATTGCCCCGTCCAGTTGTATGTAATGTATTTAAGTTCGGATAACACGAACAAAAAAAGTTTCCCCTTGAGTGTTCGCGTTAACGAGGTTCGACTGTATTAGATTTTTAATATAATTAATTCAAGTAATTGTAGTATGTAAGTAATGATTTTCGGTAAATTACAACAAACAATTGTGATTATGTTAAAACCAAATAATAAATTAAATATGCGATGTTTGCATCTAATCCCGAAAGGAGAATTATTATGTGTAAAAACATTTGAATTTAATGAGCTTAAATTCATCTATTTGGTAGCTTCTTTTGCATTATGTATATATTTGTAAATAAATGTTACTTATTAATTGTTAATTTTGTATCACCTTTAATTTTTGCATCATGTGTGCGAATTCTTTTATATTAGATTCTAGAATAGTTTGGATGGATTTTATCTTGTTTTTCTTAATTAATTAACGTAATCAATCCTAGACTCATACGTCTGAATTCTCTTCGTAAAAATTCGCAACGCGTAAATTGTAGTATTTTAAGTATTAAATTAGTAATAGTAGTTGTTTTTTTTAACACTTTCCAACCTAGTTGAAAAGTGTTTGTGACTTCGGTTTGTCTGCCGTACGGCCGTCTGTCCGTGCTCTAACTCCCGTAAATATGCTCGGATTGCCCTGCAATTTTTATATGTTATTGTCGTTATCTATAGCATGTTCTCTATTTTAACTGAAGTGTGTATCACTTATAGTTTTTTTACAGGGACACTCAAAAGAATTCCTTTACATTACGGTCTATGGGTAAAAATTATTTGCGGTTTATTTTAATGATGTTACACAATTTCGAACACATTGAAATTGATATATATCACTAAGGTGCATTACAAGAAGCTTAATATGGAATAGGGTGTGCATAGCACTTATAGTTACTTTACAGGGACAGTCAAAAGAATTCCGTTACATTACGTCTATGGAGAAAAATCGTTTGCGGTTTAATTAAATAATGTTTCACTATTTAAAACGCATTGAAATTTATATATGTCACTAAGGTGCATTACAAGAGGCTTACTACAGGATAGTGTGTGTATAGCAGACTAGCTTCTCAATATAGAATGGGCTCCTTCTGAGAAGTTGCAGCGCATAAATAGGGTTACTGTATTAGTCAGTTTATCGCTTGTTTGGCTAACTGAATTTAATATTTGTATAAAAAATAAGCATATGGTAGAATTGGCTCCCACTGAACACGAAAAGAGAAAGAAAAAGGAAGCATTGGCTCCCACCCTGCCTATAAGAGGAAAATAAATAAGTGTTTCGTATAGAAAAAATGTGTTTATGTTTAAAGTTGCATTTATATTTTAACTTTAATAACATAAAAATATACTGTGCAAGAATAAGTTTATTTATGAGAATCTGTAGATAAAAAATGTTAATGTTTAGATCAAGTAATCTTACTTGGGGATGGGGGGGGGGGGGTCGCAAGATATAGAATTGTATTAGTAACTAAAATACTTGATTATGATGTTATTAAAATTGAATATTAGAGTTTTCTGTTCTGTTAAATAGTTTAGAAAACGTAACTTTTTAGCAGTTTTGTTTTTAAGAAATAATTTCAATTCCTGATTTTTATAACATATAGACATTTTTGTAGGTGATTGATAAGAGCATAATGATGCGTAAAAAAATAGTGTTAAATAATTTATAATTTTTTTATCAATTTTGATTTTGAAAATTTAATGTAACTCATTACAATTTTTATAATACGTTATATGGACCCTTTTTTCTTTCATTTAATACGAGAATAAGTAAAAACTAAGTACGTTAGATAATTTAGAAGTTTTAATTATTCTTTAATATTTTCAGTGTTTAATTCAGGCATTCTTCTCCATAAGGGGTTAGGTTAAAGTTCTAACTGTGGTGGTGGTGCGTGTGGAGAATTTGCACTTCAACACCATTAATAAGCATCAAATTAAAAATCCCCCCCCCCCCCCACGCGCGCGCGCGCATCAGGGCCGCCTCCTGAATTTATCATTGAGCATTTTTTTTTTAAATATTTTAATACTATCTTATTTAAAGTTTTAAGGGAGCAAAAAATCTTATGCACTACAATAAAACATATTTAAAAGAGAGCTGTTGAAAAGTTAGATTACAATAATGCAAGTTTTATTGTAAGAACGGAGCTTGTGGAGAAGAATTTTATATTTGTAATTTGTGTTTGACATATTAGGGATGGTTGTTCAGTACAAATTATGATTTAGAGCAAATGCACTTTTTAAAAAACCTGGCATGTTTTATTTCATTACAAAAATGTTAATTAACAAGCAAAAAAAAAAATTAAAAAGTTG